>JABFEB020000043.1:6557531-6569358 GCA_019775895.2 Stomatorhinus ivindoensis
CAGCAGTCGTCTTTCGGGCTGGGCTGTTGCCGATGTCGCTCAGAAGTGCCCTGTAACTTCTGTCATTACTCAGCAGTCGTCTTTCAGGCTGGGCTGTTGCCGATGTCGCTCAGAAGTGCCCTGTAACTTCTGTCATTACTCAGCAGTCGTCTTTCAGGCTGGGCTGTTGCCGATGTCGCTCAGAAGTGCCCTGTAACTTGGAACTGTGATAATTTTTAAAACATGGAAATTCGAGGCCTTCTGGGTTCATTGGCCTGTCTTCAGTTTGCTGTGTTGTGCAAGGTTAGATTTAGTGCCCAAACACACAGAGTTGTCTGGACAGAAAACACATTTTGGTGCATCTGTCTCTATTTGGGTAATGTTTCTTTTGGATTTTTTTGTTTGATATATAACCAGAGGTGGAAAGTTCAGGTCCATAAAGTAAAAATCCAGATCAAGATGTTGTTTCATCCAGTCAGTTGAGTACTCTGTGACTGTGACACTTTAGACTCAACTGGTTGGTTAAAACATAACCTTGGTCTGGATTTTTACTGTGTATGTACTTTCTGGAGCTGAATTTTCCACATCTGTGTATAATAAAGTATAATAGTTGTTGTTACTTATAACTGAATTCTGAGATCTATGTGGAAATTGAACTCAATTCCGTAAAATTTTCAAAACAGCCATTGGCCTGGTTTTGCCTGCAACATTAGAGGGCTATAATTTAATGATTTACACTTGAGCAATTGAACAAAGTAAATCCGAGGATAAATGAGTTTTTTAAAGGCAGTTACACCAGGGTTTATGTGAAATTGCCAGTACTGTAACTTGGATGAGGATTCCTTAAAAGGCCCATTAAGAATTAGCTGAGAATCTGTTGCCCTCTAGTGCTGGCGAACGGAACTTAAAAAGTTTACAGGTTAAGTTCTTGGCTCCTGAAAGCTATTCAGGGAACAATCTGTCACAGGCAGTGGTGGGTCTACTTCCCTTACAGGTCAGTCTGTGCCACACTGCGCCAGTATATCTCTCATTTCCTTTTTTGATTGACCACAACTTCTGAATGGTGACGACATGCTCCTCAGTGTGACAATTTTTCAGTGTCAGCATCGGTGACCCACCAGAGTTTCTCCCTGTCCACAGCTGAGCAACGTGAGCAGCACAGAGGACATCAAACCCCCCCTCGGACTTGTGGGGATGGGCAGTGTAGGGGGGTACCAGTGCACCAGCCCCGGCTCCATGTCCAAACACATATGTGCAATATGTGGGGATCGCTCCTCAGGTAAGAGTCTGATCAGGAGATGGTGAACTTAAAATGTAGCAATAAATGACTGAAGGAGAACAACAAGTAGCAGCATCTAGAACATTCTGAAAAACCTCAGTTTGACTTTCATCCCGGGTTATTCTCTTACTTGTTTTTACGACATTTTACACATTATCGAGTGATTGTTTTTGTCTCACATAGGGAGTAGTACATTACAACACACACAAAACTGCTGATTATGGACTTGTCAGTACTGCATATAAAATGGGACAGAAACAGGGGTGATTGCAGGGCTGCACTTAAAAATCAGTCCTCAGCGTTGATTATTTCTGAGCTGGGGTGGGATAGTCCCCTGATAACTTTTGCCCAGTATTACATTTTGCCAACCATGAGCAAAAATGCAGGTAGATCCAGCTCCCATAAATTTTGCTGGCCCAGTATTTTAGATGGTCAGAGGTGAGGGCCAAATGAAGCTTCATGAACTATTTTTATGAATTTTTGACTCCACTAGATGGCGCTCTTGGCTTTGGGGCATGAATTGAGCCTGTTTTTGGATAGAGAGCACCATCTAGTGGTATCAGAAAATACAACAATTAGTTCATGAAGCTTCATTTGGCCATCACTGGTCCAGCTGAGGGTGACTGTAGGACGGAGGTCTCCATCTTCGGTCCTGGAGAGCTACTATCCAGTAGGTTTTCTTTCCCACTTGGGTTTTGATGAGCGACACCTGCTCCTGGTATTTACCTGAGAACAGGTGTGACTCATCAGAAGCCGGGTATGATAGAAAACCTACTGGACGGTAGCTCTCCAGGACTGGAGTTGGAGACCCCTGTTCTAGGATTTGACACTTAGGGTCAGTTGAATGAATGTTGTGGCAGTAGGCTTGCCATTATCGATGTGAAGAAATACGTAACAGATCCAAGTAATATTTCAGGGGAGAGGAGAGCGGTAAGGAGCCCACACTGACACGGCGTGTTGCCGCATCCACTACATGACGAATCACCTCAGAGATGAGAACCCGAGTGCAGCCGTGCAGTGGGTGAAACCTCACCACCACACTAGTCTGAATGGAATGGAACAGTGTAACGTTTTTTTAGAGGACATGAGACAAAATTAGGATGGCTAAAGTGTCCCTGATATTGTGTAGAATCGCCTATGGACAGAAGTATGAAGTAGAAGTGGTTTGGTTTGATCGATTCTGACAGCAGGATGACAGGTTAAAGGTATGCTAGGGTTAACATCCAAATGCAGATCGCAGGCAGCCTCAGCTCTCTGCTGTGCCCCGGACAGGGAAGCACTACGGCGTGTACAGCTGTGAGGGCTGCAAAGGTTTCTTCAAGAGAACCATCCGGAAGGACCTCACCTACACGTGCCGGGACAACAAAGACTGCCTGATCGACAAGCGACAGCGGAACCGGTGCCAGTACTGCCGCTACCAGAAGTGTCTGGCCATGGGCATGAAGAGGGAGGGTGAGAACCATCTAGAAACAAAGGAGACAAAAAACTAGGAATATTACAGAGCAGTTAAAGGGGCAGTTTGCTCCAAAATACAAATAACAGCCCTACCTGGCCCTATCTTCTGAGCAGTAGTATGGTTAGGGTTTAGACTTTGGTGCAACAGAAAAAGTTCCTACATCAAACTGCTCACTACAAGTTCTGTGGATTATCATGAGTAAATGGGCCATGACTTCTGGTAAGAGAATACTGTTGAATTGTGTCAAATGTATTTTTGGAGCTTTGATCATCACAGAAAGAATGCCATTGAGAGAAGACTGATATTTCTAGGAGCAATGAGCCTCATTCACCAACCGTTCTTATAAACACATTTGTTCTTAAACCCCACGTACGCACTTTTTAAAAACTTTTTTAGATTCTGACATTCACCAATGTTTTCTAATCTATAATTCTGTTCTTAGCTAACAGAATCTATGCACACTCAAGACCATTCATACACACATTTGAGTAATTATAGTTTGTTCAAAATAATTGGCTATAGCAGTTTTATTCATTCTACAGTTAATAAAATGAAAGTATGAATAATTTATAAAAGAAAAATATAAAAAATAATTTTAAAGTGTAAAAATTATTTTCATGGTGGTAACAGCGATCATGCGGATTATAAATAGGTCTGTTTCTGCGCATTGGGCTTCCTATCAAAATGGCATTTCTGTTATTTCTTGAAGAGCTTGCCAATCGTGCTCTAAGAAGGGAACACATGTTTGAAGATCATTTAGTTTTATTTGGCACACAGCGCTCACAGAGAAGGTGATATCTCTCCACGGGTCAGCTTTCTTGGGGGCTTTATATCCACTGGTTATGCTACTAAATAGCGTGTCTATGTGCTTTTACCTCCTGTACAGTAAGATCCAGTTATAATGGGAATCAAGGGACCAGGCAAAACAGTCCGTTATATGTAGAATTGCTTTATGCCCAGAACACAACCACAGGACACCATTTACTTATGCCACACCCCATTAAATTATTATATTGTACATGTAGTAATCCAACTTTACCTCAGCAGATGCGTGACTATTAATAATCCCGACTATGTACCTGCGCTGGATATCACCGGTACACCAAGCGGCTTGTCGGCGGAGCTGCATGTCCGTTATAACCGAACAGAACCACAGCAACTAAATTGACTAAATTGTTTGTCCATTATAAGCGAAATTCCGTTAAATACCAGTCCGCTATATCCGATACTTTTTCTGCATGTTCTTAAAGGCGCACGACCGGGACCAGCGGACCTTGTCCGACATAGATGAGATTCCGTTATAAGCGAGTCCACTATAACGGGATTTTACTGTATCAATACTTCTACTTCAGCATTACTGAAGTTTTTTTCCTCTTAGTGTCAAACGGCTCACAGCCTGCGCGTCTCTTCGCCATTCCTTGCACACGGCCCTACAGTCTCATGCCCTTTTATGGGAAGTTGCAGGGCGTTTCCCTATGCTAATTAGGACAAAGTGGCACACGCTTTCAGTTACGAAGACGTGGGATTCAATGCTGCTACTAAAGAACACATAATGAATCCGACGTAGGCTGTTCTTAAATTTCGCAGGAACAAATTTAAGGTAATTCTTAAGAAAATATTGGTGAATGAGGCCCAATATTTCCAAAACTAGGCAACTCTCAGCACAACAATCTAGATCGGGGTAGGCAAGCTTATCCAGAAAGGGTTGTTGGGTATGCAGGGTTTCACAACAACTCCATAATTAAATTACTAATTAGAGGATTGATTGGTTGAAGCATCCTCACACCTGGGCTTGAGCAGCTGACCTAAAGGTTACCCCAAAGACCTGCCCACACTACCCACTTCATCAGTGGAATCAGTGTATTTTTTAAATGCAACAATTACTGCTGTATAAGGAATCAGTATATTTGAATTCAGCATGTAACCAGTGGGTTTATCTAGTAAAAATGAGAGATAAACTCAAGTAGCTGAATGATGCACTAAGGCAAAAGTTCTCAGTCCTGTTTCTGCCTCCCGTGCCTCAGAATGTTTTCATTCCAACCCACACTGCTTTCAATCTGCCACTGTCATTATTGCCTATTAAGGACCATCTGAGCTTGATTAAGGTAGGGAAGGAATGAAAACATTCTGGGGGGGGCGGAACATGTTGGAGAACCACCACAATAAGGCAAATAGTCTCCTTACCCATTCACACAGTGAAATAGGAAAGAAAGTCAATTCCCTTGTTTACAGAACCATGTAATCCAGTACCATGGTAAACAGAGGTAAATAATGGAAACTGAAAATTGCCTGGGGAATAGATGGTTAAATAAGGAGATGATGGAGTGTATGTGGGTAAATGGAGGAAAGCAGTAGGGGAATTAGGACTTGGGTGCCTCTATTCTCAGCCGTCCAAGAGGAGAGGCAGAGGAGCAAAGAGAGGAGCGACAACGAGGTTGAATCCACCAGCAGCTTCAACGAGGACATGCCCGTGGAGAAGATCCTGGACGCTGAGCTGGCGGTGGAGCCTAAAACAGAGGCCTACATGGACACCAGCCCAGGGAACTCCGTAAGAACGTCCACTGTCCACAGAACCGCCTGGGCCTGGCATTCAACTGCTCCCCCACCTTCCCCCCGTGAATGGTCATTCTGGTATCTCCCAAAGGGTACTCAAAAGTAAAAAATTAATAGATAATGTAAAACAAAACATATACAGGCCCAAAACTCTATATCCAGAAAGTACAATCACATCGCCTGTACATAGTCACTGCAATTCTTCTTGCACTTCACCACCTTGTTCTGCCCCCCCACACCCCCTGCCAGACTAATGACCCCGTCACCAACATCTGCCAAGCTGCAGACAAACAGCTCTTCACACTGGTGGACTGGGCAAAGCGTATCCCTCACTTCTCGGAGCTGCCCCTAGACGACCAGGTCATCCTACTACGAGCAGGTACATGCTAGAGAACTCTTGCATAGTTCAAGTCACACTTGGAGTTTGATAGAAAGAAAATGTGAGATACAAGGCACTGTAGAGCCTGGTATATGGTAGTGGGTGGTGCACTGGTCTTGGACTCTGTGTCTGTGTCTGGAAGGTTGTAGGTTCAAAGCCTAGAGTAATCATTTCACTGTTGGGCTCCTGAGCAACCCAAGAGTTTCACTGGGGGGCACGAATGTGTCCTGAGGGAGTAGGGTCAGTAAAAGCTGTCGTCTGGGAATCGCACTGGTTTGAGGCCCCGCCTGGCCCCCTCGTGGCCCCCCACCTGCCTAACATCCATACATTTCCTCCTGTGTTGCCTCAGGTTGGAATGAGCTGCTCATAGCCTCCTTCTCGCACCGCTCCGTGACGGTCAAAGATGGCATTCTGCTGGCCACCGGACTGCACGTGCACCGCAGCAGCGCACACAGTGCTGGCGTAGGCTCCATCTTCGACCGGTCAGACCCCCATTACTCCCCTCGTTTTTTTTATAGGTCATTTAATGTAGTGGTTGTCATGCCAACTGCTTCACTGGCCAGTAGTTTCGTTTGTTGGTGTAGGGTGCTGACGGAGCTGGTGTCTAAGATGAAGGACATGCAGATGGACAAGACAGAGCTGGGCTGCCTACGTGCAATAGTGCTCTTCAACCCAGGCCAGTAACACCCCCCCCGACCTTATTGCCATTAGCCAATGAGATGTGAGCCCATGGGAGCTGTGGTACTGAAGGTCTGGTGCACACAGATGCCAAGGGTTTGTCGAACCCGGCCGAGGTGGAGGCCCTGAGGGAGAAGGTCTATGCATCCTTGGAGTCCTACACCAAGCAACGGTACGCGGAGCAGCCTGGCAGGTGAGCTCATGTTATCCACTTGGGGCTGCTGTTCACATGTCCAGTGCAGCTCAACAGAAGTCTCACAGTTTGAAGGGACGCGTTAATGAAGCCACATCTCCAAGATAAGCTAAACACTATAAAAACTATAGTATTGATTCTCACATTGATGAGAATTTTTTGGATGCCCAGTACGGGGCAGTAGAAAATGCCCAAAACCAGTGTCCACAGCCATTCCATTGCTGCAAATAGGGTAACCTAATCCATGTCAGGAGGGACACTGAGCTACTTCAGGTTTTACAAACTGCTTTTAAGACTCCAGTGGCCTGTACTATGAAGCGGGGTTACTGGCTTATGGGGGTAACTTGTTGGATTTAAGGTACCACAGTTTAAATGAACTTCATATTCGTTCACTTGCATTTTGCCCAGACTACCTTAAATCCGACAAGTTACCCCGATGAGCCAGTAACCCGGCTTCAGAGTACAGGCCACTGTGCTTGGCTGATTAGTTCAGTTCTTCTTATGCTTTGCCTGGTTTGTTTTCTTGACTGAAAGACTCCAGCTGTTTCATACTAACATTAGTGACATATGCATGATTGTAGGAGACTGACCAATCAGCATGCAGCAAGAGCTCTGCGCTTAAGTGAAATCTGGGTCCTCTTTAATTGAAATGGTTGAAATGGTAGCTCATGGTGTCCCCCATAGATTAGGCTCACCCTAGCTGCAAATCAACCTTTACACTGTATCTGAATGTTTGCTACCGTCTCAGAAGTTTTTCACCAGATCATGCTGCACAAATCACCTAACAGTCTCTTCGGTCACCCTTCTGCTTCTGCGCCACATGGCACTTCCTGTCCTAGGTTTGCCAAGCTGTTACTCCGCCTGCCCGCCCTCCGCTCCATCGGCCTGAAGTGTCTGGAGCATCTTTTCTTCTTCAAGCTCATTGGAGACACGCCCATCGACACCTTTCTCATGGAAATGCTGGAAGCCCCACACCAGGTCACATGACAGGAAGCCACTCTCTGTAAATATTCCCGGACCTCTGTAATTGACAGAAAGACCTGCGTATTTTGTACTAAGCACAATTACTAATGTGAACCTTTGTATCAGGGCTTAAAAACTACACTGTTATGATAAACCTAAAAGAAGTGTAAAGAACCTTTTTTTGTAAATAGTTTATTTCGATTACCCAGTATAACAACAAATTAATGCAATTTTAAAACTTTTTATTCAGTGATAAAACAAGAACTGAGTCACCAGCCTGGAGTTTCTAAAATGCCTGTTAGGTTTCTGTGAGAATAAAATGACAGCATCGAAATTGCGTGTTCAGTTCGCATCTGTGTCTTGCTGCTGTTTCTTGACCAGAGTGCAGCCTAACTACTATTAGCATGAACAACCGATATAACTAACAAGCATGAGCAGGATCTGAATTTAAAGCCGTACCTAAAATGTAATCTCTGGTGCACCCTGGGTATGAGGCACTGGTATGTGATAGCAGGTGGCGCATTGAATGCTCTATGTCTGGAAGGTTGTAGGTTCAAATCCCGACAAAGTAATCGTGTCACTGTTGGGTTCTTGAGCAAGGCCCTTACCCCAACTGCTCCAGCGACACTGGACGTTGATTGGTCCTGTTGCCTGACCCCCCCCCCCCGAGTCTTTCCTCGCTTTATAGACAAATGTGCAAATTAGCACAGCATTGGTAGCAAAATCTGTGGCCGATACTGAAAGCTGATTATTTCAAAAACTGACACGGATACCAATTGTTTGGGAGATTCTGCTTAAATAACATTAAAGGGACACCACCCAAATTCATTGCATTTCAAAAATATAAAAAGTTTATTTTTGGTAAGAAATCGCCAACGCTGGCATATGACAACAGTCCCAGAGCATTATATTTTATAACTGTATACATCTTGTATATTTAATACACAGGTAGGCAAAGCAATATGGTCTTGGCCGATTCCGATGGGTACGGGGCATCTCTAGGACAAATTAACGTGATAATGGCACCAGTGAAGAAGGTAGATTGTCAGATGTCTGAATAACGTCTATATGTTTTATACTGAGAATCAATGAGTTTAATAAACTGCCGAAGCTGTATTTTAATGGCGTATTAGTTCTGGCCACAAGGGGGAGATGTTGCTCTTCAAAACCCAGGCAGACCTCAGCGGCAGCTGCCTTCACAGAAGCTGACTTTGGTGACACTTTCTTTATACATCTAACCCACAAAGTGCAAGATTCTGGCTTTGAGGCTTCTTTGCAGACATGAGTCACAGTGTCAAAGCATCAGAAAGGACAGCTTTCTGTCAGTCGTATTTCAAACAGAAGCCAAGGAAGTCTAACCTTAACTGGCTAAAGGGTAAAGACAACACAGCTCTAAAGGGTAAAGACAACACAGCCTACATCCATACTGTACTGTGCAAAAGATCTTGGGCCATGAAAGAAAATGTTTAATGCAATTTATCTGGGTAGTAGCTGTATATTTGCTCAGAAACCACAAATTAACATTGGAACATGCAAATTAAAAGTAACACAAAACTAACCAGAATTTCTTCTGTACTCCAAAAAGTTACTGATATGTTGTTGGATGTCTAGATGAACACCACTGCAGTTCCCAAACCTCTCCTCAGGGGCACCTCAGCCATTCCATGTATTTATTAAATTTCATCAACAGCTCACTATATTCATTAATTTAATTAGTTAACAAAAGTCAATGAGGTATTGATTACACACAGAAAGTGTGTTAGTGGTCAAGTTGAAACACATGGGAGCATTAGATGGTAACTGCAAATCCTGTGGCGACTTTAGGAGAGGTTCTGAAAGGACTAAGCTGCCCCCCTTTGGCAGACATAATATTAAAGTTCTACACCAACATAAAGATCATCTGAACGTCATTTTCTTTGATGGCCCAAGACTTGTACAGTGCTGAACATAGTTTAGTTTTTCCTGTCACTTTCCATCTATCTTCCAAAATCAGTAATATAGTATAGCACTATGAGGAAAACTGGGAAATAGAAAAAAGGCAATTATGAAGCTGTATTATCAAGAGCATACCTCTAAACCTGTGGTTCTCAGGTATTTTTTGCACTGTGATCCAATTTTTACACGGACAGTGCAATTATGGGTTTGATAGTATGGGTTTAAATTAATGCTGTGATCAAACATGCAGTGCACTCTGCACATTTGTCACAGGAAAACAGAAATCAGCATAAGATTTTACATTTTCTAAGGCACATTCCCATTAATGCCTATCGCACAAATCTGATTGGACGTGCTAGTGAATTTTAATTAAGCATCTGCAGTTTGACTTCTTGGATTGGTTGAGAGTTCATGCTAAGCAGCTGCAGACCCAAAACCTGTTTATAGATTAATTCTAGGATTGAGGTTGGGAAATCTGATCGTGGATCAGCATAGGAGCTTGCTGGTTTCGAAATGCTTACATTTCCAACTCGCGACGCGCGACCCCTTCAGAACTTGCTGCGATCCAAATCTGGGTCGCGACGCATGGGTTGGGAATCGCTGCGCAGAGCACAGGGAGAATCTTCAGATGCACATACTTCCACACACACATCTCAGAGGCAGGATCTGGCCTTGGGGTTTTTTGTATGTGGGAAACAGAAAATAAGATTTCCTTTGTTTCCCACAGGCCAAGGTGAGAAGCACAGTTATGTTCTGCTTATTTCACATGAAATATCTGGAAGAATTCCCGATATATTGAAGTGTTCTTGGGAATCGCAGGATGTTTAATGTTTTGAAGGTTGGTTGGCCTTTGACATGCCGTAACGCATTATTATGAGAAGTTTTACAAGGTTTTTCTGAAGAAATGAAGCTGAAGTAAATCCATTCATAATTACTTATCCTGGCCTGAATGACGGGGTTAACATTAACGGGCAATTTAAAAACACCAACTAGCATGTCTTAGCACTAAGGATAGACCCCTCTGGTAACCTGTGGGAAACCCCTATGACTGAGAAACAGCATGTAGACTCCACACCACAGAGCAGAGTGGAGCTGTGAGGTAACAGAGCAATCCCTGTTGAAAAAACCGCAGATAATTACACAACAGAAGAAACAATGCAAAAGACAAGAATATTTCCTTCAGGATTCTGGGCAAAATGTATTGCTTGTATGCAATTCTGAATGTAGGATCCCTGCCTCTCAGTCTGGCTTGTCCATCTAGGCTCAGTTGTCAATTAATTTATTGTTCAAGCTCCTGTGATATTTTGATATAGAGCCCACAGGCTGGTAGGGCCTGAACTGCCACAGAAGGGTTTTTTTCAGGCACAAACGGGCAGTGATTCGTTCTGGTCAGTAATACTTCAGGAAGCGTCTGAAAAGACAGATGTTTCCCCGCTGACTAACAGATTAGAGAGCCGCAGCAGTGTTATCTCTGCCGTTTCCTTGCTGGCGGTGGGCACTCCACACTTCAGGGGACACCTTACCTTCCTGCCCCAGCACTAATAATAATAAGAAGAAAAACAATATTCAATGCTTTTGCTAATCTAATTAAAGCACCGTGCCTTAGGTCTGGCCCCCAGATGTGGGTCTGCCAGCATATCCTAAAGTTAGTTTATTTATAATGTCATAGCAATTCACCTCTGAATCTGTCAAAATGAAGTGCTATAATTTAGCATACTACATTTAGAACTCGAGGAATATCTGATCTAGGATCAACATAAAGAGAAAAGATTTTTAAATGTAAATCTTCCATAAACTCTCTGTTTATTGTTTGGTAAGAGTTTCAGTTGAATGGTGGCTCAATGCATATCGACTTCTGATTTTGACTTTTTAATCAAATTTAAGTAATTTTTTTGAAGCATTTTTGTTTCTGCAGCTCTGCACCATGTAACCCGGCTACAAAGTTTCCTTACTACACATATGTGAACAAGCCATTAACCCAAAACAAGGTGGCTGAGAACACTACATAATTCTAGAAGCTTCTGTTACTTTTATCTATGCGAGTGATATTTTTATTTTCCCAAAATTATATTTTGACCTGATGGAGAAGTGATATGACTGGGACTCCTAGGAAAGTGACAGATACCTAAAGAAAGCTGCCTTCATCATCATCATCATCATTCTGAAACCTCTAAGCTTTACAGTTGCCTTGTGCTCCACCAGATCATATCAGGTGTGTAAGATAGCCAAGAGCCTGGCGCCAGACGCCTGGAAGTCGAAGACATGCATGTGACCTACACAGTGCTGCTTCTTCTTAAAGGAATGGCAAAGGTTCTGAAGAGCACCAAGGAGGAAACGGAACCAGTGGAGGGGAAGTTTTCTGGAACCAACTCTGAGGTCAGTTCATTGGGGGAACATTTTCCGTAAGACATC
>JABFEB020000043.1:6578769-6595692 GCA_019775895.2 Stomatorhinus ivindoensis
CTAGGAAATACTACTACTACTGTATATTTAAAAACCCGTGAAGTCGTGAATCCGCGATAAGTGAACCGCGAAGTAGCAAGGGATCACTGTATTGTAAATACAATACCACATATTTTATATAACATAATTTCAGATAATTGGGGGCTAAGCTGCCTTGTTTTGGCTGCTTTTATAACGTTTTGCATTCAGTAGCAACTGTCATGCAACCACAGCAGTCTGGGAGACGCATTTACCCAATTTTTTGTAGCCGACAGAGACGTCTGGTTGCTTAAGCGTCCAAAAATGCTAAAAAAATAAAGCATGTCTCCAGGTCCACTGACTCACATAGTGAAAGTCCCTGGCAAAGCGCGACCACTTCCTCTCTGGCAACAAGCAGCGAACAGTGATTCAAGGGCGGCATGTTGAGGAGACAGTTAGTCTGCTTCCGCTGTACCAAAGAAAGCTCAGCATGAAAATGCAGACTATATCTGCTGCACATTAAATGAATACTTTTCCTGGCACTTCCTTTTGTCACTTAACTGACAAAAAGTGAAATTTAATTAAATTAAATTAAATGGAAATTAAATTTTACAAGTGTGGCCAGTTATTACTGCTGTTCTCATTTTTAGTATGTATATGTTTGTAGCCAAATCAGAAAGTCATATATTTCTTTGCACACCTATGCCTTTCATAAAGCAGTAATTTGTTCTTTAGCGAAAACCTTGGGTCACATGCACAAGTAGTTACAGGATGCTGGTGGCCATGGGGAAAATGCAACCAGGGGGCTGGAAATTCATGAGAAAGCAGAACAGCACACCAGCAGGGGCACTTTGCTTATCATCTTCCTCTGATAAATGGGGGTGTGTTACAGTTTCTACATATATGTGTTACATAAGGCTCTTAAACTGATTCACACGAAACATGGTTTACTGTACTATGTACACTAACTGACCCTGTATCGAACAAGTGGGTATAGAAAATGGATGGATAGATAACTACATAAAGCTGAATGTTTTGAAAAATACTGAATTGTAACACATTTCATACAATTATTTTAATCCTTTTATACACACACAAGATTATTCTGCTCTTGCAATATTATTGATTATTATTATTGTACATGCTGTAATGTCAGATACTCAATGGAACACAAGAGATCACAATAGTGGAACAAGCAGAAAGTCTATTAAAGCATGCTAAAGCATGGCAGAAGTATTACGCAGTGTTTGTCATTATTTTTACTCCAATAAAAGTAAAATTTTAATAGAACAGTGTTATGACTTATCATTATGAATTTCTCATTTTCATTCTGATGTTATTCAGTTGTGGAGGTTCCGTTAATGCTGAACAGGACCACCATAAAGGGGGGGAAGGTAGGACAATTACCAGACAGACGGGGGCCCTAAAAAATTTGGAAATTAATTTCTCATGGCACCCCCACTGAAATTGTCTTATCAGCAAGGTAACAGTGGAAAGTTGCTTGTTGTGTAACAAAACAGGGCAAATGGGGATAAAAAACAGATTTTTCCATTTCTGTGCTTGAACCTCTGCTCTCTGATGAAAATGCAACAATAAAAAATAAAAAAGTCCCTTAGTTCCATTACATTTGGCAGAGCTCCTTTACAAAGAACGACACAGAGGGAGGGGTAAGGGATGTGACCCTTGTACATTGACTAGCGTGGGTGATGTGGCATCTGAGCAAGACATCCAGTCAAGGTCCTGAGAGGATGGGGCACGGAAAGGACAAGTGCATCATGGAATTTCTATGGCGCTCAAATGAATGGGAATCCTGCGCTGCAGGCGACAAGCACCCAAACACGATGGCCCTCTAAGTAGCATGAGGCTGCAAACAGTATAACAGCCAGGTTTTTATGGCTGTCAGAGTAGTCTCTCCACATTTATCCCATTTAGGAATAAATATAATAAAATTTATTTATTTATTTCAGTATAGTTTTATTCAGTAGTTTCTCCCCTTGAGACCCTGAATAGGTCAAGTGGTTACAGAAAATGGGTGGATGTATGTCACGGATATGCATGTGTGCCGCTGATATGCATGTGTGCCGCTGATATGCATGTATGCCACTGATAGAATACCGGGACAAGGCAATGTCAATAGCACACTGAAATGGTCACCAGGTGCATTAAAAAGTTATACTTTCCAAATGTTTAGGGAGCACTTTGTAATTCCGCAATGCTTTTTTTAGACATCAACATTAAAATACTTACTGCAAAGATAAAATAGCGTAAATGAAAACAGAGAAAAACTTGGTTAAATACGTGTTGATGTTCCTGGAAGAATGTGAGTGAGGCGTAATGGAAGAGGAAGTTTACTGTTTGAGTTAATGAACTTGCCTTTCCTTTAAAATATGACGCTTCCTATCCTGTACCAGAATGGTCTACATTTAAATCTTACGGGAAGAATGGCGGTGTGGCTGAGAGGTGTCAAATAACATCCTATTTCCTTCTCAGCTGTAATGATTGGATGCAATTTGATGACTGTATGCACTTAAAATGTTAAATAGGATATTGATCCATATCTTAACCATTTTGCCAGTTTGAGACCCAGAAAAGGGTTTGTAGTCTATTCCTGGTCGCAAAGGGCACAGGTATACCCTGGGCCAGAGGTAGACTTTCAAATCCTGGAAGTAAATGTCCAAAACAAGATTTTGTTTCAACCAACTAGTTGAGTATAAAAAGTCACATTCATACATTCTACTGGTTGGTTGAAATAACATCCACCTCTGGCCAGAGCAGGAGGCCAGTTACTCACAGGGCACATCTATTATACAAAGTCAATTGGAAACCCGCGTATCACAGTGAGAACATGTAAACTCCATGCAGACTTTAAAGTCATTAATACTGACCTGGGTCTGGAGGATCGGTGGGGATATATCTGGCTCACAGCAGCCATATGTAAATTCCTTCAATTGTTCTCTATGACAAGGCATCCATTTATCACTTCCAGAGAAGAGCAGAGCAGGGCAGAAACTGTGACCCCTCTACTGGCCCCACATCATCCGTGTGGTCAGTGTATTCCTGAGAAGACAAAAACACCAACACAAACATTTCCATTACATGATATATTTAACAGTATGAGACTGACAAGTCCATCCTGTTATATAGGATTGCATTCAATGTTCAGAAAATTATCTGTTTCATGGTCTCTCTAGCCCAACATTGTTTTAATAAAAATTTGAACCCCATCCTGGGTTATTCCCTGCTTTGCGCCTGTACCTTCCAGGATAGACTCCAGATGCCCCTAACCCTGCATAGGGCAAGCAGGTGTGGCTGGATAATTTTACCTCAACTGTAGGAACAGCACAACAAAATGTTCACGCAGACCTTCTCCTACATGCAAGCCATTTTCTCTCAGTCCAAAGCAATAGTAACATAGATACAGCATACCTCATATTCGCCCCATTCCCAAAAGGGTCACCACTGGCATTCACAAGGTGAGGGGTCGGTTCCTGCTGTCAAAGCTGTCCTTCTTCATGTCTCCCTGGCTCGAGAAAAGTTAACACCTACCAACCTAGAATGGAATGGGTGCCTAGCTCCCTGACACAAGGCAGAAAGAAAGGCAGACATGCCTCATTATGGAGGTGGTGTGTGGCCGTTCGGGTCAAACCTCTGCGCCCATGATCAGAGAGGGTCAGCAGCCCTCGCTCCCCACGCCGCTCACACACCCAGGTCTACGGTGTCACCTTTAGCTGCTGTCCATTGAAGATGTTGGCAACTCTGATCATGGATTAAGCAGTACAATGTCCATTCAGGCACCCTGGGATGGTGGTGGCCTAAGGGTTATGTAAGCGGACCTGTTGAAGGGTTGTTGGTTCAAATCCCTCATCTACAAGAACTACTGAGGTAGCCTGTGCAAGGTGCCACCCCCAAGCACTGCTCCCTGGGTGCTGAATAAGCAGTTCCCTGCTGTCTCACATATGGGTTAAATGCAGAGGACACATTCTGTTGTTGTTGTGGTGTGTTAACAATGACAATTAATCACTTTCACTATATCTGCATCTTAAAATGTCCAAGATACATTCCTGTGGCAAAATACAAGTTTCTGTTTCACATTCACTAAGGGTGCATGAACTGGAAAACGTAACTGTGATGTTTTTGGTTTATCGCCTTTGTCACAAAACCTGGCTCGTTTTACAGTCGTCCATTTTATTCAGTAATAGTGCTCTTTTATCTCTTGGTGCTGGTGGTTTGAATAAGCATTAGAAGCTTTTGGTTTTAAAAAAACAAAGAAAAACAGCAAACTATCAGCTTGTGTGAGGTTCTGGGTTCCTGGGCCCCAGTTCCACACCAACATTTCAGCTGGAAAGCAGAACAAACCAACCACACAGAGGAGGAAACATCTGGATCAGGTCTGCAACTATTAGACAAGGGACAATCTGCTTTTTCTATTCATTACTACAAAAACATACAATAAGAAAAATAGTGCAAAATTGTTTTTTATAACCTGGTTTATATCATATTGCTATATTATATATTATGCTGTTGATATATTAGAAAATAAAAAAAAACACAAAAAATCCAGGTCTGAAATGACCCTGCATGTAATTTGTAGTTTATTGCAGGTAATGAGTAATTTTTGTTCCAAATGAAGTTTACACCATGATTAACTAATTAGCTAACTGCTAACTAATATAGTGCTTGAATGGAATAGAGGAACTGTCATGATTGATTAGTGATGAACAAGCATGGGATCAAACACTTAGTTGCTTAGTTAACCTCCCTGAAGTCAGTATGCCTAAGAGTCTACGTCTGTGAGGCTACACTGAGCTGGGGATGTAGGAATTCTACTCTGAAGAACCATCAGGTGTCTGGTTTCCATGGCAACGATTAAAAATAGTCTGACGAGAACATCCACTTTTTTATTGGTCATCTTCTCCCTTTCCTAGGCATTACACCCCCGAGTAACAACATATACATAGAAGAAATAGACTCATTACAAAACAGCTTCCGTTCAGGCAGTTCAATCTAATGCCACTGTTTAGTGCATGTTTCCATTAATAAAAGGCTTTCATTGGCAAGCTTTCTCATAAAAGGCATTGACTCATTTGGTGTGCAGCAGTATAAACATTTACTTTTCCAATTAGCGAAGCACGAACGCAGGAACTACGCTGCATTTTTTTAAACTAGTGGCATGTTGATAGAGGAAGACTAGTGGATAACAATGAATGTGGATAACAATGAATGTGCCGTCTGCATGACCCAACCTAAGTAACCACCTAGTCTGCATATAATTTAGCAATAACCCCTAAGCCCACACAAAAGCTAAAGCTGTTTTATAGAAGCAATAAATAAATCATAATTGACCAATGTGACAAAGACAAGTTACTATGAAACACAAGAATTTCATCAGCATTACGTTTGATAGAAATTTCAGTTAAATTGGGTGTTATGTAACTTCATTACAGCTTTGAATAAATAAATAAGACGTCAGTGTCTCTGCGGCCAAGCTTTAAAGTTTTACTTAGACGGCTGATAAAAGCGACTGACAGGGAAAACAGGAGGGCAACCAAAGCAACAGCATTAATTAATGAAATGAAACAGATTCAGCCAATTCTCTGCATAATAACACAGGCCGGTCTAGACTGCCTGTTTCAGAACTCCTGAATAAGAACATTCACTGAATATAACAATTGCTAACATTATCTAAAGGCAGGAGAATGTTTAGCATACTTTGATATATTAATTACATAATTAATTACATATGTTTGCAAATAACCAAAAAAAAAGGCGTGTACATCACTGCCGCTGTTCCCCAGGAGGTGGAGATTAATGCTGAGGTTCTCCGTTCGCTTGGGATTGTTTATCATCTCCCTCAGTTTGCATTACAATGTGTTTATAAGAAGAAGACATGCAGATTTTTCAATATTCTTTCACGAATAGGACACCGCTTTTATGTATATATGTATGAGACATCCAGATCCGTCAATAACACTTAGGCGTATCATTGAGAAATCTGAGAATAAGTAGTTTGTCCGACTACAAACCAAGTTATACAACTACATAAAGGGAAATGCACTGGGAAATGTGAGATGATTTTTAAAATTGCAACTTTCTACTGATAATCACACCAAACAATAGCATGTACATACGCTACCAATATATATATATATATATATATATATATATATATATTAATGACACAATATTTTCTTCATATTAATTCAACTTGTGCAATATCATTACTTATCGTCAAACAGTGTATTGGCAGGAAACTCTGTATAGTTGGTATATAACTGGATTTTTTTTCCTTTAGCCCATTACACAGTTGACATTGATGTTGGTTTTGATTAACTATGAAGGAAGAAAGTAGTTACGGCTTGTGTCGGACAAGCGGTAGTTACACGCTTTTTGGCATAGTTTGTGTTTATCACTTCCATTTTCATTCCCCTTGAGGTTTGTGTAGGATGTCCAATAAGGATTTACGAAATACTATAAAACAATAGAGCTCTGCTTTGTAGTGGCAGGCAGAGAAAACACAACACAAAAGCCCCACACATCACTCATTTTATTTGCAGATGCCTCTATTTTAACAACTTACTCTCTCAGTCAACTGGCTGTTTACTATCAGCACACAAGAGCAGTGGCTTTAATTTGAATGCTTTCATTTACACATTTAGCCTCCAAACCACTTTACCACTTGCTCTTGGCCTTATGGGGAGATGAAGGGGTATTAACCTCTATAATAATCAAAAACAGCCAACACCCCCCCCCCTCAAAGAATCAGAAAATGAATGGATACCTCAAACCCCTCCAGTGTCCAACCCAATGTTACACCCTTACTGCTGCCTAACTACAGTAGTTAACTCACATATGCCCAAGGGCAGCCAATTGGACTTGGACCCCCAGTTAACTCACATATGCCCAAGGGCAGCCAATTGAACTTGGACCCCCAGAGTTTTTGTTTCCTCTCCTTTGCTGTCATGTGACTCACATCTTTGTCTTCCCCTTTCCCGACTCTGCTGTGAAAGGTGCTACATAACATTTTTTAATTGAATTAACAGAAGAACAATTCTGAAAGTACACTGGCCTGTTGTCACTGACATATCTGCCAGGGCTTAAATCATCTCATAAGACAGCGCGGCCTATCTTACAGGAATGCAAAGACTGCAAGAGAAAGAGCTGCTTTGTTGTGTAATGCCAATAAAAATTTGAGATGTTGGTTAAAAATTATTTAAAATAGTTAAAGAGGTCCTGAATCTGGTTTGTGGTCTGACTGACCTGTGAATCATTTTGGATAAAGTCAAACATAATTTTGTGAGGTTATGATTTTTTTGCCTGCAACAACAATAAATCTATTAGCTGAAAGAGTCCCACTGAAATGAAAATGTAATTTTGTAGATTTGTGGTCTGACAACAATGGTGTCAAATATTTAAAAAGGTCACGGCAACCGATGTTGAATATCCTCCAGTCCTGAACTCTCAAGCAGTCTGAAACATGCAGGATTCTGCGCCTCGCAGGCGATGCGTCCCTTGTAGTTTAACTGGACTCTGCTAATTAGGCGACCTACAGTTACGCCAAACCCAGCCCTTTCCACACAGCATAAAAGCCGAGAAAGAAGCAGACAGACTTGGATAAAGTCTCAGGAGATCTCTGATTGTTAAGGTAAAGCTCTGCTTCTTTACTACTGTAGACTGTTATGATATTATGTCTTATTCTAGCATAAGCGCTATAGGAAATATTTGCACGTTCTGTGTTTAGCAATTAAGTTTCACTTATGTCCTCCATCTGACTTCAATGCATTGACCATCGGGTGTGTTTCAGCCTTCAGATAAAGACTCACTATGACTTCTCCAGCTGTACTTGCTGGGTTGTTGGCGATGTTTCTTCTTCCATTCTGTGCTGCTCAAGGTAATTTACTTAGGAACTGTTTATTGGATATCAGTGTTTTCGAAGCTATAGCAATGTGTTGCAGGACGTTAAATGGTATCAAACAACTATTTGGGCATTTTTAACTGCTCTTTCGATTAATTAAAAAAATGTTGTGTACTTGAACCTGTATTTTTTTTCACCAGCAACTTGCAGAGGTCGCTGTGGAGAGCCATTCTCAAGGGGTCGGGGCTGCCATTGCGACTACAGTTGTCTGTTCCATAATGAGTGCTGTGAAGACTTTCAGTCTACATGCACCACTAGTAGGGAATCTCTTCATTTCCATCCAAACCTTAGCAAACTCTTTTGGATCAAAGCTAAAGATCCTATAATGTAGGAATGTATTCTATGGGTCTCCTAGCATAAATGACATAGTTTTTGGAGTAAAATTTATTGGTAACATTTTACTTGAGAGGGCATAAACACTTAGTAACTCAGGTACTACTGAAGTACAAATCATTAACAAATATAGTAACTACTTGAGGTAAAACATGCACCGATTAATGATGAACAAACATGTGATCAGGATTTCACATGTAATTCATTACTTGTTCCTTTAGTAGTTTTTTGTGTGAATTGGTGACTACTTGAGGGAGCACAAATAATGTAGTATTATGCCATTACTTATGTATTAATGAACCACAAACTAAGCCTTAAATACAAATTTCATATTCTTTCATCATTAATCAATCGTAACAACTATAATCTCAAGCAATTACTGTATTTGTCGATATTTCTCTTACTTCTTTGTGAACTATTGAAGAAAATACTTTAAAAGTAACAAGTAATGAATAACACTAGTGAAATACCAATCTCATGTTTGTTCATCATTAATGACTCATGGTGCATCTTTTATATCAAGTAGCTACTAAATTATTTACTGATTTACTACGTATCTGTGTCCCTCAAGTAAAGGGTTACCAATTCACTGATGCTATGAGGTTAAAGCTATGATGTGCCCACCTAGGAAACACTGATGTGCTGGTGATGGGACGTGTCATCTCCGCAGGTGACTCTTGTGTAGGACGATGCGGTGAGCCCTTCAAGCGCGGTCAACAGTGTGACTGTGATCCCAACTGTGTCGTCTACAACCAGTGCTGCCCTGACTTCCAGACTCAGTGCAATGCGGGTAAGCGCCTTAGCATCTGTTCAGGTGGCTTGTAGGGATTTTTTAACACTTGTCTATTTCATTACAGCCAAAGCAACCAGTGGAACAAATCCCGTTATGAGGCAGATAGCTAATTCACAGAAAGATGACAGTAAAATTGAGGCACACCAGTGCAACAAAACATTAAAAATTTATTATCTTCAACCACGACACATATTTCTGTTATGATATGTTCAAGATCCATCATTGTTGGGTCTGTGAGCCAGAGATCTGACCTTATTGAATACCCTCTCTTAAGAACCTCCTAAGAACAAACCAGTGAAGAAGCCAGATATGAAACTTGAAGCACCTCTAACACCTTCCAGTGAGAGTGAGGAAATGATCACAGGTTAGTTCACTATGCAGTTTGTGAAGCCTACACACAATAAACAGAATGAAAACCCAGACTGCTGTATAAATAATTGGATTTGAAAACTTAGAAGCCGCCCAACACGATTTACGTGACAAAGCATGTCAACTTGGAGGATAGCTGACCTAAGAAGAAGAAAGACAGTGACTAGCAACCTTAGTTAATTCTGAAGAGCTCTTTTTTGTAGAAACACATCCACCAGAAAGCTCATACGAGTATTTAATTTTTTGTATTTTCAGAGGAGTTTGTGAATGAGTTTCCAAACTCCCTTGCTGCTCCTATCCAGCAACCAGACGAAACAGCTGAGGGTGGGTCTGTGTTCCTCAGTGGGTGGGTCTGTGTTCCTCTGGGGGTCTGGCTACTGCCCATCTTGTCTTTCATCGCTCCCCTCAAACAAATCCCTCAGCCATAGCTGATATTACAAACTGTGTGTGATTCAATTGCAGAAACACCAGTCCCACCCATCAGGGTTCTTGTGGCTCCCCTGGGCCCACAGAATACAGTTGGGTATAAGCCCATCCGGGTTGTGGTACAGGAAATGTCACCTTCACATGATGGAGCCATTCACGGTTTGGATGCAGCAGTACCAGGTGACATCATACAGCAGCCTACAGCCGCCAAAACATTTAGCAGAAAGCCAAGTAGCTCAGGCTAAGCAGTTAAAAACAAGTTACCGGTCATGTTCCAGAATATTATTTTAAATATTTGTATACTGTTGAGTATCCCTGTCCTGTCCTTAATTAAGTGTATCGACTGGTATTTTGTTAGAATTAATGCTGGGAGTCTCCACCACAGAACTAGGACCTGCTGCCCCAGCAACATTGCCTGCTGGTCTTCAGCCAATTGCTGTGATCATTGGAGACACAGACCATCAGGTGGCTCCATCCAGCCCAGCAGTAGGCCACTTTGGCCCTGACTCCACCTTGGGGAAGCCCCCCGCCACCGTCTCTCTGGAAGTCAGAGTCTCCGCTTCCAAAACAGCTGAAAACCCAGAGCGACCCAGCACACTAGCAGATGTCGCCGAAGCCCTTGCGTCCGGTAACCCCGATGGCGATCTTGCAAGTAAGAGCATTTCAAACAAAGCTTGAAACTATTGATCTTCTTGACAACTAACAACAGTGTGATTTTTTAGATTTTTCCGGCCCACAAGTATCATTTCTTAGTCTGTTGACTGTTTTCCTACTCGTGTCTAACTCTGCACAGATGACGCCAACGAGACAGACCTCTGCAATGGCCAGCCCATTAATGGAGTGACAGTTCTACTCAATGGGACCATGGTTGTCTTCCGAGGTATACATGTCCATCCTTTACAAATTCCTGCCTCCCCAAAAAGTGACATATTTCATGATTCATTCAGTATCATTTAATTGGTTTTAAAGGGATTCCCGACTATTAAGACATCGGCCTTAGAAGATTAACGTTGGTGTCAGCTATGTAAATGTGATATAAAACACTGTATATCTTTTTATTTTTAATAATAGTTTTATTAAATTTTTTCACTCGTAGGCCGCCATTGTTTATGTTTCAATGCATTCTGGGTCACATGGTTGCTCCGTCCTAATTCGCTTGACAGTACAGCGAGATGAACGCGTCTTCCGTTCAGCCTTTTCAGTTTGAGCCCGAGCGCACTGTAAATCAGAAGGACGACGCGGAAGACAGCACTCGAACTTTAAATGAAAATGAAGATTAGAGAGGTGAGGAGGGTGGGGCAAAATCGACGGTGTCTGTGTGGCAACTGCTTGTCAATGCCGATCGAGAAGGAGAGTGTTTGTTGTAAAGAGTTACGCTTTTTGTCAACAGCTGTCCAGGGTAAGCATATGGAGCACACTATCATATGATAACGTATTCAATATAAATG
The DNA here is from genome assembly GCA_019775895.2 of Stomatorhinus ivindoensis. Lineage (NCBI taxonomy): Eukaryota > Metazoa > Chordata > Actinopteri > Osteoglossiformes > Mormyridae > Stomatorhinus > Stomatorhinus ivindoensis. Next base: position 6,590,009 of record JABFEB020000043.1, read on the forward strand.
TCATCCTCCTCTACTCGTTTGTCCAACTCAGTGTCATGTTTACCTGGGTAAGAATGGTCTGTTGTTACCGGATACTGCACACAAGCTGGCCACTGGAGCGCTGCATCGGTCTTGGAGAACACTATACACTTATGGATCTCACTGTAAACTTAACAGCCTCAATTGGCTGACTGTCGGCTTCCTCCATGATCGGCATGGTCAGAGCGCAGCCCTCCGATGATTCGCTTTCCGCGGCTGCAGCTGTAGGAGCGGGTTGTTTACATGCTAACAGGAGAGTATCCAGCGTCTTCCATCTTTGGTGTTTCTCAGCGCGGTTTTTACATGCTATGCGCGGACGGCGTTGAGAGCGCTTGTGGGGGGAAATTGTAGGCACGGCCTTTGGTTTAAGTCTTCGCTTTTAACCAGCAGCACCTGTGAGGTCTTTTAGCAACCCAGGTAGAATAAACGCCACAAATGCATCAGGGCTGAAGTGCAACGAACACAGCCGCGGGCCTTTAGGGAGCTGTACTCGTCCACAAGCATTTTCCCATTCTTTATTCTTTTCTTGTTGTGAGGAAAGCTGTGAAGGCTCACATCACTTCCCTTGTTGCCTCTCGGCTGGAAATTACAACCGAAAGCTGCACAATGTGGCATCGTTTTTCTTTTCCGGCTATAGCGATAGAGAAGCTTACCGCCATTAGTTCATCTCTCAACCCGACTGCAACCTTCTGGCGTCATCGACCCAGAGTGCATTGCGCACTCAAAATAATGGCGGCACCCATAGTTCAAATTGTGCATCAAACTTAAGATTTTCTAAATAATGAAAATGTTTCATGTGATTCTAACTGGGTTTTTTTTGTAGGACGGAGTGATTGTAGCATATTTCGGCTTACATGTCTTACTAGTCAGGGATCCCTTTAAAGCATTCAATAGAATACAGCCATTTTAGGATTTTTACGGTACACCACAGTACTGCAACATTAACCTTGCTCTTCTGTTTGTTAGCTGGTTCTTCTACCTTCCATCTCCTTCGCCTACAGGTCACCTCTTCTGGACTCTAGATGTTAACTTTACACCCAGTCCTGCTCACAGGATCACAGAAGTGTGGGGCGTCCCCTCACCCATTGACGCAATCTTCACGCGCTGCAATTGCCAAGGCCAGACCTATATCATCAAGGTACAGGGCATAATCAATCCTAACGTGGTAAAAGGTAACTTATTGCTCCCAAGAATTTGAGCCAACTTATTAAAATAGCTGTAAAGTGTGCAGCAAACAGCATGTTCTTAGACGCCTGTATTATCCTGTTAGCGGAGTACGAGTTACACAAAGTCCTCTCAGCAGGAGAGCTTGTCTTATAGCAACAAGTAGCATTTACTGAGTTGGATGTGTGCCAAATCTGTACTTATTTTAGCAGACCGGACCTTACAGACATGAACTTCCCATTTTGGCTGTGTACCACAGGGGAACAATTACTGGAGGTTTGAAAATGGTGTAATGGATGCAGGTTACCCCAAGCCCCTTTCTGTTGAATTTAACGGCCTGTCTGGGAAGATTACAGCAGCTCTGTCTGTGCCTGCCACCAGGAGGAGGCCAGAGTCTATATATTTCTTCAAAGAAGGTAACATCTTTCAGTTTGCCTATACTTCACATCAGGCTGTCGGTGGGAACCACTCATTCAACACACAGCTTGTGGTTTCCTGTAGAGGGCCTTGTACAGCGATACTCCTATGAAGCTGGGGCCATGCCTATCTGTGGAAAGAAGCTCCCCACCTACAGTGGCGAAAAGTCCCCCACAGGAGAAGCAGGTGCGCCATGGGATACGTGCGGGTGCCTGGGGAAAGGCGTGGGACCGCACACACACGACCACGACCACACACACACACACACACACAGGGAAAAGGCAGCCAGTTCAAAGCCAGCGTGTGACATCCTGGAGCAGGATGCTAAAGCACAATCACTTCTGTAAAAGTGTTTAAAGGTGGAAAAAAGCCTCCGCTGTTTCTTTGGCTGAATGCCCTGCCACATTAAAACACATAATTAAAGGCACTCAGAGGACTGACTATGAATGAACACCACTGATGAGGCCAGTACTGACAGGGAAAAAACAAATTACAGCATCTGCTCTGGTTAGGATGGGGTTACGTTAAGACAAACCTATCATAAGGCACAAGTGCATTATAGTACAGTACACCTAACAAACACCATAGCCTAGCCAGCCTTAAACATGCTTAGAACTTTAACACGACAGCTGGGCAAAATCATTAACACAAAGCCTAATTTATAGTGTTGAATATCTGATGTGATTCATTAAATAATGTACTCAGTCGTAAGGAGACGTATCTTAACATGGGCCACCGTAACCCTGTAAGCATCTGTGCTGCCATCGCCATAAGAATAAGCAACAGGGCTGCATGTTAATAAGCGCCGTTAATAGAGGGGTAACTGCTTACTGCCAACAGAGACCGGCCTGGGTAGGGAGATCAACATAAAACTGACATGGAAAGGATTCCCGTCTTCCGTGACCGCTGCCGTGTCCACACCTAATCCACGCAAATCTGAGGGATACGACTACTATATCTTCTCTAATGGTAAGAAACCAGAAGCAAAAAGGTATTCCATTACCGATACTGGCATTGGATTCAAAGAGATATGACTGGTCTTTCAGCACTGGGGAACTCTGTGCATATCATCATGCCAGGAGGCCACATTCTAACCCATGAAATGCACATGCTTTCCAGACAAGTACCACAACATTAAAGCTGTCGGAGATCGGCTGGCACCGGCGTCGTCTCTGCCTCGCGGTGCCAAGAACACAGAAGGCCACTGGCTGAGATGTCTGTAGACGGCACTGAAGAATGACCAGAAGAAACGGCTGCATCCCACCATTCTCAGTTTTTATTAATAAAATTAAACTTGGCTTCATCTGCTTCATAAGGATTATGCAGACAAAAGTAAAAAGAAAAAAAATGCTTTAAGCATAATTATGCTGATAAAAAAAAAAAAACGACAAACGAAAGATCTGTAATGAAAACACAATCGGAGTTCTAGACTGACGTAGTTCTTCAGCGCAGGGCCGAGATACTGACGTAGTTCTTCAGCGCAGCGCCAAGTTAACGCATATTTCCTTTGAACTGTCCCCATCCGCCTCGCGGATAGGTCATGCCTGTGGGACAGAGAGCATCCATTTGAATGGGATAGTGGCTGGAATGCTGCACTGGCAATCCTTATTGCTGCAAGAAGAACCTTTCTAGTTACGAGATTAAAATCAGATCAATTGTTTGCACTAAGGCTACGTTTGTGGGGTTTTTGTTCCTCATGTGCCTCTTGTTCCAATAAACTTAACGCTTTCAAAACAGTCTGGCGTCTAATTAATGGTCTCAAATCGGAGGGCAAATAAACTGACTTTAGGAATGAAGACAGTCATTCCCTCAGGCAAGATGCTGGAGTCAGGGAGGATAAACTGTGGATATCTATACCTGGAAGGTGAGTGCACAGAACGGAGGGGGATAGAGGAAACAGGAAGGGCGGCACTCGCCTCTCCGGATAAGCTGCCTGCCTCGGAATGTGGGCGGACGAAGCTGGCGCTGTGACACAGGACGGCCGGAATGCCGGAGCTGCCCGCCGCTGGCGCTGGCACTGCTGCCGCTGCTCGTGTCTGGGGATGTGGAGAGATTGGGGAAGGGGTGGGGGGGGAAATTAAATAAAAATAAAAAAAACAACAGGAAGCGTGCTGCGAGTAGAGACACGAGGTGCAGTCGGGCTGCCGCACCAAAGCTCCTTCCCACACAGGAAGAGCCAAGGTGTTCTGGTTCAGGTAGACATGGAGAATTGGCTTCCAGGGGCCTTCGTAGGGCCCCCAAGCCTGGACACAGCCTCATCACAAGAACGGACCTCTTATGGTGACTCGGCTCCACCCAGGGAAACTATCAGATCTGATCGCAGTACTTTGCGCAGAGAACCAGACAAAGCTGCCAGTGAGTGAAAGGGCTAAATGAAATCTGGATGAATACGAGGGTCTGATGCAGCTAATGTGGCACATTAATCAGTGCAGCAGTAACTAAGAGGAAGGCTGTGCTGAAGATGCATATACATTTATATATAATGGCGTATCTGTCCAAGGGGTAGGATCCCATGTCCTAAAAGCTCAAATCCCATAAACGAAGTAAATGAACGGAAAGTACCTGCAGAGCTGGAGGTAGGCTCCTGACTGGTGGACGGGAGGCTGCCGTCGTCAGGGGGTTGCGTCGAGTCCATCTCAGCCTGGCTCTCCAGGGACACCTCGGGCCCGGCGGTTCTGATGGAGTAACAGAACTTAGGCGAAAACATGGCGCCACCCACCAGACCCATCAGCCTGCAGGGGAGGGCATCCGCTCACCCTTCACTCTCCGCCTCCATGAAGACCTCGTCGCCATCGTCCCCGGCGACCGCCTCCGCTCCGGACGGTCCAGCTGTGGACGTGGTCACCATGGGGACTGACTGGGAGGCGTTCTCTGCCGCGTCTGACGAGTGGCTTTCCGTGAAGACGGTCACTGAAACACCAGGGCACACTGCTTTGTTCAGGAGGGCGGAGAGAGACGGACACGCCTCTCATGTCTCAGTGACTCACATCACCCACTAAGCAGGGGGTGACTCTCCTCAAATGAAGCATCCATTTGTACAAAATAATTTACTGACAGACTGGATAGAAATATACTCCAATCACACCACATACTCCAGTTCTAAACTCCCAGCCTGTAGGAAAAGACCATAAGTGCTTGTAAATGAGCCATATTTAGTCACACTCATATGTGCAGCTTGGAAGACAAGGCAAGGCAGTAAACGTCTGTAATGGACGGTCATTGTATCTAAAAGTACTGATAAGATCAGTGTTGCCTAACCCAGCCCTTGGGGATCCACGAACAGTCCACATGTTGGCAGGGAGCTCAGAAAAGCTCAGCAAAAACGTGAACCGGCTATGGGTTCCTGAGGACCGCATTGGGAAACACGGGATAAGAACATGATCACGTTGAGGACAATCTGACAACTTACCTGGGGCGGCCACCTGCAGCGGCGTGGTGGGGACGCTACGCCCCCCAGAGTCCTCTTCGTGTGCTGCAAGGAACAGGGGACTTTCGTACATTCCTAGACCTACAGAGCGGATTTGGGTCCAGGTGACATCTCTCTCAGTGCACAGTTCGACAGGCCAAAGTGCAAAAACGCTAAGCGCAGAAAGCCAGCCAGGTTCTGACCACCCACCCCGCTGCAGCACTAATGCACAGCCACTTAACAAGCACTTCCTGTCTATAGAGGAAATCAATGCGACTGATTCCCTAACTTCACACAACTAAACTTATACACCAATGAGTTAAAAATTGATTTGATGATGTTCCTACAACATCTTACATTTCAGTGGGGAGTTTTCCCACAAGCTGCTGTAACTGACAGTAATAAATATACTTTGACACAGTAGGCTGCAGGCAAAGTAATTTCACAGTCAGGATTTGTGGACCAGTGGTTTCACCTCCTTGTGATGCTAGCTGACTCAGGTCAGAGTTGGAGGAGCTAGATTGGGGCACATCCTCAGACAGGCCGAAGCGGAAACGGGAAACCCCAGCCACCTGGGGAGAACTGGGAACAGAGGAGAATCGGTTAGGTCACGGTCAGCACTCAAAGAAACAGGGGAATCTGTTAGGTCACGGTCAGCACTCAAAGAAACAGGGGAATC
>JABFEB020000043.1:6604594-6616212 GCA_019775895.2 Stomatorhinus ivindoensis
ATGTCTATACCTGATTGGTCAGAAGAGCGCTAGAGGATGTCTATACCTGTTTCTCCTTGCTGAGGGACTCCTCCAGGCTGAGAACCATAGCCCGGTACTGCTCCACGTTGCTGGTGGTGTTCTCCAGACGCTCTGTCAGGTCGCCCACCTGCTCCTCAGCCTGCCGGAGGCGGATCCGCAGCTCCTCCGCATCCTGGTCCGACCCGTCAGGGCCTGGGAACAGAAACCACACCGTGAGAGAACAAACCTGATGCCAGTGCTTCTGTAAAAGCCTGCAGCGACAGCACGAGATCGGAACCACATGTCGGAATCTCGGTTTTTATTAGTTTTTCCAAACAGTAACATCCTATTCCTGCGGGATAAAAGACTGGCCTACTTTCACACTTAGCAGGTGAAAGTATTTATGAGAGAAGCGCTGCTGAACAAACAAAAATGCGAGTTACGGACTGTAATTTTAAAAAGATGCTTTAAAAGTCTTTTAAAGCTGCGGGGTTTTGTTCATTTATAGGCCAAAGAGGTTCCTCAAAATGCTTACTTGTGTTCTCATATACCTGCTTTACATCATCTTCCACTGCCGAAGTACAATTCCGATTCTCAAGAAAAGAAGTGCAGAGGATGGAAAAAAAAAATCCCTGGATGTTTTTGCCCAGCCCCAAAAATCAAGGATGCATTAGTTGCATCCATGCCAAATGAGACAAATCCCATGATTCATTGCTGCCCAAGTTCGGTCTTGAGAGGCAAGTTAGCAAGAGTTGTCTTGACAAGACCACAAGTATGATCTTCGCGTGCTTGGAAATGAGAAACACCACCGTTTTTTTTCTCTGACTGTCGGTCAGTGTTACAGCCGAAGACGAGCACCTTCAAGCAAGTGTGGCGCTCACCTTTAAGGCTCGCCCCCTGAGGCAGCCTGGATGCTATCTGACTCTCAGCATTGCTCAGCTGCTGTCTCAGCGTGCTGATCTGCTGCTCGGCCGTCTTCAGCAGCTCCTTGGTCTGTTGGTGCATGGCGTTCTGGGCCTCCAGCTGCTTCCGGGCATCGAGAAGCTGCATCTGGGTGGGGGAGGCGCGAGGTGAGCCAGGCTGATGGAATGGTCCATGGCAACGGGGGTGGCTGATGGAGCACTTACATCCTGACTGCGACCCAGTGTGTGCCGCTGCTCTACCTCCTGCTCCAGCTTCTTCTTCAGCTGAGCCACCTCACGCTCCAAACGCTCGATCTGGCTGCTGAGGCGCTGCTTCGTCTCAGTGTCCGCACGCTCTAGGGTCAGCTTCCAGGGGCACGGGAGAGAAGCTCACATCAAAGACTCCAGGAGAAAGCAACCATGCCCAGTACTTTACAAACTCCACAGCCTTGAGGGTAAGAGGTTGATGCAGGCGCCCACTTAACCTCGGTTAAGTGATTTTAAGTTGATTTTGCCGCCCATAAAAGTCCCTTGGCTCAACGGCATGACAGGTAGCATAATGATTAAGGCCTGTGGCTCAACAGCAGGGAGTGAGTTGGGTCAGGTCCCATAAAACCAGTAGTACAACCTTCATCCAAAAATCCTTTAATGAAAAAGTTCAGCTATCAAAAGGTATAACATTGACTTGGAATGCAGAAGTATCAGCTGAGGAACAGTAGAAGACTCCCTGCTGTTGGAGTGTAAACCTCTAACCACTGATCCAACACATTCAATCCTTGTAACGCAACAGCAGCTATGTACCTGGATGGACTTGAGGTTGGTCAGCAGCAGGTTCTGGCCACGCTGTTCAGTAAGGATAGACTCCTTCTCCTGTGTCAGCCTGGACTCCACTAACTTCAGCATGTCTCGCTCCTTTCTCAGGTTCTCCCCACGAACCTAGAAGGCAGGGAGCAACAGAGTTCTCCACACCCATTCTGGACAGAGCGGCGTGCCCTGCACCCGGACTTCAATGCTGCCCAGAAGCTCACCTCGGCCACAGCCAGCTTCTCATTGGCCAAACGCAGGTCCTGCGTCATGGTGTGGATGATCTGCTCATGCTTCTGCGCAGTGGTGCTCATCTTCTGGATCTTCTCCCGCAGCGATGCGATTTCACGCCGGTAGCCATCCACATTGTCCTGCAGCATTTCGTAACTTGGGGGGAATAAAATGAATTACCACCTTCCTCTTCCAGGAAACATAGGGCACAAAGTTAAGGACATTTTCAATAGGAAGCCAGTCCATCACACAAGCAGTAGCCAGAGGTAATCCAAGGAGACCATTCATCCTTCCCCTGAAGCCACTTGTCCTAAGCGTGGTTGTGGGGGTCCGGCACCTATCCCCGGAGCTACGGGTGCAAGGCAGGGAATAACCCAGGATGCGTCACCAACTCACCACAAACCAAAAGTATTAACTAACCTAAACCAATGTCATTGGACTGTGAAAGGAAACCCACACAAACAATGGGGTGATGCTCCACAGATGAAGATCCGGGGCAAGAACCAAACCGGGGTAAACAATGCCATCTTTACGCAGAACACCAGCTAATGCCTAAACATACAACTGGAAATCCGGATGAGCCACGGCAATACCTGGACTGCAACAGGCACTCCTGAAGAGCCGGCTGTCGTCTTACCGCTTGGAAGCAAACTCCAGCTGTGTAGATATCTTGGCGTTCTGGGAGCGGAGCTCTGACAGCTGCTCCTGGAGCTTCTCATTCTGCTCATTGAGGATCTTGTCGTTTTCAGCCTTTTCCTTCTTATAGGTGTTGAAGACCTCCTGCAGCTACATTAGGACACATTAACTATCAGTATCCCTACATTTATCTGTAAAACCCAACTGTAACAAAAAAGCAATATGCGTACTATACTTAGGCATTGTTGTCAGGGTAAATAAAACAGCGGCCAACAATACAGAAAGTGAATACTGCCCTCAAGTGGTACAAACTGAAACTGAAGCTATACTTATATCTAGCATTATATAACCCAATTCCAGGCATTAAAGCAACCAGTGGACAAAATACTCAGGATAACAGAACCAATTTCACTTCTCTAAGTTTATTCATACAAGACTTAAGTCAAACGTAGTACAGACTAGCTTCAGAAGGGAAAATGCATAAGTGAGACTGTAGCAGCTCAATATTTTTCCAAATTTGTCTACAGGAAATTTGGAGCAGCACAAATAAGTAGTATCCATTTATCAAGTCCCATGTCAAATGGCCTGCATCAAATCGCGTGATTGAATACATCACCAGGTGAGACGACCAGAAATGCAAGATCCAAAACTATACATCACCTAGCATTTCTGCGGCGTAATCACTGGGCGAGACACACCAGTGCACAAGTATAAATGCTTGTGACAGCATTGGCACTTGCGTACGTTCGACATGGAAGCACAAATGCGCCTTTGAGGTAGAGATACCTGCTTGAGTGCAGCCTTGGCCTCCACCGCAGCGGGCCGGACGGGAGTGACACCCGGAGAGCGACGGGGGGTGGGCGTCACCGGAGGCACCTCCGGGGCAGGGCCTGAAACGCAGCCAGTGACGTGCATATCGCCGAATCTACGCTACACCAACAGAAATGTCTTTCTGTACTCGCTGCATATGACAAGTAAAGGTCGGTGGGAAGTGCTCACCCTGCACTGGGAAGCTGACCCCCGTAGTCTGGGCCAGCAGGATGCGATACATGTCCCGCTGGCGCACGAGGGACTCAGCCAACTGCATCTGGTGGCTCCGCTGCTCGCGTAGCTGCTCCAGCTCCCGCTGTGCTTTCTCCAGACTTTGCTCCAATTCTGTCTTCCTGCGGGGGGCGGCAGAGAGCTCGTCGGCCTAAACAGAAACCCTTGGGCAGGGGGGTGATTTACCGGGGGTGGGAAACCCAGATTTACGAACAGCCACCCCTTTACCTCAAAGTTGTGGCTTCCTGCTCCTCCTTCTCTCGCGCTTCGCCCAGGTCCCGCAGCGCCCCCAGGAGGCGCTGGTTCTGCTGCTGCAGCTCCTCTACACTGCGGAAGGTGACCAAGCGCTGGGTGATGACCTCAGAGCTGCTGCTGATGTCGGCAGAGCTGATGTCTGCGTGCTCGCGGACTACGTGGTTGCCCCGGGCCTCCTCCAGCTCGATCAGGAGAACGCGGATCTGCGGCATGGTGGACTCGGGTTCAATAACCTTAGCGATACTGACACTGCATTTTTGGTGAGACAGCGGTTGGCATTAACCCACCTGTTGAGACAGGTCGGTGACCTGCAGCTGGAATCTCTGGGCATCTCTCTCCAGCACAGAGGAACGCTTGTTAGCCTCATCAGTCTCCTTCTGCAAGCGATGCACCTCCTGCGAACATGAAAAAGGTCCAACTCGTGTCGCAGAACTGAGACAGGAACCGTTTCAGACAGGAACATAAGTAGATTTCACTCCTTAAAACCCCAACACTGTTAAGACGATACACCAACTAGGCTGAGCTCATCTACAGCGATTAAAGAAAAACCCTCATGGTGGGTCAGTGGGTGGCACTGACTTCACACCTTCAGGGCTGTAGGTTCGAATCCCACCTCTACCGTGTGGGTGGAGCTTGCATGTTCTCCATGTGTTCTTTGGGTCTCCTCCCTCAGTGCAAAGACGGACATTAGCAGGTACCGACAAGTCACTTATAGTGTATGAATGAGCGTGCTTCTCTGTAAGTGCCTAATGGGATGGCATCCCATCCAGGGTTTCCCTCTGCTCTGTGCGGCTTGTGACGGGCTCCACCCGCTACTCACCAATCAGAATAAGTGGTCTGTCACATTTTCTTCCTTCAGAAACAAGGAGGAAAAGCCCAGTACCAAAGGAAGCCTCTCACCTTCATGGCTTGCTCCAGCTTGGCGGACAGGCTGGCCACAGACTTCTGCATGCGCTCGTACTCCTCGCGCTGTCTCTTCAAGATGGGCGCCTTGGCCTCGACCTCCTGCACAATCTCATCCAGATACTGGTTCACGCGCTTGTTCTCCAGCCGCTCCAGCTGCAGCTGGTCCTGGGCCTCCACATAGGCATTATATAGCTGGGGGCAAACAAGAGCTTAGCTCACTCGAAAGGCAACGATTCCCACATTTAAAAAAAAGCATAGTGACCTCAGCCGGTAAAGATCAGATTCCTACCTCTGTGAATTTCATGCCAGGCTTCACTATCTTGGCCACGGCGGCAGCGGTGGGAGACATAGTGGTCAGTTCTTCCTCAGTGAGCGCGGCGACACCCGCTAGAAAAAGCCACGCGCAAAAATCGTCGTCACGCCCCCATCCCGTGGTAGACATGTCGGCTACCATTGCCACTCAGTCAAAATGCCCGGCGGGAACCGTTCACCTTTGCGCTTGGAGTCCGAGAGCAGCGTGTTGGCATTCTCCAGCTCCTTTTCCAAGCTGGAGATCTTCTCCTTCAGCTCTGCCTCCACCTTCTCCTTGGAAGCCACAGCCTCAGCCAGGCGGCCCTCAGTAGTTTTGTTGGCTGTCGGGTGGACAGTTGGGCGTGAGTCAGGTATCCACCTCACGGTATCCAAGTGAAGATGGCAGACATCCCACTTACCCTCTCCTGCCTCCTTCAGCAGCTTGTGAAGCTCCTCTACAGCACGACTCAGCTCCTCACTCTTGGACTCAGAATCAGATGCTGCACCCTATAAACAAGAATTCCCCCAATCAATGCTCAAGAATATATTGCATATATAGACCTTTAAAGGATAGCAACTGCTATAGGCACCACAATCTAGCCATACAGGAGAAATCACTTCATATAATAAGGCATGTCAACACAAATGCGGTGGTCTTCCGGTTGACTCTAGCAATCTTACCTATGTTACATCTTACCTTGTATAAAGTGGTCAGCTTTATGTGTGCATTTAACTCATTCCTGAACTTCTCCTCCATGGAGGACTGCTGGTCTTTCACCTAAAGTAATAAAAGTGGACTTGTTGAGCAGTGCATATTCAGATCAACTTGCATGCCACCATAAAGCAACAGTGCAGAGCATCTACCTCTTTCAACTTCATCATCAAGTCCTCAGCTTGTTTCTGGAAGTTCTCGTTGGAATTTTTTAAGCTTGTGACTTGGTCTTGAAGTCTGTTCACCTGCAAGGACAAACCACAGCATACATGATACTCAAGTAATATGTCCAGGAAGAAGCTCGCTCTTTTATCCAAAGTCAAAATAGACTTCAAAGGCTCCTCATGAGAAACTATGACACCTCATCCTTCTTGTCCTCCAGGGTACACTTGAGCTCGAGAATCTCGTTGCCCTTCTCCCGGGAGATGGAAAGGAGCTCCTCAGTTTTAGCCTTGAGCTCAGAGTTCAGCCAGGTGGTCTGGTTCTGGAGAAGTTCCTTCTCCTGCTCCAACCTCTTCTCACGGTACTGTGGCACAATCACAAATGAGAGCTCTCAGTTTCAAAGTCTTTGCACGGGGAATTCGCAGAAGCACAGGGAGGACCATAAACTCACCTTGATCGATACTTCAGAGGACTGGAGCTCATCCAACTTCAGCTGGAGTTCCATCTTCTCTGCATTGGTTTCTACAAGCTTGTCATTGAGACGCTTCAGGTCCTCTGTGAAACATGGAGCCAATAACACCAACAATGTTCCAGCCCTCAGATGTAAACAAGCTTAAAAATAAAGCATGCAAAAAACTGGCATCCAATAAGATAAATGGTCATTATACAAAACCTGATAATCACACAAAGAGTTATTGATTTGGTAAGCCAAGACCATATTTTATATGCATATAAATGTGTGTGTTTGTTTCAACCAACTGGTTGAGCACTCTGTGACTATACTCAAGTGGTGGGATGAAACAATCTTTGCCTGGATTCTCTCTTTCGGGACCTGAGATGCCCGCTTCAGCTAAGATGTGAAAACACACCACTGAGATGCTCCACTTCTTGCGATCTCTTCTCAAGGGTTCGGACCAGTTCTCGTTTTTCTGCCTCCAGCTCATACATAGCCTTCGACATGGCATTCTAAAGTCAAGGGTGGAAATTGCCTTGATTAGTTCCAGATCCTCAATCTTCATCACATACATCCCACATTTGAGTGCATGTTACTAATCTGTCCTGAACGGAGAGATAGCAAAAAGCCCTTTCATATGTACACCTGCTCCGATGAAAGTTTCTCTTCCGACGTCTCATGCTCCTTGTTTTTATCTTTCAAGGTTTTCAATTCCTCAGCTGCAAAAAACAGAAGAGTTTATACAGCTGAAGCCATTTTTCAGATGCCATCAAGTCCCACGATGAGCTACACAGACACTTACAAAGTTTGGTGAGGTCTTCTTTGAGTTTGTTGTATTCCTGAGTCTGTAACACCAGGCGTTCCTGATTCTGAGACAGCCGCTTATCAACTTCGAAATACTGCTGCTCTGTGGATGTGACAACATATCCAAAATTAATGGCGCCAATCAGACAGCGCACAGAGCTGAAGTACGGACAAGTTCACCACATTACTCAAGCTAAACGCTATCACCAGAAGGGTACTTGTTCTAATATTATTCTGTTAGAAACCGACATAACTTATGAAACTGGCAACCAGGTATAACGTTAACCATGTCTTACGACCGATCATTCATTCAGTGCTCAACTTAATGAGTCCTGCAAACGATAATCAACGTCGGAGATGCCGGTTGCGAACCCATTGCTATATAAAGCTCCTAATTATGCTTATTTCTTAGATTTAACATTCACCAGACACGCAGCTACAAGCATTAAAAAGAAATTCAGCTTGTTTTATAGGGTGCCAAGTGAAAAACAAGAGTAAAATTATGTTTTTCTTAGTTACAGGTAGAAATAAATTCGGGAAATGATCGAGGCCTGCGTGATTCACGCCAGATATATGTAAATTTCACGATAAAACCATTTCAATACAGCATGCAGTCTGGCTAATTAATTTATTTCCAACGTACAACCTATTAACACGTTATTGAATAATCCATTGCCTCATAGCTAAAACGGCGACTTACCACTGTCTACTTTAAATCGCTCATGGCATGATTTGAGGGAGTCTATCTCAGACTGCTGGTCAGTGAAAAACTTTTCCAGTTTATTCTGAACAGCCTTGGGGAGCTTGGAAATTTCAGATCGCTCGAGAATTTGCAGCAGGACCGCCGCCATCTTCACCCGGTTGTCGGTCCGAGCGATGGGTCGCTAGCTTCTTGTTGGGAAAATACCGCCGGATTCTACTTTCACGAGCGAGAAATGTAGCGGACCCGAAACCGATACGACTTCCGCAAGCGACGGAAGCGACCGCGCCGCATTATGGGAAATGGAGTTTATTTGGTCTAATCGTGTCGTAAAAGGGCCATTGACGTTTCTTTTCTGCGAGAACTTTAATCAATGCTTACGTGCTTTGTTTAAACACCTCGTTACTGCTAATATTGGTTAAAACAGGTATGTGAAGTTTCGTATAAATACTGAAAGAATTAAATTAATAAATAGAGTAGCCAGCCGCTACTCAAGATATTTATTGTGTAGTCTCACTGTCATTGTATGTACAGTTGTTAATTTACTATTAAGCCATTTATTTGCATCCACGTTCTGAATCAGCTACATTAATTAGACTATGAAAATGCAAACACTGTTTTCTTACTGGGTTGGTGTGTGTGTATGCTGGTAAGCCAGTTAGCCGACGGAAAATCCATGCGGTGACGTGTCCTGGTTTTAGTCCGACTTGTTAGTTATCTAGCTGACTAAAGTCTGCGCGTGTTGATACAGTGAAATGTAGCATCCGATGGACTGGAAGTAAAATGGAAAAATTTGTGACCAGTACAGTCACCGTTATGTACAATCAAGACTCTTTAAACGGAACCATATGGCAACTTATCTCTAAAGAAAAATACAACTCAGGAATTTAGCTTTGCCAAGGTACTTTATTATTGTCATGTCCTTCCTGTAAATGCACATATAATTTAGATGCAAATAAAGCTGTCACTGAGTCTCTTAAAGCAAGCATTAATATAGCTAAGTTATTTTCAGTGTACCTTCACCATGGGAAGAGGCTACATTGTGGAGGCTTTGGTAGAACAATACCTAGTCAACCTCCAGACTGTGGATGCGTCTTGTATTAGTGGAATCTTGATTGGACAGGTAAAGTTTGTACTATTTTGCTGTGCATGTAAATATTTGATGAAAAGATGTGGTTATGTCATTAAAATTGTAGATGTATTTCCCACTGTCCACATATTCTGACACGTAGCTGTGAATGTGATGTTAGTGGTACCAAATGGTGTACTATGGGTCTCTCTGCGAAGTGTTCGTCTCAGAGGGACTACGTGGTGCTGGCGGCACAGACGCCACAGAAAGATGGTGGGGCGGTGCGCGGATGCTCGCTTGGTGACCTTGATGCTGATTGGGTCACAGAGCACGGCCGGCAGGTGAGCGGCGCACGGAGCCTTAATGACACAGCACCCTCCAGATTTTTTTTTTCCAGTGATCAAACAACTTTTCACGATATTGTAAATATCAGTAAATATACTTTATAATATATTTGTAAACGTCACAGTGTTTTTAGATATACAGTAAGTAGTGATGACCAATTGAAGCTTTGTGAACCATTTGCTGTATTTTCTGACACTACTAGTTGGTCCTCTCAATTTATGCCCCAAAACAAACCAAGATACAGCAAATCGTTCATCAAGCTTCATTTGGCCACCATTAATAGTAACACTGTCCCCTCACAGGTTTCAAGGATGTTACCAGGAGGTTTGTCTGTTCTTGGTGTTTTTCTGATCACGTCCCCTGACCTGTCAAAAGAGGCCCCGAATACCCTGAGGAAGGTTCGAATAGCATTGACTAAAATATCCATTGATATTCAGTCACATGGTCTCTGCTCGGTTTGCATCTAGATTAATACAATTGATTGTTTTTGCGATGTGTGTCATGTGTCTGTCTGCAGCTGCTCTATGCTATGGAGAAGCTTATATCAATGGGAAGATTGTGGAATCTCACTGAAGAAAATGTATCTGAGAGGGTGGGGCTGCACATCTGCTCAAAGACAAAGAAGTATCCTTCACTGGACTGACCCGGCAGTAACAGACGGGTCACATTTTGCATTGCATAGCAGGTAGTTGTAACGTACAGCTGTTTTTCTGTAGTGTACGTATATATGACAAGCTTCGGGTAGTAATATGGTCATTGCACCAAATAATTTAAATTGATTGTAGAAATGGTAGTGTGCTACCAGTGACTGTCTGGGATAAGTAGTTAGAAAATGGATGTAAATGTATATTTAAATTTGAATTGTTAATTAGTCGCAAGTACCTAGCTCTTGGCACTTATAAAATTATCAGTCGGAGTAGTATATCTTAACTGAGACAATGCAGAGCTGTTTGTCGCACATTTGACGTCCGGGACCCCAAGGTTAATATCAAAATTTTATCGCCATTTAATTGTTGTGAAGTGTTTGTAATTTTAGCGTTAATCGTGAATTTTGTGGTTGTTTCACCCTAAATTATAGTTTTTGCTTGGTGAACTTACTGGCTCTTTAAATAGAGTTGTTTCAGAATATTTAAGTCACAGTGAAGTCCAACTGTTTATGTTGTGAAGTCCAATATAGTTTCTGTATCTGTGGTGGTATCTTAAGCCTTGCTGTGTGACGAGCTCTTCTTGAGCAGAGCATTCCTGTGTCTTTTTAATTGCACTTGCAGAGTTCCGCTAAGCCTGCAGATTGGAAATACCAGTCTGGTGTGTCTGACTCCTGGCCGGTCTTAAAATGCTCCGTTGATTTGGATTTATATTTTCCCTTGTCGGACACGTCCTCAGAAAACCTGGAAAATAGTGTGAAGGTAATCCCATTCTTGTACTTCCTGTCGTATGGTTGAGCGTTATGTAGTGTAACCCACAGTTAATCGGATTACAGCGCACCATTAGCCAGTCACTACTTGGTTTAAATCAGAAGTAACCAGAGAGAGGTGGTTTGTCAGTATGGTAACTTTTTCAATTTTTATTTTTATTTTACCCCTTTTCACAGATTGGCCTTCAGACATGGGCAAAGCAAATGGAGTCCAGTGTTTGTCTCATTAACGGAAAGCATTCGGATAGTGATGCTGAATTGTTGACAGGGCTGGTGAGCGTTCTCCACAGTTACACAAACTGGCACATCATGCACCATGAATCTTCAATTCAGTGATTTTCTCCCCCCCCAGACAAACTTACATTTGTTTTTTAGAGAAAGAATGCCAGGGGGCACCACCCGAACCTTCGCGTACAGATCATGCTCCCTGCGGTAAGGATTTGTGGGTTTTAATCAACGTGTGTGGCCCTTTGGGTTAGGTGTCATTGATCGGAAGGTTGCTGGTTCAAATCCCGGGGTTGGCGGAGTGATTTTACTATTAGACCCTTGAGCAAGGATCCTTTCCCCTCCTGCAACTGGATGGGTGGGTGCTGCAAAGGGTCAGAAAGTCAGGAATATTACAAGGCCCCCTAAGTGACAGCGGCCCTAAAAAATCAGGAACATAATTGGTGTGGGGGGCCTGATTTGATGTGCTTTTATGGGACCCAAAATATTTAACGGCACCCCTAACTGAATGACCCTGCTTTCTCAATTGTGTATTGCTTTTGTTACATAAACTAATGTAGATAATCTGGGACGGGTCTCTTTTTACGGCATGGTTTGGCCTGCTTTCGGTGCCTGTTGATCCCATCTGAGCATGTGCGTTGGGTTCTGGTGCATTGGGTTCTGGTGC
>JABFEB020000043.1:6627290-6642263 GCA_019775895.2 Stomatorhinus ivindoensis
ATGTGTATTATAGCTAGGAGAGATCTGTGGCTGTTAGAGGCTATGGTTTCCTCATTCAAATCCGCACGTATATGTGTGTTATAGCTAGGAGAGGTCTGTGGCTGTTAGAGGCTATGGTTTCCTCATTCAAATGCGCACGTATATGTGTGTTATAGCTAGGAGAGGTATGTGGCTGTTAGAGGCTATGGTTTCCTCATTCAAATCCGTATGTATATGTGTATTATAGCTAGGAGAGATCTGTGGCTGTTAGAGGCTATGGTTTCCTCATTCAAATCCGCACGTATATGTGTATTATAGTTAGGAGAGGTCTGTGGCTGTTAGAGGCTATGGTCTCCTCATTCAAATCCGCACGTATATGTGTATTATAGCTAGGAGAGATCTGTGGCTGTTAGAGGCTATGGTCTCCTCATTCAAATCCGCACGTATACTGTATGTGTGTTATAGCTAGGAGAGATCTGTGGCTGTTAGAGGCAATGGTTTCCTCATTCAAATCCGCACGTATATGTGTATTATAGTTAGGAGAGATCTGTGGCTGTTAGAGGCTATGGTCTCCTCATTCAAATCCGCATGTATATGTGGATTATAGCTAGGAGAGGTCTGTGGCTGTTAGAGGCTATGGTCTCCTCATTCTGTCTCAGCATCGTCCTTCTCATTGGGGCAGGCAGTAAACACCTTTTCTGGCAGGAACCCGTACTGGTTCAGGAACGCCTCTACATCCACGGCAAAGAACTCCTTGCCCAGATGCTGCGTGATGTGTAGGAAGTTGCCAAGCAGCTCTCCGGCCTTGTACACCAGCACTGCAGGCAGCACGTCGTCCGGGAAGCGGTCGCCAGCGCCGGTGCAGGAGGCGCGGATCTTGCAGAACTTGATGCCGGGGTATTCCGCAGCAAGGCAGTCCAGGCAACTGTTGAGGGCCTCGCAGCCCGACACGCCATCCTCGTAGACATGCACAGCCACCAAGGTCAAGCGGTGCTCCTTCTCGATGACGTCCAGGAAGGCCTCACCGCTTTCCAACTCACACACACCCTCGAACCTGGGTCCGAAGCTCAGACGCTCATGCATCTCCTGCATGCACTGCCTGCGGTACTTGCGCAGACACATCTCGTCCTCCTGCTGGATCAGCTCGTACTCCTGTGTGCTCATCTGCTTGGCAGTGGGTATGGGAACAGATGGCAGACCCAAGAACTACATAAACCCTGGGATTACTTATCTGATCCATATAGCAGTTTCAGTTGATTATTTACACTTGGCTAGTTAATGGCACTTCCTGAGAACTGCAAGGCGTTTCAGTTGACCTCTGCCCTTGTTCCTTAGCTAGGTTAATAGGACGAGTATGTGGGATTTTTTTGATGAAGTGAGGCCCATAAGCAAGCTTGTGCAGATGCAACGCTGTCTGAACACTTGGGGATTTCCCCTGCAAGGCAGTGGAAACACCATCAGATAGCTCACCTTCCGGTTGATTCTTTCTCCGAATTCCTCGGGCTTCTGTGGGGTGGACATCTGCCGCAGGAGCTCGCGCTTGCTGGGAGGCATGTTGTCGTGGTCCTCAGTCTCCAGCTTGAACTTCCGCCAATCATTGATAACTCCTTTGGGGCCTGCAAGTGCAGTTTTAGTAGCAGAAGAGGCGTGGGTGATATTTGACAGCACATTCATGACACAGCAAGGGAGGTCATATGGATGCAGTTTATGATTCCTTTGATCTTTGAGGTTCATTATACTGTAGGACAACCCTTCAAACTCTGCTTCAGCAAGATTGTGGGCCACAGATATGGGTGCCAACTGTCCCTTATTTTACAGGATCGTAAAATAAAATGCGACACTCTGTGTCTCATTTTGAACCATTATTTATGACCAGTTTCTTCGGACAACACAATCTCCCCATCCCCCTGCACCCCATTCGGAAAATGTTATCACCTGGGCTTGTTTAAATTTGATTAAATGCGGTCACCCTACTCATGGAATATCTCACCTGTGTGTGTCGCTGGAAGATCCTCTTCAAGCACAGCGAGACCAGACATTGTGTCCAGGGAGCAGCTGATCCTGTTAGCTAATTCTGACAGGAAAACACCAGAGACCCTGTGAAATCCAGAGCAGCTGATTGTCAAAGTATGTTTATGTTTGTGTTTGTAAGAACTGATGCTTCCCCCACATACTCCAACGGGATAGTTGTTAAAGGGGAATTTTCCATGGGCAGTGAATCTGTGCTTTGTAAATATCAACATACTCCCACACACCATGTGAGTTCCTGATTCTGTTTATGAATGACTTTAGCTCCTCACATCAATATCCCTGTATTTTTGTAACCCCCAACATTTACTCATATCTGGCTTACAGTATTCAACTTCCAATAAATCCTTTGTGCAATGAAAAGCCGGACTGATCTAGATGGTGAAATACTGGAAATCATTTTTAACCCTCAATTACCAGCTGTGATCATCACTCCAGGAAGCTCAACATCCAGGAAGTGAAAAACCTAGACATTTTTCAGGTTTGGATTTGGATGCTACAATAAGCATGAGCAATGACATAATGTTTGAATTTTGGTGAAATTCCCCATCCGGATGTAAAAACGGAAGGTCCAACATTTCTCATCTGTGGAGAGCCCTACCAAGAAAATGAATGATCTCACTTCCTCTGCAACACAGGTAATTAGAGGATTGGAGGATTGCCTACAGCTAGAGCCAGCCCTGCATTCACAGCCGCGCCTTCCTGCTCTGTGGCGGTTGACCAAGCAAGGTGCCAGCATGATTTAGAAGAATGAGGTCGATGTCGTATTAGAGGATTAGCAATATATCCACTACACCTACTTTGTATGGATCCCATCGGGGCAATAAGCAGAGTCGTGATGGGTATAGCTACTGTAGGTGTCCATGAAACTGTGTTTAGATTAGTGTTTTTCAACCCATTCCTTGGAGACCCTCAGATGGTCCATGTTTTTGCTCCCTCCCAGCTTCCTGCCACACAGTACACATTTCTGCTCCCTCCCAGCTTCCTGCCACACAGTACACATTTCTGCTCCCTCCCAGCTTCTGGCAGGTCCTAGCAGGGAGTACTGGGAGTCCCCGAGGACCAGAATGAGAAACCTACAGAAATGGGGGCGTGTGCTATCATCTGTTCTCTGTTCCTTCCAACTATTGTGGTCAAGTCAGTTACTCTCAATTTGGATTTATGGGAATTGGACCCGATTCAGATATTGAAATTGGATTTCTGTAGAAAACCATCTCCCCTTTATAGTTGTGGTTATTAGAAAATCAGAAATTTAAATGACTAATGGCCAAAAGTGTCTGGCGGACTAATTGCTTGGTTTCCTGATCTCGTCAGCCTCAGATGGGGACAGAGGCAGATATTTCACCGTTTCGGTTCCTTATAGCTGTGGCTTCCGTTCCCTCCCTGAATGCTTCCGTATCGCATAGCGTGCAGTTGTGTGCATGTGAGTGTCCCTCCTTCCTTGAGCCCCTGTGCTTCCAGGGATAAACTCCAGGTTCGGTGTCATCCTGTAGCGGCTGAGCGGTTCTGGCAGACGGGTGGCCGGCTAAGCGACCCGTTACCAGCTGTGTGGCCTCACTACCTGTGGAAGAAGCTTCTGGGTAAATTTTTCCAAGCGTGTGGCACGTCAACCCAAGGTATGAGCACATGTCAAGGCCTCCCCCGAATGAGTCACCGCACGTAAACTCAGCTGATCCAAATCCTCACTCCTCCTGACCTCGCATACATCCTAACCATCTCCTACCACTGTGGAGGATCCAGATAGTTTACTGCTGTAATAACATTTAAGGTTATTCAAAGTTGTAAATGATGTCTGGTTCTGTCACCAGGGAGGGGGGTGGGTGTCCCCCTAATGCCTCACTGAACTGTTGAGCTCATTTAAAAAAAAAACAATCAGCCGTAAAAATGCGTCAAGCTGTGCTATGTTACACTGTCACCCGCACAGATGGATGTGGAATCTGCAAAGCTTTCGGAGATGTTTCCAAATGGCGAAAGTGCCGATTCACACAGATGCTGCTGGCTTCACGCGGGTTTGTACTCACCACGTGAAGTCGGGTAACACTAGTGCATCTTACTGGTTTGTCTGCATCTGCTTCTAAGAGAGGTGCTAGCCTGTCATGATGTCATGGGAGCTACTGGACGTGATTGGTGGGGCAATAAAACGCAAGCAACCGTGTTAAATTGACGCCCAGAAATCCACAGCTTGAAGAAGTCCACCATCTCGTATGTATCATGGGGTCATGTCAGTCTGTTGCCGTAAATATTTACATGAAAAAAATTCAGTTCAAGGATAATATGCCGAGGACGATGGGAAAAGTCCATGATACAGCGTTATTGTTTACAAGCCTCTGATGTGTAATGTTAAAGGTTAAGGTAGCTGTTTCCCCTAGTTAAAAAATCCTTTTTAGCGTGAAAGGACAAACTCTAATACAGTTCATCATAGTTTCAGCATGCATTTTTGGTTTTGCATCACAAATGCTTCTCAGATGTACGAAACATGCCTCTGTCACCTCCATATTTGTTGACCAGGGTAACTGGAAGCACATACTTAAAGTGTGGGAACCACTGTTGTTTACGGCGTTACCATTGCATAACAGCTTTTTTGAAATCCGTTTGTATACCAATTGTAGTCTACGCCATTGACGTGAGTCAGAGCCAAAGTTACAGCCCATTTGAACACCTATGCAACAGTAAACGTTCATTCATGCTCACTCATTATTGAGTATTTATTATCATCCATTATTAGCTATTGTCACAAATCGCATTCTCTACACTTCAATGCCTTGAATTATATGTAGCTAATATATATCTATATATCTCAGATGTTCATGAGAATTCTGACACCTCTTTGGAATGTACTAGAAAAAAATAATAATAGTAAAGGCACTTCTCACCTTTGTGCACCTGCGTCAGCCAGCTGTGACCTCTTCTGTGCGTCCTTGTATTCCTGAACCCTCTGTACGATACGTTTGGGACTTATTAGATCCCCACCAGATAAGTCAGAGAGGGTAAGAGGATTCTCTGCATTAGGCACACGCTCAACTAACCAATTAGGTCGCTGCCAAACAAGGCCACGCTGCATGTCACCTGATGCTTTTGCACCTGTTTGGGGTGTCCTTACGCTGGGTAGGTGAGGTCTGCTGGGTAATGCGCTGGCACAGGCTGCTCACGTGACCCGACATACATCAGGCAGAACTTGCCATTGATCTTTTGTTGGTCTTTTTCACATCTCCATCATTTTCCATAAGAATGCAGCAGTTGTGAAACTTCCGTCAGCGTTCTACAACCAGAGGAGGTGTGAACATTCCCAACAGATAATGCAGGCCGCAGAGACCATCTTCTTTGGAAAGATCACAGAAGGTACTGACGCTTCAATTATGAAATGTGGTCCCGATCCATTAAAAAACAGGTGCTAGCCCAACCACTGCTTTATGTCACTCAGTTAATTTCCCCCAACACTCTAGCTATAGTAGACATATCAGGTCTTGTCATTGTGTCGCAAAGTCACGTGCATATTTTGGCATGGACCTACCCACCTACGCAGAAGCTCTGGAGGAATAATTGAAAGCTACATCCAATTATCCAATTATTTTCCTGGAAAGCAAAAAAAAAAACAACAATGAGGTTGTTGATAAATGATTTTGTCAGCTTGCACAGGCTGAAGACACTTTAAAATGTGTCACACCTACACTGAGCTTAGGATTAAGCATCCCTGTTTTACTCAAATCCGTGTGAGACGCTTTCAGCCTGATGCCCTGGTGCCTTAAGAAAGGTTGTAAAATTATCAGGACGGTTTCATGTTAGGCCCAAACCTGTTACATCATGAAACTTCCAAACTCTACAGATATCTGCTAGCCTTGTTAAACTAATAATCAAAATCTCATTTTTTAACACACACACACAAACGTAATATTAAAGGTTTCAGTGGGGTATTTATTTATAAAGTGTCACCTGTTTCTGATCATGGTATTCAGTGTTTACATCCTGGTGGGTGTAGGAAGTGTTCATTTTTGACCTTTGTGTGTGACATTCCTTTTACCAGCGTTGTTATTTTTAAGCTGAGTGTTTTTATGGTTAAACATGGCGGCATCTCAATATTTACAAGAGCTGCTTTTTCCCTCACTGTGAGGGGGGGGCGTTGTAAGTTCTGGAACAGTGCCTCAGCTAGTGCTTTCCTGGACCTATGAATAAGAAGAAAGGTGATCTAATCACTGAGAACTCCGGTCTTATCAGACTACAGGCTGTTAAACACACAAAAAACTCACACAATATGCCCTGAAGTTATGCTAGTTTCTGGGAATTGGTCCTGGGAACGTGCTGCTTCGCTCAAATCACCTCGACATAAAGGTAATTCACCCTGTGTTTCTTCAAGCACCGTAACCTCCTGAGACCCCACCCCCACCCATTCTTTTATGTCCATTGTAACCTCCTGAGACCCCACCCATTCATTTATGTCCATTGTGGTGTGTAGTGGACATTTCTTTGGCATCTATCTTTTCACTGATGTAAGGAAACATATTTATTCCTGTTGTACACTGAAGAGGACATGCTGTGAAATTAAAAATAAAAATACATTTGAAAAAATCTAAATCGTAAGATTTCCTCCAAAGACAAATAACCTAAAATTGAAGGGCACTTTTTTCTCAGGAGGATGTTACCGGCCTGTCTGCTGTAATTAACACAGAAGTGGAATTGGTAATATTTAATCTGCTGTTGCAACTTTCAGCTTGCACAGGGAAGGGGAACACCCTGGATGGGATGCCAGTCCATTGCAGCACAGCATTGAGGAAGGGAGCGCACAGGAAGAACATAGAAGCTTTACACGCACAGGCTGGATTTGAATACCAAACCCAGGAGATGTGAGACAGGCATGCGACCCATAGGGCCATCTAAACCTTGGAAAATTATGTCACATCAGCTAAAGAATAGAATAGAATAGAATAGAATAGAATAGAATAGAATAGAGATACTTAAATTGTCATTGCACACAACAGGTGTATATGAATCATGTAACAGAAAAATGCAGGCGGTTGCATCAGTAGATGTATGTGATGCACAGGCGGACATCCAGGCTGTGTCGCACCTCTCCTTCCATCCAGCCAGAACATGGTGAACGAGCCTCTGAAACGCAGAGAGGAAAAACTTAAGCTGTGCTTTGGCTGTGCAGATCCACACAGGACAACCACAGAAAGGGGGCAGGTGGGTGGTGTCCCGCAAAGGCGCATGTGGATTGCACTCTCTCAGCTACATTGCATTACTGTAACCCTCACTGATGATGAGTTGGTTGTAGAGTGAGTTCTTCATTCTCGTAGTACGATGAATGTGTTCACAGTATGTGACTCATCCTTGTGTATTTTTACTCACACTCTGCTGGATTTGAAGAATCTCTTTGTTATTTATTTATATTCTTTACTAAACAGTAGTTTTCTACAATCATAGATATTTAGGCCTTTGTAAGGGGTCTAAGTCAGTTTGCTGTCTAGGTACCCGGAACACTATGCATGTTAATGCTGGTACTTATCTGACATTTCCGTCTTCGTCATCCGCTGCCCAACACGATACGTATCTCCAGATTTTGCATTTTAATCTCGCACATTTGTTTGCCTCAGCAGAAACAAATCCATGGTATTGGGGGGGGAAACGAAACGCATCATGGCCCGAAGTGCCACTAGGGGGCAGTGTAACCCCGATCATTTCCACAGTTTTACACTTTATATTTTATGGTCTGTTTCCATTTCTAAGCAGGGTCACTTGTTCCTTTAAGCTTTCAGGCACTATGGTGTGGGTGTGGACACCATGATTATGAGAGGGTGACAAGTGACATGTACAAAGCACACTGGTGATGTGTCTGAAAAAAATGCGTTCAGCACTGGAGGGAGATGTCGTCATTTCCTTGGTCGTCGGCTTGTATGTGGAGTGTGCAGTTTACCTGCAGCTAAGGTGTAGTCTTGTATCTATTGTTGTCATAAAACTCAGCTGGGATTATACAAATATCTCAGGTTGTAGAATAAGAACCTTAACAATAATGATTAACAATTACATATTCTTTAATAGAGAAAGCATTTATTTTTGATTTCCTGGACATTGTATAGCACCTGTTTATATACACCACCAGTAAAACATTTTTGTTCATCAGAGGTTTTTACCAGATTTCCATTTATTTCATAAACTGCAGTTTTTTTTATTCTTGTTAAACATCGGAAAGTTGAGCGAACATCTATAAATGAAAATATAAGTTAAATGAAACAGGCTTCCTTCATATCATGGAAAGAGAATGTGACAGCGCATGTGTGACATGCTATTGGCTGGTTCTGTGGGGATGCAGTAGCTAAATGTTACTAAATGTAGCAGAATAAATACGGATCTTGCAGCTTTTCTACCAATCCGTTTTTGCATGAGATTATACATTTGTATGTTACTCACTTAACAAGTACTAAAAATACACTCAACATTCTTGACAAATAAATTGGCAATATGTTCACCATTTGAGTATCTTTATTAGCAAGAAAATGTCATTTCTTTGAATTATCAAAGTAACATCCTCTAACAGTTATAACAGCAGGGAAAATGTGAGGCATTCTTTCTACAAGGGACATTACATACTGCTCTGTTTCACGGGATGAAACAGTTACCTAGTGCGTTTAAAGTTAAAAGCCTGCCTAGAATTTGACTGTGTCATCACCACACAACCAGTTAACAGGGTGTCAGACATGCTCTTTCCATGTTATAAAGGAAGTGTGTTTTATTTAACTTATATTTTCACTTATAGCTGTTCCCTCAACTTTAACAAGAATAAAGAATCTGCAGTTTATGAAATAAATGGAAAAGTGGTGAAAACCTGTGGTGTGTAAAAACTGATGACTTTGACTGAAAGTGCAGTATTTCACAGTGTTGTTGATTACCCTTGTTCTTCCCCTTTGTTCAGCCATATTCTCTTCCATTTGGATCAACCTTCTCTTTGGTTTTAACCCCTCGCTGTCCCTTTGTGAGTCTGTGTACATAATAAAGTGCAGGTCGGTGTCTCCCACACTGTGCATGGATCGTCCTACTTGCAGGCTTGACTATGACATTTGCTTTTGGCGAGGTCTAAAACTTCGTGAATGATATTTTTTGTCCCATTAGATTTTCTATGCCGCACAAAAAGCAAGCTCCAGTATGCCAGATCAATCACTACACTGTACCACTTTGTACCATTACAAGCTCCAGTATGCCAAAATCAATCACTACACTGTACCACTTTGTACCTTTACTTGTCACTGGGGCTGTATCCTCAAGGGTCTGCCAAATGTACCCTAGCTGTAGGTAATTGTACCTTTTAACATAACATCCCCAAGGTACGAACAACATTAATGTACCCCCAATGGCACAAAAATGTTCCTCAGAGTCCGTTTCTGTTTCTTAAAAGGTACAGAGGGTACAGCCCCATCACAAGCAAAGGTACAAATTGGTAAGTGTTTTTTTCAAGAGTGTAGGGTCAAAAAGCCTCCAGACTTCACTGGGACAGACATCTGGCCAGTCAAATTAAAATATCAACCAGGACTGTTATATCCGCATGTTGTTAATACCCGCAAATTTGTTAATGAATTGCTCTCTGTAAAGCTGCCAAGAAAATCCGTCTTTGTATGTGCAACTGAACGCCATAGCATGATGTAATCGCAAGAGTAATAATAAGCAGCAAACTGCCTGTAACCGGTTCGCAGTGATGCCGTCCGATTCTCTTGTGATTCAGTCTATTAAGAAATAACCAAATGATATCTGACCTTTTTACGACATTTTTTAATCTGTGAGGATCTCTCTGAAGTTCATAGGAGGTCTGTAGTCATGTTGAACAAAAGCTTACTAAATACTGATGACAAAGCAGACTAGTGAAAGTAAAAAAAAAAGTTATGACAGGATGCACAAGAGTCTGGGTAAAGTGAACTCCTGGAATTTTACACATTGTGACACAACATGGCGATTTCCTCTACGTGCTCTATGAGACGACAAGCAGTCAGAGAATGCAGCTGAGTGTGTCACTGGACATGAGGGCTACTACACGTTTCTGCTCTGATCAGTGGCAAATCGGAGAAATATATGTCTCAGTCATGTTCAGCGACATTTTAACATCTTTTGTTAGGTGATTTAACGAAAACAAGTGCATGTTCTACAGTTTCTCATGTAGTTTCAGAATATGGCTTCCAGTTTGCCGCCACACTTCTGGTTCTGTCACAATTTACAATTAAATTTCAACATAAATTATAGCAAATGTAACATTAAAGAAACAGTTCATCATGTCTTTGCTGGTCACTCAGCGCCGCGAGACTGTTTCCGGAATGATCTTCTTTTATATGATGCATCAGGACTTTGTCTGTACATAGTCAGAGAAATAATCAGCCATCATATTTACAATCCTACGTCCTTGGTATCTTTGCTCCATCTCACTAATATCTTGTTGAAATCTCTCACCTTGTTCCTCACTGTAGTCACCCAGGCACCGCAGGGCACATCCTGGTCGGGAAATCCGTCAGTTAAGCTAAGTATGCAAATGTTTTGAGGATTTTACCAGAAGTTGCTGTTGACAATAGGAGAAAGAACAACAGAATAATCACCAGCTCAGAGCTTCTGAGTGAAATATTTTTCAGTTGTTCCTAAACTAATTTCCTTTAATGAGTTATGACCATCTGGGGGTGAATTCAGAAGCGCCTGTGAACTCAGGTACATAGCACAAAGAAATGGGTTGTGTTCATGGGTCTATCCATAACAGCTGAACATATGAACATATATTATTACATGTGGGAGTAATATTACATGACATGGATTACATGTATTACATGTTATTATAGCATAACATATGTATTCTGGATTTGAGGTTTCTTAGGGAATGGCAAATTAAAATATTAACCTGCAGTGTAACCTGAGGCGAACCTACAGAAAAACAGGCCTATCTGGCTGTCTTGTTGCAGTCTTGATGGATTCAGACAATTTAAAAGCTAAGTGGACTCTTTTCACAGAGAGTCTTAGGAAATTAGAGAGGCATTGAATGAACCAGAATACATGCTTGTCTGGAGCTGATTTGTGATTTAAAAAAACAATAATAAAAATTTAGGAACATGATAGTTGATGTCTAATCCTACAAGGAGGTTGCCTGCCATCTTTCAACCCCCTGGAAATGTCACTACTGGGGAGACTTTCAGGAATCCCAACGCTGTTTCCCAGTTGTGCCTCATGTGTAATCTGACACTATCCCACCATTTTGACACTGCTCTCCAAGGCTTCAGTACAGTAGTTCTGCATTGACACTTAGCAGACAGCCAAATATGTCACAAGTAAATGAATTTACTGAAATGCTATTGTTTTTGCTTTCACTTTTTATATTTTGAGCATCATATGATGCAGCCTAAACCGACATCAGGAATACTGTGACGTTTAAGATTCATCACCTGAGAGCTGTGAAAGTAAAGGCTTAAGTAAACATAAAATCTCCTGAAAGAAATTCCTTCTCATCACGATTTTCCGGTGATTCAGGGAGAGGGTCCCTGCGCAGTTTACTGAAATCGGGGAAGCAGGGGCATTGTTCCGCTCTCACATTTCAGTTGGCCGTCACTGGTCAGGAATGTCTGTCTCCGCAATGGGAGACCCGGCAAGTGAAAGCGCTGAAACATGATGAGCTGACAGATTTCTGCCTCACTTTCATTAACACCCTAATACACCACGGACTAGTAAATCCCTCATCCACCACTAACTTCTCTGCTCATATACATTCTTCCTGACTAAGGTCAAGTCAGCCTGCATGTTTAATGGGGTTGCACCCCCAGAATTTTTGTTTCTTTTAAAACCCTTTGAAGCTTTTAAATTTAATTTTTATCCTTTGTCTTCCAGCTCTTTCATATTATCAGGTAAATAAATGCGTTCCTCCTGGCATCCACACTGTGCTTTCTCTGTTATGTTTATATCATAGCCAAGCTTTATCTCCCTTAGCACGAACAGTGATGTCACTCCTGTCCAGAACGGTGCTTTGTGTCACGCATGAAGGCTCATCCACATGGATCCTGAACCTCGTCGCGGTTCTGCCTTCTGCTTCATCACTCGTCCAAGCTCGTTTTTGGCATGAATGCAAATACCAGTCTGTTAATCGTCTGACGATTTGGCTCCCAGTCGAAATCATGGTTGGAAAATATTGCGAAGCCCAGTGAGGAAAGTCATGTACACGAAAAACTGTGGCACCGTCTGCAGTGCTGGCTGAAGTGAAGACTGTCGGATCCTATGACGCTTCTCAGACCCTATATGCTGAGAACTTCGTCATGCAGAATCCCCAGTTTCCGAGGAGTCATCAGTGCAACATTGGCCCAGACTGGTGACTTTTGGGGGCTCTGAATCTCAAGACTCACCAGGCGTTCGGGCTTTTTGTGGTCCGCCGACATTCATTTGACTAAATATCTATCATTTAAACAGAAAGTAACAGGACTGGGCTTATGAGAGTAAAATCCACGGAGTCTTTCTTGTTATAGAAAAGTACAATGATCCCCTACATGAGACACATATTCAGGTAAGAACATGCTTTGGGGTCAAAGCCCAGTCTGTCTATCCAGCACCCCTGGAGCAATTGGGATTAAGGCCCTTGCCTTAATGGTAATATTCCTGATCTTAAAAGGATGATCTGTCCTTAACAGGGAGTCATTAAATATCAAACTCACCAAAGCTATAAAGAGAAATAGTCCCTCAATGACACCTTTGAAAACACTTACATAGCTTGGACCAGTGGTATTTTCTCCTCTGGAAATGTTCATTATATATATCTCAGTTTAGACGGTGTTCATACTGACCAAATAAAATGTGGGGGAGGGTAAACAACAAGTATTTTAAATATCACCCCAGCTTTTAAAAGCACGCGTTGATGCACCAACCACTTTCTGTATGCATTGTGTTTAAGTATCCTGTCAGTAAGAAGGAAAAATAACTCATTCTCATACATATTATTTATACACAAATATCTTGTACTATCCACTTTATGCCGTGACTATGCAATTTCTTATCTTATCTTATCTTATCTTGTCTTATCTTATCTTATCGCATTGATCAGAGATGTCCAGCCAGTCTAAACTAAAAAGGGGCAATGTGGAAATATTTATAATATAATTAATGAAGACCAGCTGGTCTGCAGCCCAAACACTGCAGTCGCGCTGGTTAGAAATGCTTCCAGATTCGCCTCATTTGCAATTTAAAGCTTTGTGATACTATTTTACAGCTGATTTTACATGCACTCCCAAGGCTGCAGCCTCAATTTAATGCCTTAATTAATGGCTTAATTTTATGGTGATTCTGGATGAGAAAATCCACACAATGTCAGTGAATTGGTTACTTCGCCACAAACTTCCAAATGTGTGGCACAAAATGGAAAGCATGCAAACCCACAACTGAGTGGACGTCGGTATTACAAATTACTCATCGAGAAAATGTGCTCCGCCTATATGCCGTTCATCAATGGTGAGTTAGAAGGGGATTTGATTTGAATTGTGTGACTCCGGAAGTTTATCAATACCGGTATAAACAAACACGGATGACCTCTGAGCTCATCTTTAGTGCTGCGAACTCAAAAACAACAACAAGGTAGACTCCTTTAATTCAGAAGAAAGAAAACACGTCATTACCCAACCATGTGATGTTTAGAGGAATAAGTACTCATTTCCTTTGAAATGGCTAATATTACATTAATAGAATCCAGATAACAAGCCCTAACACATCTTTTATGACTGCTTACACACTGCGTTCACAGTGAGGTCTGGAATCTAAGCCAGGAAACACTTCGCACAAGGCAGGGGGACACCCTGGATGGAATGCCAGTCCATCAAGGGCAAATACTCAGGTAAACAATCACACCCTAGGGGCAGTTTAGTATGACCAATCCCCCTACTGGCATGCTTTCTGACCAGTGTCAGTCCACATTTTTGCTCCCTCCTAGCTCCTAGCCAATTATAAACACTGAATACCTGGTAAGGGTTTGTTGGGAGCTACAGTAGGAGAGACTGTCTGGGGGAACCGGAGGACTGGGTTGGGAAACACTGTTTTAGTTCATATTAGGAAATTGGATTTCATTAGATATTAGCTATACTGAAATCATTTATTGTTTCCAAAACCAGTCCTCAGGGCACACTGGACAAGGTCCACATTTTTGTTGCATCCCAGTTCCCAGCACACATGTAAGGTATATTGAGGTCTTGATTGCTTGGGTCCGGTGCTCTGGGAACCAGGATAAAACAAAAATGTGGACTGTCCAGTGTGCCCTGTGGACTGGTCTTACCAACACTGACTTAGACGATAACAATTTACTGGTTTTTGTTGATCGTTTTGTTGATCTGTGTCCTGAACTGGTCTCCATGCATCGCAGACTGTCACAGATCCTGTATTTTCATGTTTGGCTGGAAAGCGCAATGCAGAACCCTGATGGAAGTGGCTGTAGCTGGCGTAAGACCCAGCTACCAATTTAAGCAATCGGGTGAATCACAGAGACTTCACACAGTCATCGGTATGTTAATCACTCTGTTGACCTCAAGACACCCTGGACCTGCGCAACAGAACTCCCTCACTCTGACTGCAGAAACACCAGGTGGGGGGGGGGGGTTGTTCTGGTCAGTTCAGTTCAATATGAAAAACACACCATGGCAGAGAGGAAAAGCTTAAATTAAGTAACGCACTTGAAAATACTTGTTTTCAGAATGGAACCATTTCCAGGTGTGTGCGTGGGTGTGTGTGCGTATGTGTGGATTATGTATATATTACATTGTAGGGGACCAAATGTCCCCATAATGTGATATAAATCTGACTCAATGTTGTAAAAAAAATGTCAAATGTCAAAGTCTTGTATTTTGTTTGGTTACTTATGGTTAAGTTTAGGGCTGGGTAGGGATTAACATTGTCATTGTTGGGACTGGGGTTAGGGTTAGGGATGGGTAGGGATTAAGATTGTCATAGTAGGGACTGGGGTTAGTGTTAGGGCTGGGTAGGGATTAA
>JABFEB020000043.1:6677220-6687859 GCA_019775895.2 Stomatorhinus ivindoensis
GCTGTTTTTACATGTCCAGCTGGTGGGCCTATTTGGGAGAAAGTCCAGGGCTGTTTTTTAGTCCCAGTCCGCCCCTGGCTGCTATACAGAGCAGATACGCTAAGTGTTACGTCATAAAATATTGGTAATAGCGCAAATGAGAGTATAAATAGATATAGATAGAATAAATTACATTTCCAAAAATGCCTATATTGTTTGTGGTACTTAAGACATACACAAAGAAACTCCGTTAACCGCCTAATTGGTGGGGGGAAAAAATTGCAAATCAGCAAGTGGAATGTACCGCACATGAATAGGTATGGTTTCAGAGTTACGTGTCACGATCAGGAAAAATAAATTCAGTGGCTTTCAAATTTCCAGTTGATCCATCCAGCAATTCTAGAACGTGTAGAGGTTGTAGATTTGGTAGGAGTAGGGATTATACAGAGGCCAGGGGTGATATGGCTGTTCAGGGAATATATTGCTGTCGGTCCGAGAACATCTTTTCTAATTATGCAAGTTACGCAAGGATTTCTTAGTTCTCCGGAACTAGACAGGTAGGCCTATTCAAAAACAGGTTGACCAACTCTGCATGCTTGGCCCTGTTTTCATCCACTCAGCCTCACCTGAATATTTAAATTACCCGGTCGCGATTTAGACCCACCTGGTTTATAAGCCTACAAGCACTTTTTACATTTATTTTTGCGTTTACTTTTCTACGTATGTACTGTAATTACCAGAACCCACTTGAGGTATTACGTTCGCAGCTGTATTACGCCCTTGACCTATTTCTGTTTGCTGAATGACTGGTGTTTGCTCTAGAATACTGTGAATTTCCCGGATTTAACTTTGCTGACTGGTGTTTTCATATGTGTTTTGGATAGCGGACTTTTTTTTGGTTTTCTGATTAAACACCTGTTAACTTCCGCTCTTGCATTTTCCGTTATTTTGTAACAGCGGGAATGCATTGAGTGAATTTTAAAAAATGTTTTAAAAATGAATTAGACTACATCAATAGCTATAATGATATTTTTCCTTTATTATTTCGTGATCTTAAGACTGTAAAAGGCCACCATTTTTATTCAGGAGATCTGACTTCCTGATTCCCAGCATGACATATATGAACTAGATTGTACATTCATAGTTTGGTTATTTTTCCAAGCATA
Organism: Stomatorhinus ivindoensis; assembly: GCA_019775895.2. Taxonomy (NCBI): domain Eukaryota; kingdom Metazoa; phylum Chordata; class Actinopteri; order Osteoglossiformes; family Mormyridae; genus Stomatorhinus; species Stomatorhinus ivindoensis. The sequence continues at coordinate 6,678,366 of JABFEB020000043.1, forward strand.
TTTCCTGGCGCCACAGCCAAGCCAAACCTAAACACTCGCACACCTGATAAGATCGGCAAACATTTCAGAATAAAATGGATCATTATACGTATCACCTTCTTTGCCCTAGAAGAAATTCATAGTTCGTGCAAAGTGACTTACTAATTTTTCATTCGTTAAGGCCAGCTTGTCTAGACGTTAAAGATGAGGAAATATTTAAATGACTTTTAAGTTTTTCCTTTGATGGATTTGCTATTTTTCCTACCAGAGCAGATTTTTATTCGCTGAATACACGTTTTTATATCCGTCACCTCATGATCATATTTCCAAATAAGCCTCGCAAATAAAACAATTGGAGACACGTAACTGTCGGTAGCAAAAGATCATTTAAGTCAGTGGTGGTAAATAATCGGGAGCGCGCATTTGACAAACCACGGGCACCAAACAGCCCCACCCCACCGCCGGGTGGGTAGGTCCCGGCAATAAACTGTAAACTCAGAATATGGGCAAATATACAGCCGCCATTATCCACACTGATCATTAAAAAGTGCAAACATGTAGGACATGATGTACATTAAACTACAGAAACAGGAAAAAGACACATTTCCTCCATGTGAATTTCAACAAGCCCATATGGAAATAAGATAAAATAGGCCTATCGGCTGAAACCAAAATAGATACAGCTTTTGACACTTTGGGAAACTTTGGGGAAATAGATTAACAAAAAGGTCACAAATGTTGAGAACGTCTACACCTAATGTAACAGGCCAAATTTGGCAGTAACTTACAACTGTACAAATTCGACAGTAACCTCAAATTGTTTAAAAGGATTTTTCGAGCCTGATACAGAATAACCATTTATTTCAAGAGCTACAGCGCCATCTGCTGTCCAATAGTAGGGAGTCTACAAATATTCTGCGCAGTAAGTGATCGACATGTAAAACCACAAACTGAATTCGAAAACATCCATTTTCTACCCTCGCTTGTGCTATGCAGGTTTTTAGTTTATTTTTATAATTATTTTGAGCAATAATAAATTTTAATTTCTTAATGCAATCTTATTTACTTATATTTGGTACCAACCACAGTCTCATTATATACAAATATTCATAGATATATGTGTGTCATATACCTGGATATTTATATTGAACCGCTATTGATCATAGGCACATATAATGTACATAATTACATTCCATTATGCATCTATTTCACTTTGGCTCCTGATGTAACATTTGCATTTTAATATTTCTGAATATTAAAAATATCCTTTGTACTAAATTGCAAATTTGTTCTTCTTGCCTGGAGTTTATATTGACGTATTATTTTTATATGCGTTTTTTGTGCATTTTTTTGGTAAACTGTAAAAAGTGGAGCCACGTGTATATTACTGAGATGACTATAGAGTTTTCTTTGACTTTGACTTGACTTTGATCAGCTCGTCGTTTTATGGGGTACAGGATAATATTTTTTGTTTATTTTTATATAGCGCCTCGATTCTCCAAGGCAATTGACATGAATGCGTGCTAATCCATTATTATTTCGTGTATACTAAAAGGTTCACGATGTAGAGCTACTAAAAATATACAAGGGTAATCGATTATTTTGATTTTTTAAAAGAAAGTAGGGTTAGTGGTAGATGCAGTACTGCACTGGCACCAGTGGGGAGGCTGGATTGCGGAAGTAAATTATCGTAGGGGGGAAGAAGGAAGCGGACAACCGAGGGTTCATTGAATGCGTTTATAGGCCGTGGTTACAACAAAATAGTGTTTCGGCAAGAAATCAGGTAAATATTTCGCACAATGTCAAAGAACACCGTGTCCGATCGTTTCAGGAAGGTCGACGTGGACGAGTACGACGAGAACAAGTTTGTCGATGAAGAGGATGGCGGCGAGAATCAATTAGGTCCAGATGAGGCAGAAGTCGACTCTCTGATAAGACAATATCCTTTAATACGTTAAAAAATAAAACCGTGTAACTGATCTGCATATCGCAATAATAGTAAATACTCGGTACTCATATGACCACTTTGACCATTTGAGGTCCTCCGTTTTTCAACAAGAAACTTCCTTTGCAAGGAGTGTCCGGAACAGCCATGGGTGTAGTTGTAAGACTCAAGAATGAGATTTAAACGAACAAATGCGAATAGTGTTAGGTGAACGCAATTAGCTACCTTTAACCTGTAAGTATAAACGCAAGACTCGCATCGCAACCCCCGTGAGTAGTACGCAATTAAGCTTGATACAGTCGTTTTGTATCATTCAAATAGAATTTATGAATTTGCCCAGTATTTGCATGATTAATGTGCAATTGGAAGTTAATGTGGCGTGACTTCCATATACCCGTTTTTTCTCGATTTTCCTTGTGCCTTTATAGTCACCGCAGTGATGTGTTTTGTGCGTGCGGGCTCGGGGCGATGAAAGGTATGCAAGAATTGAGATTACAAACCACTGGGTAAGAAAGGCATCACTCCCCTTTTATAATAAAAGGAGACTTTCTACCAACAGTCCTGTTGGTTGGCGTGGATTTTGTGCCAAGTTAGTTCTGTTTAATTGTTTAAGAGTGCTGAATTGCACATTTGCGGGTCACACTTGGTACCGAGATTCAGGTTATGTGTAAGCAAAATGGAATGTTTCTACTTATCAGGTGGAAACGTTTAACAGAGAACAGGCTTCAGTTCTTGAACACGAGGTTCAGGGATATGGTTTTATTTGGCAATAGTGTGTTAGACCAAAGATGACTTGAGAGGGAAAGTGAGATGTTCACCTAATCCATTTTTCAGAAGTTGGAAGAAGGCCCCTTGGTGCTGGGATTTTGGAGCATGCAGAAGGCATGTTGCGTCTACCTGGTATTTTCCGCTTAACCTCCTTTTTACAGGGAATTTGATGGGTGCTCTCCAGGCTGTTCTGAAGAACCCACCAATTAACACAAAAAACCAGAATGTAAAGGTGAGAGTCTTTCTGTAACCTTAAATGTTTCCTAGTGAGAGCTTCCAGGCAAACATTTTACTCCCTGGCTTGTGTGTGCAGGACCGCGCAGAGGTGTTGGTTCTAAAAGTGCTCAGCTCCTTCAAGAGCAACGATATCGAGAAGGCAGTCCAGACGCTGGACAAGAACGGCATTGATCTCCTAATGAAATATATCTACAAGGGCTTTGAAAGGCCGTCTGAGAACAGTAGTGCCGTCTTGCTGCAGTGGCATGAGAAGGTGAAATTTCCAGATGTCTTGTTGCTGTTTGAGGACTGAATAGAAAACTATATTATTGTCGTTGTAAATAATTATATCAGTATTCATTTTCTGCAGCAGTAATTTATGGCTTGACCTGGCGGCTTTCTGGTTCAGACTTTGTGTCCTTAACTGTCATGCCACCTTCTGGACGTAATTAGCTAAAGGTGGCAGCAGATGGTATAGTCATTAATGGCTCTTTTGGATTCCAGTGCAGCATATTAATGAGATCACGTGTCTCCAGGCTCTGTCGGCAGGGGGCGTGGGCTCCATCGTGCGAGTCCTAACCGCTAGGAGGACGGTCTGACCGGACTGACAGGGTTTCCATGCCTGGCCGGACGAGCCCCCACCGCGGAACCTGGCCACCTATCACAGCTATTCTCTCCATTCTCCTTCCTTTGTTCTCCTTGCTTCTGACATTCTATCCGGTTCCAGAATCTTCTTGTTTTTGTTTTTTTAGCCCCCTCTCTCTTTGTCCACCTGTACTTCCGTGAATCCTTCATATTGACTATGTTCTGTGCAGGGGTTGTGGTACCTGCCTTCAGGAAGTTCATGCTGGTGGTTCTCCATTCATAATGAAATAGATCTGTTTTGAAGAACCTAAGGTTCTTTGACAGAGTAACTTAAATTCTCTTAGTAGGAGTAGGGCTGGAAGTATTACTCTGTAAATTACCCCCCCAGGGCCTCCAGTTATCAAATTCCTTGGGCACTGGATATTACAGTTGACTTAATGACCAGACCAGATTGAGTCTTCTCCACAGCTGAATTATTTGGGATTTTTGCTTAGTGTTAACCAAATAGTGTTTTTGGGATGGAAATTTTAACCCTTTTTTGTTTCCTGAAACATGATGCGGCGATGTAACGATAGCTGTCTTCTTTACGTCCCCCGATCAGTTAAAAAATTCCCACCTTATTGCTTTGGAATAATGTCACCATGTGGTTCATGGAAACGGAAGAATGGAGGGCTGGTGAATGATTAAGCCTGTTGTCTTAAATTTACTGCAACTTTTTTTTCCATCTGGTGACACAGTTGTGTAAGCTGTAAACGTCAGAACCTTTCATGTTGTTTTCGGTCCTGAAACGGTGTCCCTGTACAAGGCCTTCTGATCAGTGACTTGGAGTGATCTGAATTTTCACTTTGAGCTGCAGAACCAAACTGTTCAGTATTACATGATGGTCTATCAAAGACACACTTGGGCAACTTCTCCTTGACCACCAGGCAGTGTTTTGGGACCAAAATATAGTGAATATGGTAAAGTGGGTGTATGTATTTTTTTAAAGAATAATATGGATATTTTGTACTTTATTTGTTGTAGTAGAAATTAATGGTGCAATAGACAAATTTTCTAATTTACCTGGAAACCAACTGATTGAACTGTAAATTTTCTATTGGTCTAACTTGAAATCTTTAACCTTTTTTCCTTTAATATTCTGCTTTAATCACCTCTATTCCACATCTTTCGTGTTTCCACAATCTGGTCCCTTTCTGCATTTTTCTCCTCCCTTCATCTGTGCTTCGATTTTGTACTGATTGTCCTATGAGCTCCCGAAGAATAAAGTTAAAGCAATTTCTTTATTTGATCTTATGTCATACCTTAAAATATTTCTTATTTTTTCCTGCAAATAATAACCCAAAGTCAGATTCGCATGCCTCTGCTATGGAATAGCTTTCACTGTGACTATGAAACTTACAGGAAATAAACTGTAAATTCCGACTTCCCAGCTTTGGTGACTATATGATACTTTTGTGGCAAAATGCCTTCGTTCCATGAGCAAAGTCATTAAGAAACAACAACCTTTATCTCAGCGTTCCCCAATTCCGGTCCTGGAGGGCCAGAATCCAACACATTTTGCAGGTTTCCCTGATCAAACAGACCTAATAAGCTCGGTAATTGGCTGATAGATGTGTTTGAGCAGGGAAATCCGTGCTGAATTCTGGCCCTCCAGGACCGGACTTGGGAAGCCTTGCTTTAGGTCATGAGGTTTCAGACAGCTACGTATAATGCGTGGTATTTTTTTTCTCTTTAATGGCCGTATGCGATCGAAGCCATCGTTGCCTGTAAAGTTACGGTCTGCTCTCGTGAAAGCCATCTCTCGGCTGCTGGTGGTTCACGTGTGGTGACACTCTGCTCTTGTTCTTTAGATCTGCAGTATCCCTGAATTAGTCCTCAAACCAATTGGTCTAGCTGTGCTAGCATTTCTATGTGCTGTTTATTCAGGCACTGCCTTCTTTATTTTTCAGTTTTAAAAACATTGATTTTATATATACATATATATATATATATATATATAAAATTGTAACTTTTCACAGAAGTGTGGAAATGTATGCAGTGTTGGGAATTACTCTTAAGCTAGAGGAACAGCCCTAATTTGTGTACAAAATGCCTTAAAAATTATTGTATGTGATTTTAGGAAAAACATTAAAGTGTATGTACATGGTTATTTAATTGCCTTGTTTTATATATTTTCATTCCCTGTGCCACATTGACTCCAGCTCAAAACTCAAGGTGCAACATGTTCATGTAAAACAGCCTGGATTTTTTATCTGATTTTGTAAACAATTCCTATATAATGACTTGCATGTGTTACAATAATGATCTATTGTCATGCACTTAAAGTAGTTGATCCTGTCCAGAATAGAAAGATTATGGTTTTGCACTGTATTCTGGACAGAGCTACGGGGTTCCATCGCATAACATGTGGACGTGCACATCATGCCACCTCATAAATCATCTATTCAGTATTTTCGCTGAATAACATGTCCAAGCCATGGACTCTATTGTAAATAGCAGTGTCGTGCTAATATCCAAAGTCAAATACACAGTCGGCGCCACTAGATGGAGCTGTGTCACAAATTTGTGGAGTTCAAAGCTTGTTTGTCAAGAAGGTATTGAAGAAAAGACTGTACGGTGTATAATCGTTTGCCATTACCTGATATTTTGTATTTATAAGTTTAATTGTAAGCCTTGCATCAGCGAATTACAAACTATATTATATGATAGTAATGAAAGTTAGATTCTTGGACATTTGAATTGGTATTTAATTTTGCAAACAGATTTTTTTAGAATAAGTCTTGAACCATTGATAGCTAATTCATAAGCGGAAAATACGTAAGCGATATAAGAGAAAAGTCAGGCCAAAATTTAAAATATAACCTTGATGGTCTTCGGCGTTTAGCGCGGGATATACACAATGAAAAGAGCGCGGCAGTCTCGTCGGTCTGACGGATTATTTACTGACTGACGGATTGTTTACTAAGGCACTGGGTGAGCACTGAATCACAGATCGTTTTTCTTTTCGCAGATCTTTCTTTCTGGTCACATCTTTCCGAACCACAACGTGACACGTGACTCCCGGCTGCTGTAGGTGCCTGGATTTTATCATCTATGAAAGGGGTTCACTGTCGATCTATTAATGCCAAAAACCGCGTCATGGTCGTCGTTGTTGTTGTTATTATTATTATTATTATTCTGTCCATTTTCCTCCACTTATCTGGGGTCGGGTCGCAAGGGTAGCAGGATAAGTAGGGATGCCCTGACCTCCCTCTTACCAGCCACCTCCTTCAGCTCCTCCGGGGCTCAGATCCCTCTTCACCAAAACAGAATGGTACATTATCCACATTACTGCCAGCGCTGCACCAAACTGTCTGTCGCTTTCCCGTTCCCTTCTTCCCTCGCTCGTGAACAAGACCCCCGAGGTACTTTAACTGCTCCGCTTCTGGCAGCAGCTCTTCCCCTAACCGGAGCAGGCAATCCATATCCAAGACCTCAGACTTGCAGGTGCTGATTCTCAATCCCGGCCACCTCACATGCAGCTGCAAACCGCCCCAGTGCATGCTGCAGGTCACCGACCGACGATGCCAATGGGGCCACGTCATCCGCAACTGGACCCTCTCTGCTATGCCTAGAAATTCTGCCCATAAAAATTATGAACAGATTCGGCGACCATGGGCAGCCCAAGTTAGTCCATGTCTCTGTCCATAGGGCCCGGCGGGCGAAGCCCAGAGGGGTAACAAGGGTTCGCCCCCCTGGCCATGTTGATGTTTTTGCACGTACAAAGTATATGATTGGTGTTTTTGCTGTGGTTAGGAATTCCCATACTGGGAAAGTCACATGTTTTGAGTTACTGGGGGTCAGAGGTCACTAGCTTGGCATGTGGTTGCTGGGAATAAACCTTTTGAAATCAGCACCCCAAACAGCACGACACTGGTGCTCCCTAATGGGGCCACACCATGCCCCCGTGACTCAGCTACTGAATGCTCCAGATCCCTGGATTAGATCCCATTTAATCTGCCCAAAGCCATCCTTTGTGTCCCAATGATGCTCATCAGCCCATGTGGCTGTGTTCCCTTCACAGCAGCCCCCTGTTACGCACCTTTCACATGCCACCAGCATATTCATGGTTGCTTGTCAGCACACACAAGCATACCCATAATACCCAGGGGAGAAAATATGAACAAACCTTTTCCTTTATGCCCCCCCCCCCCCTTTCCCCCTGTGACAGCATTTGTTTGTAAACAAATCGAAAGGCATGGAAACAGGCAACACACAAAATGGTCCAAACCCCCTGCCCAGCCAGCCCCCCTGCACGGATCCGCCTAGCTGTGGCTTGAAACTGCTCCCAGAACACAGTGTTTTGTCTTGACGCTCTCCTTTTCAGTTTTCTCACGGCGGAGGGAGCGATAACTCTGCTCTGTTATGTAAGGAGAATCAAAACACCCCGTACCGGGAAGCAGTAAACCACTTTCCCTTATCGGACAGATTTCACCAGCTCTCCTCCTTGTTTACGTCCACTGGAATGTTAGTGGGAAAGCAGCTTGATCTTGTCACTCCGCTGATGAGATGGGAGCCAAGGAGCAAACAGAAGTGGAATCAGACCGTTTTTTGCAAGGGCTGCCTTCTGCAGATGTCAGTCGCCGGAATAATGAATAGTGAACGTGATGCCGCTTGGCTGCCTGGTGGCTTTGCCACCTTTGCCCAAGTACCTAGAGAAGACACACAACAAAAAAAACACCACCAACAGAAAAAAATCCATGTTCCTAAGAGTACCTTGGAAATGAATTCACTCTTCCATTGTTTGTTTGAAAATCCTCTGTTTAGACTCGATTTAATAGATTTTCCCTTGCAGGATCATATCAGAAATTAGTCTTCTACAGTAACTACAGCGTGGGAGTTATGAAAGAGAGAGGTGCTATTTCCGTATAGGATGTGGCCGTCACAAAAGCTTGGAGGTTAGTTCTCCGGCACAAGGTGGGGAGAGTCGTCACGTAAGCGCGAGTGTCTGTGAAGAGCTCTGCTTTTTCCTGTCCCCCTTTGAAAGCCACCTCCGCATGGCCTTTGGCGGAATGGAGATCTTCCCCTGCTATTGCAAACAGGAAGTGGTTGCTCTGTGAGAATGGCAGTGACCTCCGACACAATAACTCAACATCCCCCCCATCCACCTTACCTGATGCAAGTGTATACATGCACGTGTCTATGCAAACTGCAGAACCTCACAAACAGAAGGCAGACAGAAAGATGGCTAAGGAGAAAGATATATGTCATTTGCCATATTTACAAGATACATAGGAATTTCCAAGTTTTTACAAGGCCAACTTTAAGGCCCGGGAGAGACCATTTTTGGAGTTAGACGCAAGGTGAAGCAGTATGCAGAAACCGTGAAGCAGCTGGGCGTATGACCCATACTCGAGAGCTGAACAGTGTCATGGTTACTCTGCTGAGAATGGAATTTGAACCCTTCCAAATACAAGGATAGATACTTAACCTACTGAGATACACACTGCCCCTTAACATGAGGGGACAAAACAGGTATTAATCTTGGAAGGAATGGTTGTACAGTGATCCCTCGCCTATCGCGGAAGATGTGTTCCAGACCCATCAGCAATAGGTGAAGATCCGTGATATAGAAAGACCATATAAATTAATTAACATTTTTTTTATACTTTAAGCCTTAAAATGCCCCTCCCACACACTTTAAACACGTAAACAACACACATGTGGATGTCAGGCTAAGGATATGAGTAACTTAATAATAAAATAATATGTAATATGTGTATGTATATATAAATACACTCACCTAAAGGATTATTAGGAACACCATACTAATACGGTGTTTGACCCCCTAAAACCCTCAGAAACGCCTTAATTCTACATGGCATTGATTTAACAAGGTGCTGAAAGCATTCTTTAGAAATGTTGGCCCGTATTGATAGGATAGCATCTTGCAGTTGATGGAGATGTGTGGGATGCACATCCAGGGCACGAAGCTCCCGTTCCACCACATCCCAAAGATGCT
>JABFEB020000043.1:6691021-6709987 GCA_019775895.2 Stomatorhinus ivindoensis
CCAACCCCCCGTAGACATTAGGTCAATGTAAGCATCAGCAGTTTTCAATAGTCGTCAAAGAATGATGTGGCAGCTGGGACAAGGCGGATGAAGCCGCTGTTATGAGATGGGGATGGGGTGTGCCGTGCTGGTGGGGGCCACAGCAGAGATTGGGGTCCCATCATGACCTCAAGGTCATCCTCCTGCGAAATGGCGGCTGACACCCTCATGCATAATATTTTTAAGTAAGTTTAAAGAAATAATAACCATATGGCAACATCCTGTTTTTTTTCTCACTAGGCTAATGTAGGTGGCGGCCAGGAAGCAGATTCCTGTTAGGACTCGAGAGCCACAGCAAAGACACCCCTTCTTTTCTTGGAAGTCTGTGTGTTCGTATCAAATATTTAGTACAGAACCATTTTGACTGAAAAGAAAAAAAAATGAGAGTGTACCAATCAAAAGCATGCGATGGACTGCCAAGTTTGCACTGACAGGCAGGTGTGGAAGTGCTCGTTTGCTGAGGGTGCATAGGAGCGTGCAGGCAAAGACGGTTCTTGGAAGGCGGACAAAACGGCTATAAACGCATATGAAGAAATATTAAAGGTCTGATTACGTTGCACAGTTCATGCTGTTCTGACACTTCAGTCCATTTCACGTGTCTGGATTATGCAACAGGCCCACATAGTTTAGAAGGACAACATATCAACATCTGATAAAAGGGGTGAAGCCTACTGTATGTTTTGCACGAATACGGTTGGATGAATGACAAAATCAAAATTAACCATTTTTATGCATCCTATATACCAGCTTCATACCCTGGTCACAGGGAAAATGAACTACAGCTTCCAGATATGAACTAGGTTTGCCTTGAAATTACTTTAATATAAACTGACATTTAGAGCATTTCAGGAAGTGATTCTGATATTTTTGTAATATGTATGTAAGATGCTGCCCCACTCTGACACAGGAACATCATTTAACACTGAGGCTTGTAGATTCTGCTACTTGGCACAGATCTGCAAGTCCATGCGTGTGTCGGCCACCGCGAGATAACGACGCAAAAAACACATTTCGGTCTTGCACAATCAAGATCAAATAATAGATTCATGTAAAAATCTAGTGCCGTCACAATAATTGATTGCTTATTATGAATCAGATGCTGCATTTAAATCCATGAGGATGACTTTTCCAGTTAGCTTACAGCCAAGTCCTTAAACATGAGTCGGATGTGATCTTTTATCCCAATGAGAGTTAGATAGGGGCATAGGTTAATGACAAAGGAAGTCAATAAATCTTAACCATGCGCACCACAACAGACAATCAGCAGAAGAAGGGTATTCACTATATGACAAGGCTGCACTCATTAGCAGTAGGGACAAAACAGTACCATTTAATACAATTTGTGCAATCAGGAAAGGAAAGTCTTTCAAAAAGTCTATCATAACTCTTAAATGTTTCCATCCTTGTTCAATGGAGAATTGCCAGACCTCTACCATCACCGATGAAGGATTTATTGAGTTAGCACAGAAGTTAATCGAGGCTGGGGTTGTGTGAGATGTAGTGGACAGACCAGAGTCCACTTTCCAGATCAAGATGCTTAGATGGACAGTTAGTTGATGGAAGGACGTATTTGATACCTTAAGTATACATTGTTAGGAAGGTGACTCAGAGGGTAACACTGTTGCATTGCTTCATCGGGGGTGGAGGGCTGAATCAGCTCTGTAGCCAGAAATTAATTTTGTGGGGGGTAGGGACCGACAAGCCTATCTATAGGCCACCCTCTATAACTTTATATTTATATAATCTTTTACCTTTTGAGTTGGAAAAAGATTTCAAGCAGAGGGGTTCAAACTTGTAATATTACTACCTACTATGTGCCAGAATTTTGAGGGGGCGACAGAGTATAGACAGTTACTCCACTACATGCCTGGTTTAAATCCCGATCCTGTTCTGTGTATGCGGTGCAGGTTTCAGTTTCCGGTCAAAAACTTGCGTGACTGGCCATAGATGGTTCCAGACACTATACAGGACAATATTTGTCTCATCAGCCCCCCGGAAAAAATATTTTCTGAAACCATTTGGCGATTTGGTCAGTATTTTCGCATGCATTTTGTAAGCCTTGCTCAGCAAATATTACTGTGCTCCCCCCACCCCATACATTTAACCGAGGCTGACCCAGGGACTTCAGTGGGTTAAAACATCCACAAAGGTCAGATCCTAGAGTTGCCGCTGGGATGGGCCAGTATCTTTTCCACTGTGCTGTGCTGTTTTTGGTGTGAGTTTCCACACCAGCTTACATGTAAATACAGCTAGAATTATGCAAAAGCTAATTTTGTCATTGGAATCGGATGTGGCCCCTATTAGCTACTGTGAAAAACCCCATAATAGTCTTTCTAGAAAGCAATAACAATAATATTTTGGGCGTTTTATGGCTAGTAGGAGGCTATGTCCTTTGATTCTGTTGTCAAAACAGAAATACGGTTGTCAGGTAAACAGGAACAGTGGGTTTAGGTATTAATCTTATGCATCCAAGCATAAGCTTTACTGGGCTTGTATTGCACCACTAAAAAGCCATGTTTTGATTTTTTATTATAAATGTAATGTCCTTTTCAAGGTGTACTTCATCTTTCAGCTCTTCTTCCGAGGACGGGAGTCCTTTGATAGACGTTATCAACTGATAAAAGAACCAAGAAAGAGCTTTGAGTTGATAATTCATGGACCAGTTAAACCATGTCACATAAAAATGAATCTAATATGGATATAAAGACACATTGAGACTGAGTACCTCACCTGCATCATAATTGTTGTGTTTGGTATTAATCAGTTCCGAGTCCACATACATACTGGGACACCACTGATGAGTTCCTCTTTTCTCCTGTATTTTCAACGTGCTGGTAGAAAACAGATGACATTTAGAGAACTATGAATTTAACCCCTTTAAACTTCACATCAACAGCATGAATCTGAAGTAATATAATTGTTCTTCCCCTGTGCTTTTATTTTATGCAATTGTTAATAAGAAATTATTTGTCTGTGAGCCAGTCCGATTAGGTAATGGCTAATGTTACTCTCTAGCTACCTTTATGTGTAAGACATCAGAAAATACAAGCTGAATTGATGTTAAGCATTTTTTGTATGAACCAGCTAGGAATTTTGTCATTCCTATAGTTCCTTAAAATTGACAAATTTGGTGGTTTGGAAGGGAAAAGTCAACCTTCATTCATATTATAGAAATGATAAAACTGTAAACATTTTGTATTTTAAATACAAAGTAAGAATATGCTACTGGATACTTTGTTTATGCTGCAAATTACTTGGCCTTGTCAATAAATGAGAACATTGGCATTAAAAGTGAAACTGAATTATGCAGCTGACTTAGACCACTGAGCTCATTGCTGATGCTAACCATTTTGCTTTGTGTCTGAATTGTACAGAAAAACCAAAGAAACAGATCATTATTGATAATGTTTTCCTGGATAGCCGTATTGATATTCATGATTACAATGTTATTGTCACTCCTGCTCAATGAATTGGGTCAATAAATATCGTAATGGCAAATTAATTTCCACTTCTGAAGGACGTTATGTTTTATTCAATATTTAAGACTTCGAAGCTGCAGAAAATCATAACTCAAACTACAAACGTGTATCCTTGTAGTAAAAAGGAGGTTGTGTGCCCATGAGGGCCCATTAAGACACCTCTGTGATCACCGTCTGGTACATGATTCCCACATTCAAATACATAGAATATTTACTGGCCCTCTGTTCTCCACGACCTGACCACCAGCCCGCTGCAGACGCTTTTAAAATCGTTACCGAGTCCCTTCTCAGGTTTTGTCATGACCTGCTCGTCTGATCCTCCTGTGTGCCACGCCCCCCTCGTTACCTCGTCTTACTTCCCGATTGTGATCACCTGTTGCCTGTTATGTTCAGCCTGTCCTGTGTATTTAGTTCGCGTCTGCGTTAGTTTCCCCAGATCCGTCATTGATGTTATCGGCCGTGTTGTTCGGTTCCCTGCGAATAAACCCCTTTTGTAACCGTATGCACGGCTCGACTCGCCTGATTCCCCGCCCGCACGCGTCGTAACAGGTTTGGCTGAAGTGAAACGCTGGAACCTTCGAATTCATAGTCTGGGTAAAGAAAATGAGTGTTTTTCTCTGGTGAGGCTCAAAATCTGTAAATCATTCACTTGAGACTAATATCTCATTCATGGTTTCTTTAGCGAAACAAAAATAGAGTAACATCCACTGAACTTCCACAGGATACATGAAACGGTCATTTAAACTTTGGCAGCTCTGATATTTATCCAGGTGGCACTTAAAATCAGCATTATTTAAGTAAATATCCAGGAATCCCCCTTTAAATACAGAAATGTATTTTACATGAGCTTGATTTTTGCAGGTCTGTCATTTAAAGAAGCCTGTTTTTAAGCATGTAGATTGGTATTTTTGAATGTTTTCACACCGAGAGGTTGTCTGTTTCTTCCTGGCTTTATTCGCCGTATAAGAGTAATGAAACTGACATTTGTCACTCTCATAGTTTGAGGCTGTTTTACAGAATTGGTCATCATACCTGCTATTCTGGTGTTCTGTCGATTTATGCTGCCTTGTCGAGAAATGCTACCGTAGTGCTAATCGATAGCCCTAACTCTTATCCTAACCCTAATCCCAAAACGGTGGCACGGCACATGCGCTGAAAGGCTCGATAGGTAGGATTTTATGACAGAACACCGGCATATCGTCGTTTCATTATAAAACATTTCTCTACTAGTGTTTGACCAATTCGATCCAGCTACAGTGTAAAAATATAAAACCGATAACCTCACATACCATATTCCTCTATAATAGGCTACTTCTAGCAAAACGGGTGTAGTTATTTTAATGGGTTTAAAATGGCAGCCGTGTTATCTGGCATGGACCTGCTCAGTGGATGCCCATGGGAACAGAGACATCAGAGCCTTTCTGTACGTCTCCGCGGAGCTTTCACGGCCAAACCCTGACTACCGCGCGTTTTTCGGCTTGACGGAAAATCCCCTTCGGTCCCTCCAATGCTCACCAGAGAGACCACTTTCATTGCCATCTGCGACCATTACGGTGCTGTGACGTGCATCTTAATGCCATGGGCTGTTTCTCGGTAACTTTCCACCGCAGAATTTGCCCTGTACTATAGAGCAGGCTTTCTGCGAAGTAGCGAGTTCTGCAAACTCGTGTGATAGCTTTTCAGGAAGTTATTTTGATGTCTATATGAAGTGTGTAACCCTTGGTGTCATGTATAACGTCATTATAATCACAGCGAGAATGACAGATTGTCCTTTTCTGGACATGTATATGACAAGGTTTCTGAAAATACTCTGTAGTTTACTTTTCTAAATCAGTTTTTTTAATTTTTGTTCTGAATGCACTTTGCTGTAAGAGTTTTAAGCTTGTTCCTGGATGGTCCTAATTTGACGCACAGATCAAACATCTCTAAAAATTTCGTTGTTCATTCCGAGTAAAACAAGTTAGCCAACAATAAAACCAATTTCTGCTTTTTTCTTTTAACTTCATTGTGCAACTTTTAGATTGCACTTAATTTTATACTCCGCCTTCAATTCCTGTTTTTTTTTTTTTGTTTGTTTCACCGTAGCCACTAGAATGACCCCTAATCGTCACAGCAACATTAATTCAACAAATTAAAATAAATATATAGGCTGTTATTTATATGCTCACTGTACTGGAGAATTCTTTCTCAGGATTTGTATTATATTCAATTACTGACGCTAATGCAACACAATGTTTTGAAATCCTCCTGTTTTCAGTTTTCAGCCACAAACACATTGTTCCATGTGGTTGCGTAAATGTTTTAATTTTAAAAGTCATGTGTTTTGCTGGACTGCATTCTTGTACTTGCATAACCTAAGCACACAGTTGAAGCTGTTACTTAATATTTAAATACTGATATGTAGTGAAATGCCAGCAGTAGGCCTATTTGAAATTAACCCTAATTGTCTGATCGTTCTCTGAAACTCACCAGAACTTCTGGGTTATTTCCTGCTCAGAGAGGGTCTAGTCTGCATTACCAGAGCTCATTTTATCTTGTACAAATAAAAGCACATTATAAAACCATTGATGCTTAGAATAATATGTTCCTCAAGTTCCCCGTCTCCAGTTAACTGGTTGACAGTACTTTTCCCTTTCTTGGGACATATTTCAGAGACAAAACTTGTTTGCCATATTGTGAACGCAGTGAGACGGCTCTCAGCTCTAATTCCGGGACACTTTAGTCCGTTCGGGCTGATGGCTATAAAAGACATATTGACAAAGCGGGGGGAAAAATTGAGAACTTTCTGTTAACATAATGTAGGTTATTGTATCATTTTTCATTATTAGGATTATGCTTTTTAGAGTTTGAATTCATTATCCAGGATTTTAAAAAATTATTTCTGACTAAATGTGATTAAATGCCTTCTAGTACTGGAATAATTTGTTTGGCCTGTCAGTATTTTAGCATCAGTGATTAATTTAAGGAAACTTTGTGTGTAAAATGGCTGTAAAAAATGGAATAGCCACAATTTGGGAATTTGATTTGAGGTACTCAATGAGACGTGAGGAATGTGTAAGATGTAAGGGCAGGGTGTGAGTATTTTGGGGTGGGGCTCGGTCAGATGATGAGCGATTCAGATGTATCTTGTTACCTATCACAAAAGTCTTCTGTTTATAAAAAAGGAGTTCTGCTTTTCAGTCAATGGATGCCTCCTTTGTGTTCTTCCATGTTGCTCATTGTACTAAAATCAAAAATGCTTGACTTTTCTCAAAAGTTCTTATAAAATATATTCCAGACTTATCATGGATTAAACTCCCTGTCCCATCTCTGATCTCTGTCGGGTAATTCTCTTTTATGGTGACACTTTATACATGTCTGTGACAGACCAGTCTGTATGGAGGTATTTTAACTTGATTGTAATTTGAGTCACATTGCATCAGGGGAAGTTAGGGCTAGTTCAGAGATAGAATAGAGGAAGTATCAATATACACTGCAACTTTGGTCATTATAGAATGTCGGTATACAATATTTTGGTCCAAGGTTCTAAAACCCATATTTTGTCTTGCATCCATCTCTTACTACTATCCATTACGTGGGTATGGTTTTACATGCTGTCTTGCCTTAGTTATGTCTTCATTCATTTCGCAGTATGATTTGCTACAATTGGTGATTTACATCTAACTTTCCAGGAAACAGAAAATATTATGTTGTTTTTGATTCCTTTCAATTGTCATCATGTGTGAATCTCTGATAATCCATTTCAGTTCTGAACCAGTTCTCCTTCCCCAGAGTAAGATTTTATTCTTTTCTGAGTGGGGGTGCTCTGGAAATGGCCATTGAAGCCCCAGTTTCCTCAAAATATTTGTGTTTTTCTATAATTCTCCTCTTCAGCCCAAAGACCCACAGTTGGGGAGTTGGTGCCTCAGCATTCACCCTTTGGTCATGATGGTGTTTGTCCTGATATGAATTGCTCTGGGTTCCAGGGTTCCCTCCCCATAATCAGCTGGTGACTCCCCATACGCAAGAATCATGAACTTGGGAGGCCATCTAGTTACAGCCGGTTTGTTTTGCAGCAGCCACATTTATATAACCCGATCCTAGCAGCTTGTAGACAGCAGCCTTCCAGCGTGTGTGGGCGTGCGTGCCGCGGCAGGGAGAGCGATGCGAGCGTGGGGGAAGAGAGCCTGTCTTTTGTGCTCATGACTCATTTATGTAACATCCTTTCGCTTTCACAGCAGGGCCTTGGGGAGGCCTTGCACGCCCAGAGGGGCCTCTCTCATATGAATGCTGCTGTTCTCGCCCATGTTCGGGACTCTGGGCACTTGTCACCGTCATTGGCTCTTCCTGTGTCACCTGACTCGGCCACCTGTGTTGTCAGCCAACACGCAGTGTGGTGGGTGATCTGTGTCTGAAATGCCTGTTTCGTCGTCTCGCTTTACCTGCCCTGCGATGACATCACAGGGAATGAAACCCCCTTGCTGTTTGCACAGCGGAATGCTACATACATGGCATGTGTTTTTTCATGCCTGGATCCTCCATCAAGTACCTCGGTGGTTTTACTGGTGTTGCTGTAACTGGGCTAACAGCTGACTAACTAGTAGGCATGTTCTGCTGGGTAGTTCCATGCGTGGCCTTCCTGAATCTCCTGACTCATTCCCGCTGTACCTCCTGCTTCTGCTCCTATTGTTTGTATTCATTCGAGATCCTTTTGACAGTGACAGACGTTTGACAGATTTCTTTACAGAATCTGGGGAAGAGGGGGGACTTCATTACAAAAATGATTAAAACATGCCATTTTTCTGCTGCGGGCATTAAACAAGTTTATAGCCAGTTTGGAGTCATTATTCATTTTAATATCAGGTAGTAATACATCATGATGTAATTATAAAATCTTGTGCATCGCCAATCAGACTGGTGATAATTTGTGTAGTGATTTAGTGCTTATGCATTACTTTGCTTATATTAATAGGGTAGTGCAATACTGATGAGATGTCATACACCAGAAGTCAGTTCAGTAATAGTCACAATTAACCCTTCAGCTTATGAATGATCATCTCCAGCCCAAAGAGTGAATGCTTATTGAAGTGCAATGCATTCCATGGAAAGACAGCATACATTTTTTGGTGCACAAAAATGCCCAGTGCCATATATCATGTTTGCAATAAAAAAAGCTATGTAAAAAAGACAAGAGATGAAGGTGAGCTGGCAAAGCCAGGAATTGCGAAATTCATGTCTCATTTCCTCTGAATAAAAGATGTTTGGAAACCCTTTCAACAGTAAATTTGGCTGAGGTAATGCAGCACATAAAAGTTAAACTTTTACTTCTCTGTTTATCCTATGATAGTTCTGTGTGTTTCATTTTTACTTTTTATGGTTAACAGGCTGGACTTGCTGTCTGGCTTTCTGTGCATTTTCCCGGAGAGATGATGGGATGGGGGGGGTCTACTCATCCCACCTCCAGTCAAGCTAAATTTATTGTGGGGGTCTACCCCCCCCCCCATCCCTATCCCACACCCAGTCAAGCTAAATAATAAAGATATCTTGGGGGACCCCAGTTTTTAAGACAATTGCAATTAAACATCGCTTCTTTTACTGCAGTCCCAGCTATTTGTCATACCGGCTTGTTCTGGCTGACGGGGGTCTGGAACCAGTACCCAGGACGGGGGTCCAACCTATCGCCGGGCGCACCCACACACACCATTCATTCCTACAGAAAACTCACCCCCGTCTCCAGTTAACTGCAGCGTGTTATTTGGTCTGGGGGGGGAACCACGGCATGACACCTGGAATACATGCAAGCCAGGGTGGGGGCTCAACCCCTGGACTCCAAAGGTATGCGACCATGCTAGCGGCTGCAGCATCATACCACCCCCTTATTGTTTTTCAACGGGAAAACTTGGCACCCTGTGCTGAGGTCACATCCATTAGGACAAACTCAGCTCCTCCTCTCTGTATGACATGTTAGCAGCTCAGTTTAGGTCAGTTTTTTAATATTCTAATGTTACTTTTCAAACGAAACCAGAATGTATAATATTCTTTAGAGTACAATAATGTCGAAAATGTTACAATCATTAGATAACCCCTTGGAAGGGAGCATTGTGCGGTGACTAACAAACTGTGGGACTAAATGGCCCCCAGTCTAAAAAAAAACCGGCGATAAGGCTAACCATTATGCGTGCCGACATTCCCGCGTTCCTTTCCCGGACCACACTTCATTTTTTGTTGAATAGCTGCAGATTCCTGTCATTCCCCCTACTAATCTTGTGCCATTAATGGCATAAATCCCTCCAGCTGGCTCAAGCCCCCCCCCCATAATAAAAATGAAAAACAACACAATTAGACAGGCGTACGTATAACCTTGATATTACCTTGACTGCAATGACCGCACTGTGATTTTTTTTCAGACAGTGTTCTTGGATTGACAGTTAAACATTATTTAGAGACTGGTTATAAACACAACAGTCACTTTATGGTTGCCTTGTACCTATAGAAGCGGATATGAAGAAAACAAAGTGCAATCTGACGATTGTCATGTAGACTGCTGCACTGCTTGTCATGGAGGAATCTGTTAAACAGGAAAAACAAAATCCTGAAGACCAGCGGACCTGACTTTGAACGTGAAATTATGAGGTAATACAACATTTAGAATGGAATGATCTCGTTCGGTTTAAGAGCATGTTTACAACTTACAAAACAAAATGGCTCGGTATTTTATATTTCGGCTATAACATGCCTGTACGTTTATGACTTTAAAATGTAATGAAAATGTTCTGATGATACAAAAGCGTTAATAACATTTGGTTACAATAATACGACTGCCAGTTGAGAATAGAGTCGCATTCACAGAACAATCAACTGGTTGATTGAAACAAAATCTTGGTCTGGATTTCTACTTTCTGAACCTGAACTTTTCACCTCTGAATACGACCGAGTTAAAACTAAGACACACCCTTCAAAACAACGCGACTGTAACCTCAGAGATCTGTTGATAAAGAAACGACTACATTTCCGGTTTGATGTAGCTCGATCACTTTCGAGCAAGACTATTAAAAATGCGAAAAGGACATCGCCATTTCATGCGCGGTGCACTGGGCACTAGAATCACTGCTTGGCTGCCTTTATAATGCATGCCTCCGCAGCGACATTCCCAATGTATGCAACCACTTCGGAGCTAAACGAATTAACCTGCAGGTTTGCTATTGAGTGCTCGCTCAAAGTTTCCACAAGGCACATGAGCACGCCCCTTCTGCCTGCCCGCCCCTGCCACGCCCCTTCTGCGCGCCCGCCCCTGCCACGCCCCGCCTCCACCTCGAGCTCGGGCAGCGCCCAGCGCGCCTGACGTCACATGCCATTAGGCGCGAGTCGTGGCACCTCGGAGAGGAAACGTGGGCAGTCGGATCGACGAATTTACTCTTAATTCCATTTAAATATGTCTACGATCGTCTCCAGGCAGATACCGCAGGTAAGGATCCGTTTATGTGTTGTGCCGAGGTTGCGTTTCGTGCTCCCGTTGGCAGACTGGCGCTCCTCTCCCTCATTTTGCCTGCGCTGTATTGTCTGGGTCCGCGTCTGCAATCCTGTATGCTAGTCGACGTGAATAACAGAATGCACAAAAACCATATTATTTGCATTTTGATGCGATGTCGTCTGAGGTCGAATAAATGTGATTAGGAAATAGGTGTGCGGATGACAGTCCGCGACCGTAGCAGTTCGCCATGCGGGGCCGTGCGGGGCTCAGGTATCTCCACTAAGCTAAGTTATCAGCATCGTGGTGTATCGAGGAGACACTTTTAGCATGTATCTGCGCTGATTTCACCGTATGAGGCAATGCTTGCAAGCATCGTCGATGAAATCATCGTCTTTTTAATCACAGGCTGTTATATTGTGGGTATCTTCCGAGCGGGACTTTCTAAGACGTAGTGTGATTACGCGTGCTAGCGTTAGCCAGCGTTTTGAACATGTCCGTGTTGGGCGAGGGGCAGCGGCGTGAAATTGGCTCTCCTGCTGTACATGAGGCGGTATTATGCGCTGGACGCTGCATTACCCCCACCCAAAGCTAGCGGCGCTCTGACTTCTAATGTGATTAAAAAATGCGTCGTGAGTCTGGCGCGATTAACCCAGTTTCCTAGTCAGGGTGGTGCGGGGGCGTTGGAGGCTTGGCTTGGGGGCTTTGTGCCGTGTCCATTGGTAGATGCAGGCGATGCCCCGGTCTTGTCTGCCGTCCCGATTTAGGAAGGCGTGCTCCCTGGCGGCAGGCTGTGCTTACAGCCCTGCCCCCGGCATTAACAGAGAGGTGACAAACCGCTGTCTAACGCTAGTCATTACACACTCGTAGGCTTCGCTGTCTAGTCGCATCAGTCGCTTCTTGTATTCTTTCAGGCTGTTTTTGTTTTCCTGAATTTGTTGGATGATCTCGGTACCCAGGTGTGTGTTGGGTGGGGACTGATCGCTTCGCCGAGACCGAGAATCCTTGCTAGTACGTGCAGAGTATGGAATTGGGAAATTGTCTGCCATTGTTTTACATTGTAGAGTGGTGGATTTATACATTTGTAAATTTGTTATATAACATTTTATTACACACACACACATATTCCTTTAAACACATATTTAAATTTTTTATTCGATGCAAGAAGCTTCTAGTGACATCCTGAGTGACAGGCAGGTAATATACTCTGCGTGACACATACTGCATGACACGCAGGAGTGGAACTTGAATCATTTGCCTCCTTGGGGTGACACGATTGGCCAGTGGACCTTGGCAAACACATTGTGTGTGTGTGTGGTGCTGCTGGTGGTTTTTTTTGCATTGGTTGACACCTCTGTCGGTGCAGCCGTGGTGTGGATGTGTCACCCAGGCGCCGTGCAGGAGGTCATCCGCAGAGGCCGCCCGGCTGGCCAGAGCCTAGCCGCCTACCTTCCAGAACGCGCGACATTTTAATCGCCATCTGATTTCCTCCGGCATTTAGCGGATCGGCGGGTTTGCGGCATCGGTTCGACCTTGTGTGGATCGCAGCGATTTCTGTCTTCGGTGAGCTGTGCGAAAAACTATAGGCTCTTTTTTAATTCACGTCACCGCACCGCCAACAGCACTCTGCATTTGTTGCCATTTTTTAAGACGAGTAATATTTTTTTGTGTGTTGCATTAACTTGTATTTACTTCAATATCTTGACCACGCGATCGAAGTGGGGCAGTCGAGATCCGGTCTGGATATGTTCAGGTCTGTCATTTTTAGCTGTTGAGCTTTTTGTATGTTGTGTAAATGCAGGCTAACGAATGTGCTGTCTGCTGAACAATGTTTGCAGTCCATTCTGCCAGTTCAGATCTTAAGAAAGAATTTGAGGTTAAACAATAATCAGAGCTGGCCTCCTGGCTCGTGTAGTCCTGCACGTCCGTTTGGGGTCAGAAATCTCTACTCGTTCTCACCCTAGATATGAGCGATACGAATATTTCCTTCAGAAGTCATAGGCCGAGCAACCATCACGCCAGTTGTTTCTAACATGTCTGACATTTTAACAAATGCTTGTTTTTGACAGTATGACTTGACATTGAGAACTTAATTCACACATAAGTTTAGATATGTTCATTCTCAGGGCTGTATTATGGCACCTTAACGTCATAGGTGCTGTTGGAAGAGTCCTCCAGATTTGGGATTTTTGCCGTTTATCAAGACCAGATCAGTTTCTTGAAGGTTTTGTGGGAAAGAGGTTCATATTTCATTGGCAAACCTGTCAGTGGTGCTGACGATGAAAAGGTGTATCATGTGATTGTTGAGAAGGAATGAAGAATCAGGAATGAAGAATAATATCTGGTCTGTGTCTGCTTGCAGTTCAGCAGCTTTGTGTAAATGCACAGCGTGTAAATTATCATTTGATTTGTGAGGGAGCTGGCAAACATTTGTTTGCCCCCTTTGTGACGATTTTAAGTGATGGCAGTGCTGGGTTTGATTAGCTTTTGTTTTGAATTGCCACCATTGTGCAAATGCAACATCGATAAAGTTTTTACAGGGAAAGTCAGGATTGGGGTGAAGATCTAGATTCACCGTCCTAAATTCCCCAAAACATCTCAACTTGTGCTCGAAAGGGGGAACTTTGTGTAGTCTTCATTGTGAGTCACGCGGAAAGTCCTGACATGAGCATTCGCTTCCACCGGCTCGCTGATGTGGTCGCCAGAGCTGGTTATGTTGTAACTGGCTTCGTAGACGGAAGCGAGATGTGGAAGAAAGTCAGATCTGCTGGGTGGGTGACCTGCTTTCAGCTGCCAGGATCAGGCTTTGGGAGACCTGTAGAGGGGCCTGGGGGCAATGGCACCAGCACAGTCCCAGCATGTGCATTTCGTTATTCAGTGACCCCCGATTTACCACCGCGTGATATTTCCGAAAGTGCAGAAGTCCAAAAATGGCGTTAAGCCATTGAAATTCCTGGGGCAATTTAATATCCTGTGACTGTTGCGTGCCTGTAGCTACTTAAAGATACACATGTGGACTTGGCAAGAGCAAGTTGTTAAAATGCTGGCGCTGATTGCTGACCATCGTGACTAGGGGATGGCGGGACAGGTCTGAACTCTCAGCTCGTCCAGATGAGGTCATGGAAGTTTACAGTGGAACCTGAAGCAGCCAGAGACTGGTAGGGCGAGTGGGGAAGAGCCTCCTCTGTCTAGTGGATTAACTTTGTGCTGCTGCTCGTGGAACTGGGTAGAAGATCTGCCCCTAAGGATGACATGATGTGTGCATGTGTGTGTAAAAAAAAAAGACTAATTGTCATGAGAGAAGATGACTTTTAATTTGGATTGCCGAATCCTCTTGGGAGAGTAGCACTGGTACTTGATCACAGGTGCAGGCGAACTCAAACTTCCCTTCTCTCTTCCTGCCACAGGTTACGATGCACGATAAACACAGTAAAAGGCTGACCCTATAGCCGACGGCATCTTAGGGACTTCATTACAGTCGCTTGAAGCCTGGTAGTTTGCCCTGGTGTGGCTGCTGTCTGGTCACACGGTCCTTGTCGACTGGTATTACTTCTTGCCTTCAGAAGGCAAAGAAAGACCTGAGTCCGTACCTTCATTTGACTCCCCCGACCTGCCCTGGGTGTTATTCAGACCCGATTGTCATCCCTTTTTCTGATTGGTAAGCATGGCCTCAATTTTCCTGATGTCTGACCTCATTAAAAATTTGCTGTTACGAGCTGAGCGCTGTACACTGTATATTTTACATAAATAACCCATGTGCCTCTGGATCCCAGACTATATATCACTTCCCCAAAATGATTCCCAACGGATGTTTGATCTTCGAAGACGACAGCTTCCTGGATTCCACGGTGGCTAAGATGAACGCCTTGCGCAAAAGTGGCCAGTTCTGTGACGTCCGACTGCAGGTAATATTAATGTTAACGTTGACCTTACTGTGCTTTTTGAATTTTAGCAAAACGGGACTAGACTAATCATTTTGTTGTGTAGGTACAGAATTTGTATGCTAAAATCTTAGCCTACTTTTAAGTAAACTTGGCACCCCAGCGGACTGTATGCAAGGTCATAACACAGCATTAATTATAGTGCCATGAGTCTTTTGGGGGTGTCTGATGGGGCTGGTTCCTCCTCCAGGTGTGTGGCCATGAGCTCATGGCCCACCGTGCCGTTCTGGCGTGCTGCAGCCCTTACCTGTTCGAGATCTTCAACAGCGACATGGAGCCGCACGGGGTTGCCCACGTCAAGTTCGAAGACCTGAATCCGGACGCGGTGGAAGTCCTACTTAACTATGCCTACACTGCCCAGTGAGTTGGAGCTCCTCCGTTGGGCGGTTTCCCCCCCCCCCCCCCATAGTCATGGTGCTAAGTGGGCGCCGTCTTGCAGGTTGAAGGCCGAGAAAGAGCTGGTTCGGGATGTCTACTCTGCTGCCAAACGGCTCAAGATGGAGAGGGTCAAGCAGGTATAAGCAGTAACTTTCACTTTCAGTAGTAGAGGTTGGGATCTCCAGCTGTTCAGAAGCTCAGAGGGAGCGTGACCAGGTAAAGACCTTGTCCACGTTCATGCAGAGTCCCTCCTCTGACACTCCTGTCCGCATCCCTGCAGATCTGTGGTGACTACCTGCTGTCAAAGATGGACTACCAGTGTGTCATCCCCTACCGCAACTTTGCCAGCCGCATGGGCGACGGACGTCTTGTCAGCAAGATCGACGGGTACATCCAGGAGCACCTTCTGGAGATCTCGGAACAGGATGACTTTCTCAAACTCCCTCGACTGAAGGTAAGCGCCTGCCCCCAACCTCCCATAGCAGCAGTTTCTCAACCTAGTCCTTGGGGACCCCCGGACAGTCCACATTTTTGCTTCCTCCCAGCTCCCCCCCCCCCCCCCAGACAGTCCACATTTTTGCTTCCTTCTAGCCAGAGGTGAACATTTAAGGTCCAGAAAGTGAAATTGATGTTTCAGCCAGATATTACAACAAATGGTTCATAAAGCTTCATTAGACCACCACCACCAAATAGCTGGTAGAGGTATATTGGGAGCAGATTGGGCCCTATCCTATATATCAGAAATACACTGATAAATTCAGCTGTGTAAATGTATAAAGCGAGAAGATGACTCATTCTGTGAAAAATGGCCCCCTGTGGTCCTGATCCCGGCATGCTTTGTCCTCACAGCTAGAAGTAATACTGGAAGACAACCTGAACCTGCCCAGCAATGGTAAATTGTACTCCAAGGTGATCTACTGGTTGCAGCGCTGCCTCTGGGAGAACGGGGAACCCCTGGAAAGGATGATGGAAGAGGTCAGTACCCCAGCTGATGCCTCCCTCTAATTCCGCTCACGGGCCTGATGGTGTCCAGGCCCCCGAGACACTCCCGCGTCCGAAAGCGTGTGTGGAGGTGTTTGCCCTAAAGAAATGTAAATCCATACAGTAGGTATGAAGGGTTGACCAGGTGAGCCCAGATTACTCTGCATTTCTCCTCTTACATGTGAGCCTTGCTAGTGTTTCGGATTATTTTTGTTCTTTTTTTTTGAGACTTTGCAGAGTTAGCGCGGGAAATGTCCGTTGAGAGTGTGAAGGTATGTGGTAGCAGAATGACACTCCTTCCCCCCCGCAGGTTAATGTCATCTGCGGCACGGTGGCACGTTCTAACGGCTCTCCCTCCTCGTCGATTTATCTCTCCTTCAGGTTTGTTAACAAAAGCACAGCAGGATTTCCAAGACTGAAGAAGGCGGGCCAGAACCAGCTGCGCTAATGAGTCTGGTAGAAGCAGCTTCGGTCCTCCAGCAGAGCGGCGCCGCACTCCGCTCTGTCCAACCCGACTGCGGCCGCTAATCTCGCTAACCTCTTACAGCGCTGTTGCTTGGGGTCGCAGAAACCTGTCAGATGTGCGGGCACTCTTGTGACACCTGCCCATTAGCATCTTTTTATTATTAGTTTTTGTTTTTAAGCTTTTTGTGTGACTGATAACAGCTTGACTATAGTTGGTGGGTGCATTTTTTTTTATTTCAAGATATTTCAGAAGATGATGAATCAGCCTTGTGTTACAGTCAAGGAGTATATGCGTATGTTTATAGCCCAAAGACTATCCGACATGCTGGAATTGGAGAAAAATTGTACAAGGTGACTAGAATTCCTCCAGCAGAACCCGTTCACCTATAAACACACACACTTTTTTTTTTTGGAAGATTAAAATCCTAATATCTTTACCTGAAGACCCACTGGAGAAATTGCAATATGATTTTTATTTTTTTTATTGCACCCTGAAGATTTCCTGCAGCCCAAGATCAGACGCCCCAACCCCCCCCCCCCCAATGCCTGTGGAGCGGTCAGCAAAGTTGTGTTTGTACATCTGTTGTACATAAAAGCAACAACAAACACCCCCCTTCTCTCAGCAGCAGTGACACTGCCCCCTCCAGGCATCCCCGGGGAACGACACTCGGCGTCGCCGGGTTCTCTTGTTGTCACGGAGACAGCCACATGGGTCTTGTGTTGCTGTTTTTCAGGTGCAAATGCTGTACTACTCGGCAGACCACAAGCTGCACGATGGGAATCGGCTTGAGAGCCAAACTGAGGTGTTTGGCCATGATGACCACATCCAGTTTTTGCAGGTACTGAGCCTGAGAGAGGCGATTAATCCCTCCGGGTGCCTGTTTGTCTTACTGCAGCGGCCACACGGCCAGATGAACTCGTCTAAGTGTAAATCTTGCTTTGTGAATATGCTGCTTAATGGCGGCAGGGCTCTGCTCTCTGGAAGACTTCCCCAGTTAATTCGCTGAGTCCCTGTAGATCCCACCACGCGTGCTTCGTGTTCCATCCGGCAGTCGTATTGCTGACCTATTTACAAATGCTGTGTTAGTCTCTGAGGGGGGAGACGGGGGGGGTGGGCTTCGCCGTCGCTGGGTATGCAGTTGCATTTTGGTTTTGCAGAAGAAGCCGCTGAGGGAGAGCTTCCAGAAGCAGGCCAGCACCAGTTCCTCAGGAAGCCTGTCCCCAGGCTCGGTGACGCAGCTCTGCAAGCACGAGTGGAAGTACATCGCCTCAGAGAAGACCAACAGTAAGCCCAGCCCTGTTCCCCTTACCCAGTGAGGACTAAATTAAGCCTCACCAGCCATTTGCTGGTGCGCTTTGTCAATAAAAGGGCTCAAAGCATGCCCCAAAGTAATCCGAGAGCGCCATCTAGTGGGATCATAAAATAGAGCAAATGGTTCATGAAGCTTCATCAGCTACCGTTACCCTTCAGGGCAAACCTCGAGAGTAGGCGTTCCCCAGGGCTACCAGCCTATGAAATCTTTGACCTGTGTAAACTGGCCCATGAACAAGAGGAACTTTGACCATGTTTGCTGTCCATTGATGCCAACTGCTAATGCGGCATGCTTTGCCTGCACCTCTGCAGACAACACGTACCTGTGCCTGGCGGTGCTGAATGGCGTGCTGAGCGTCATCTTCCTGCATGGGCGTGGCAGCCCTCACAGCTCCCCCTCCAGTACCCCCAGCCTCCCCAAGAGCATGAGCTTCGAGAGCCAGCTGGAGGAGCCTGCGGAGAGGCTGCGGGCACCCATGCACTACGCCCGCTCCGGTCTGGGCACCGCCGAGCTGGATGGCAGGCTGGTAGCTGCAGGTGAGCCCGCTCTCACACCAGGATACTGTACTGTTAGAAACACCACGGGGCGCCGTGTGGCCTTCAGCCCCCACATGCTCAAGGGACTGGCTGACTTTGCTTTCTTTGACAGAGAGTAAGGATATAAGTAAATAAAATGTCAACGCCTGGATTGTCAGGGTGTCAAATTTACTAGTGAAACAAGTTTAATAACAAAGGAGAGCTGGTGTAAACGGGCTGTGACCGGTTCTTAGGTGGGTACAACCGGGAGGAGTGCCTTCGTACAGTGGAGAGCTACGACCCCAAGACGGACCGCTGGACCTTTATTGCCCCCATGAGGACACCGCGGGCACGTTTCCAGATGGCTGTTCTGATGGTATGTCCCCTGTAGCTGGTTGGAGGGGGAGG
>JABFEB020000043.1:6719847-6730961 GCA_019775895.2 Stomatorhinus ivindoensis
AGGCTCAATGCCATCACCAAGATGGACTCCTACCCTCTGCCCCGTATTGACGACACCCTTGATACCCTAGCTGGCTCACGGTGGTTCAGTTCGCTAGATCTCCGTAGCGGTTACTGGCAGGTGGAGCTGTCCCCAGAGGCCCACGAGAAGACAGCCTTCACCTTAGGGCGGGGTCTGTGGCAGTTCCGGGTCCTCCCCTTTGGGCTATGTAATGCCCCCGCTACCTTCGAGCGGCTTATGGAGCGGGTGCTTGAGGGGATCCCGGAGAGCTGCTGTGTTGTCTACTTAGATGACTTGTTAGTCCATGCACCCAACTTCGATGATGCAGCAGCCAACCTACGGCGAGTGTTGGACGCCATCCGCCGAGCAAATCTACGGCTCAATCCGGCGAAGTGCAGCCTCCTGCAGCGGTCGGTCAAGTTCCTGGGGCATGTCGTGAGCGAGAAAGGAGTGGCAACAGACCCAGACAGCCAATCCCATGCTCTGTCGAGGAGCTGCGGAGCTTCCTGGGTTTGGCTTCCTATTATAGGAGGTTTATCCGGGCCTTTGCCGATATCGCCGCCCCCTTGCACCAGCTGACCAGGAGGGAGGTTGCCTTCCAGTGGGGTCGCAACCAACAGGCTGCCTTTGACCAGCTGCGGACTGCACTCGTCTCCGCCCCGATCCTGGCGTGCCCTGACCTCACCCGGCCATTCATCGTGGACATGGATGCCAGCAGCAGTAGCATCGGAGCGGTCCTGTCCCAGTCCCAGCCAGACGGAGAGAGAGCCGTTGCCTATTTCAGCCGTTGTCTTGGCAAGGCAGAACGGAACTATTGCGTCACACGCCGGGAATTACTGGCAGTGGTGACTGGGTTGCCCCAGTTCAAGCCATACATCTACGGCAACCAGTTCCTCCTCCGGACCGACCATGCCGCACTCACCTGGCTCATGAGCTTTGAAGAACCTGAGGGTCAGGTGGCAAGATGGCTAGAGAAACTGAGTTTCAATTCCAGGTCCAGCACCGGGAGGGCCGGCTACACGGTAACGCGGATGCCCTGTCACGGCGTCCCTGTGGTGGTGGCTGTGGGCACTGTGGGCGACTGGAGGCAAGGCAACTGATAGGATCCAGATCAAGAGACCCCCCGGGAGCACCAGGGACCTCTGGAGCTAGGACAGTGAGTGCCTTGATCCCTGACCGACTGGCCGACACCAACATAGACACAGGGGCAGGAGAGTGGAGAGGAGCTCTGGAGGAGGTAAGGGGTGCGACACCAGACCAGACCATCACACCCCAGCAACCCAAGGGGCGCCCAGCCTTCAGCCAGGAGGAGCTGGGGGAGTCACAGTCTGGGGACCCAGTTCTGGCCCGCCTAATGGGCTGGCTCCGGCAAGGCGGAAAACCGGAGTGGTCGGTCGTAAAGTCCCTCGGCCCCACCACGAGGGCATACTGCTCCTAGTGGGACAGCCTGGCCCTCCGAGATGAGCTGTTGTATCGACGCTGGAAGAGCCCTGTGCCGGAACAGGTCTTGTGGCAGTTGCTGGTCCCCGACGCACTCAAGGAGGCGGTGCTGCAGAGTGTGCATGATGGGCCACCTGGGGTGGGGCACTTTGGCGTCACTAAGACACTACGCAGGCTGCGGCAACGGTTTTACTGGCCAGGCTGCCGCCTGGATGTGGAGCTGCATGTCCACTGTTGTGACACGTGCACAGTACGCAAAGGCCCTCGGGCCCCCCTCCAGTCCATGTAGTCTGGCAGCCCTATGGAGCGCATTGGTGTGGACATCCTGGGCCCCTTTCCCACCACGGACTCCGGCAACCGGTACGTACTCGTAGCCATGGATTACTTTACTAAGTGGCCTGAGGCGTATGCAGTGCCAGAGCAGAGCGCCGTTGTAACAGCCACCAAGCTGGTGGATGAGTTCTTTTCCAGGTTTGGGGCCCCAGAAGAGCTCCACAGCGACCAAGGGCGCAACTTTGAGTCTGCTGTGATGGCAGAGGTGTGCCGTCTGCTGGGTGTGCGTAAGACCCACATCACCCCGCTGCATCCTCAAAGTGACGGTCTAGTCGAGAGGTTCAACCAGACCCTAACAACGCAGCTTGCGATCCTAACCAGCCAACATCAACGGGATTGGGACCTCCTCCTCCCAGTGATCCTGTGGGCCTGCAGGACGGCGGTCCAGGAGTCGACTGGGTTCACCCCAGCCATGCTGATGCTAGGACGGGAGCTGCGTACCCCAGTTGAACTAACTTTTGGCTGTCCGCCTGAACCAGAGCCAGCCACCGCCTCCGGGCATGTGCGGGGCCTAAGGCGGCGGTTGGAGCTTGCCCACCACCTCAACCATGACCACCTGGTGGCAGCAAGTCTGAGGCAAAAGAGAGCATACGACACCCACTGCTGGGGGGCCCCACTGGGTGTTGGGACGTCAGTGTGGTTGTAAATCCCCGGCGGAAGAAGGGCTACTCCCCAAAGTTGTCCAGCTGCTGGCAGGGACCCTGCGTGGTGTTGGGTCGGCTGTCAGAGGTGGTGTATCGGGTCCGGACTGGCCCTGGGTCTCGGTCGGTGATTGTGCACCGGGACAGACTGGCCCCATACCACCCTAAGGTTGGCCTGTCCCCCGGGTCCTGGAGTAGTCCTGTTTCTACAGCCCCTGACAGTGGCCTGGTACCCATGCCCGGCCCGTCATTACCCAGCAGCACTACTCCACAGCGGACAAGGCGGACGCGACAAATGCTTACGGGACTTCGTGCTGGACTAAGGTGGAACAGGTGTTAGTGGTCGCCGGGTCGGCTGACCCTTAAGGAGGGGGTTGTGTGGTGTTGGCGAGCCCTGCGTGTCTGGCTCATTTGGATATGGCCCAGCATGCCGCGGCGATAGACTGAAAATGGCCGCTCTTATGTTATGCCTGTAATTAGTGTTTCGAGTTTCATGCGTTGTGTGTGTTTGTATTGGTACCCTGTTAATTTGAAGCTTTATCCTCATTGTTATCCTCATGTTTGACTGTGTGTAAATCACCCACCATGTGTAGTTCCCAATGTTCATACAGTGACCTTCCCCCTTGTTTCTCCAGTTTGCGGAGAGTCACATATACATTAGTCTTGTATGTTCTTGTACAAGTGAGTGTTGAAGTGACTGAATGGTTCTAGTCCTTTTAAGGGCTATTAATAAATAAGCTTTATTGCACCTTACTTGTGACGTGGCATTATGGCTGGTGTCGATAGACGCTACAATATACACGCGTGTTTATTCAGCATCGACACCCTTTCTGCTTTTTATGTATTGTTTTTTTTACTGTGAATAGTCAAGCTGAACATTTTTAACTTTGTTTTAGAATCGATTCATTACAACGGAGAGTTTGAAAGAATCGAATTAGTTAATTGAGCCGAACTTCCCATCACTAATAATAAGCTAACCATGCAGTAAGTAAGTGTATTAAACAAGAAACATTCCAATAAATAAATGTATTACTTAGGAGGGGAAAGAGTAGATAACGTGAACTTCACGACCTTGACGCCACAAAATGTTTTTGATGTAGCAGACCCATACATTGGGCAAAAAACGTACCGCGGTGAGGGGTCGAATCATTTTAATAAAGGGGGTTTACAGGACACGGTTACAGAGTAACAAGACACAAGCATTACAGAGCTACGATATTTACAATTAACATAAACACAGGAATACACATTAATTTACATTATTTAAATGTACGCATAGTGCGGCGCAAAGCCTGCCGGTAACTGTATAAAGTATATAGTGCTGACCAACCCAATGGCGTCATCAGCCAGTCGTGGACAGCGGGTGATCCTTGTGTATAATGACAGTTCAGTTCTAGTCCACGAATATGACGTCTTGGAGCTCGTGAAGTCCCAGAAATTGTACTTTCGGTCTTAGCGCACAATATAAGATTTTCTGGAACTTCTCGGGCTCCATAATGAAGTCGTCTGCCTGCTAATTTAAAACCTCCATTGAATAAGTGCTTCAGAAAAACTTAATAAACAGTTAATAAAAATCACACAGCGAACACAGTTAATAAAAATCTACTTAATTCTTAGAATGTCTTACAAAGACTTTCTTAATTGTTACACCGCGAAAAATTTGCCTCATTCCAAATTCAGTTTTCCGGGTGTAATATGTTCTAAAAAAAGCAAGCCTTGTGGTTTTCAATCACAGATTCTTGATGTCCAGCACTGAGACTGCGATACACACCAATGATTTTTGTGATTCAAGACATTTCACTGTTTCTGTTTAATCTTAATAGCTATGAAAATAGTCTTTTTCAGCTGTAACGAGATGTTGGTTCAACACTGAGTTAATGGAAACTTCACACCTCTTGGGTTTCTAAATTTCATTATGGGTGAACTAATTTTTGAATATTGACATGTGCACTTCACATTCACTTTCAATCAGGTGTGAGTGTCTGTTCATATCACAAAGGGTGTACTGTTACGCGCCGCTGTTTGTTCGGCTCCGCCCCCGGCCAGGTCCACTCAGCTCGGCCCTTGCTCCGCCTCCCCGTCCGGACCCCGCCCACGACTACCCGCAAGAATGTCCGTCACTTCCGGCCCGCGAACGTGAAAACCCAGACAGAAAGGACGTTCAGGAGCTCTGCTCCTTTTCGGATTGATGTTAGTTTGCTGTCTTTGATTTGATTATTGTGCATGACGGTTTGGGTTTACTCGTTTACGATTATTTGCTTTGCACTTTTCTGTACTTCTGCTTTGGTTTGTTCGCATTTTGGTTTCGATCTCTTGCCCGGTTTTTGGTTTGTCTTCGCGCGCCCCTCGGATTGTGACGCCTTGCCCTGTGTATGTCCTGTGTATGCCCTGTGTATGCCCTGTGTATGTTCTGTGTGTTTGTTAGGTGCGTAGGGTGTGGTTGCCATATTTATGCTGCATTCCATTTTCCTTGGGATCCGATTTTCGGATTCCGAGGTTACGTCACATCCACTAAAAACTCGGGAAAACCGAGTCGGATGCGTTCCATTTACCACAGAAATAGCAATACCATGGACCCATATGAAAAAGCAAGATTTTTTGCTTAGCCAGGTAACTTGTCGAATTTAAGGTTTAAATGGCCTTTATATTCGTTCACTTACAATTAACCCGAACTACCTTAAATCTGACAAATAATCCGACTAATCATGAAATCCAGCTCGGTTAATTGGTAGCCATCGTTAGCAATATCACTTGATAACACATTACGCGCGGTGCTGTTTGGTTAGGGAGTGAGGTGTAGTACTTGTTTTTATTCTTTGATTTCTCTTGCACGTAGTTAGGTTAGATTTCGGTTACGTTCGGTAGTTGGGCTTTCTGGTTATTTTGGCTATAATCACTCCGGAGTCCCTTTGCACCGGATTTATTTGTTCTGTGTCTGTCGCGTGTAAATAAAATCAGAAAAATACAACAAATACCTTTTGTCCACGTGTGTTCCCTTGTGCACCATACCATGTGTTTCCCTTATTCCCCTTTCCCATCCACCCTTTTACGGCCCAACCTTAGACTGGGGATCGAAACAGTACCAACTGTTATATCTGTAAAACATGAGGCAGATGGGCTACATCTAAAAAATGTGCTTTGAACAGTTGACTGTGGATTTTCATGTACTTCCATATTTAATCATTACTATTTACAACCTGCACGATCAATGTTTGTTGGAAAATAAATCGGTTAATGCTGGCCATAGCCTTAAAGCTTTGCTAAGTTTTTGTGTGCACAAGATAAAACACTTTTGTTCAGCTAAAAGTGACTTAATGCAAAACTTAGTAATTTGCACTTTCATACATTGTGATGATGACTAGCTGGAAATGATGGTAGCCTACGTGGTCTTACTTACATGCTACCCTTCCAGCCGATGTAATATTAATCTAGTTGCAAGCATTACAACATGAATGCATGACAATCTTTCATAAACAAGACGTGCGATTTCCATAAACACTAAGATAGTTTGTTTCCGCTTTACTTATATTTTGAGTGGAAAACTGCATTCCGCGCGCTTGTAAAAAAAAAAACAATATGGTGGCTGTCAATCTGCAGTGGTTTTCGGGAAATGTAGTAATTACCTTAATATTGCACTTTCAACGTCATACAATTAAATTAATCATTGTATACTTACTAAGCAATTATTCTCATGGGTTAAATAATAACAGAAGTGAATAAATACCCCCTTTCACAGTTATGAAGTAACTTGCAATCCATTGCTATATTACAATATATTTTGATGAGAGATAAAAGAATTCGAAAAAACGATACTTTTGTCATGTTGTATATTCAGTCTTAATAGCTGATACGCATAGTATCACATCTGAAAGAAGATAATCTAACAATCTATTTAACATAATCTATATAGTAGTTAATTCCACCCATTTTACTGTTCATTTAGATGTTTAGCTCCACCCTAAAATAATAGCAAAAATAACGGATATTCAAACATAATAGACTTGGGCTATTTTTCTTCCAAAAATACACATTTATGTGTTCTTCATATATGTCAAATTGAAGATGCCTAAACTCCGATTTATACGCTTTTGTTAAAAGCATGGAGTAAGTGAAGAGTATGAAAGGCGGCGCTGCAGATTGAGGAAGTTTATGATGCCCTGGTGTGATAGAGCAGACAATAAAAGGCTGGGTGCTGTACAGCGGCCCGCCCGTGTCGCTGAAAGCAGGGCGCTCCCGCATCTGAAGCCGATAGAAGACATACATACACCTGAACCGTAAAAGTGATCAGGGGACACCTTCACGGCATCATGGGCACGTCTTCCTCCAGTCTCCTGGATGAAAACAGATCCAACTACATCAGAGGTAAATCAGGGAAGTGTGAAATCCCACGTCGTTACATTTGCTGCAAAATTTTCAG
This sequence comes from Stomatorhinus ivindoensis, assembly GCA_019775895.2. Lineage (NCBI taxonomy): Eukaryota > Metazoa > Chordata > Actinopteri > Osteoglossiformes > Mormyridae > Stomatorhinus > Stomatorhinus ivindoensis. The sequence goes on from JABFEB020000043.1 coordinate 6,726,679, forward strand.
TCTGCAGTAGTATCATCACAAGGAATCGATTTTGCAGTTGATATATTTTTTTTACCACTTGGAAACATTAAATTTAAGTTTCTTTATTTTTATATTGTATGCCATTTTCTACCGCGAACTCCTAATTTGAAACGACAGCGTTTAGTGTAATCTTTATAATAGTAAAGTTGTATTTATTGACCGCATCTGTTCTGGTTATACTCGCTGCATGCAGTACTGAGTTCTATAGTTACCCCAAAGATCTACTTTTCTCGCTTTTTGAGCCATCAGTCTCATATGCTCTTCGAGGCTACGTGGCGTACTTTTCGCAAATCTCTCAGTATGATATGATAGAGGTTAATGGATAGAAGTCAAGATTCCTTGACATTATCTGCGAAGTATATAGAGTATATATTCTACACAGGGGGTAATTCTTGTGCACTACAATGGGAGACTGATCCTGTTTTGTCACGTCAAATCAGGAGAGTACAAATGCTGCAGGAAATTAACGCAGATGTATCGCAATTGTAATGAACTCTCTCGAGTAGTTGATATTTTTTATTGTCATCTAAGGTCATTTGGACATTCTACGATAATCCAAGTATTGCCTATCAGTAGACTAATTGTAAAAAAATGCAAAGAATGGTTTGTCTGAGGGCGCGGTCTTAGCAGCAGTTATAGATAACCAAATGTCTACAATGGCATGCCGCGTGTTATCGTGAGGTTTGTTTATATTGGATTCTATTAACCAGAAGCACCATTCCTAAACGGAGGAAGATACGTGGATCCACATCACCTGATGGTATGCTTAAATAGGAAAGTAACTGAAGTGGTACCAGACTGAAAATATAAACATAATATTTTTGGGTGATTTAAATAACTTTATTGTATTTTTTTCAACATTTTCAGTGATACATTTCATTATTTTAACCACATCTTCCAAAAAAGCAACATTTTTTTTACTCCGGTTTATTTATTATAAAGTGCCATTTACTTTGAAAACAGAAGCTGTAATTAAACTTACCACAGGAAATTTTATTTATGCATTAAGATGTCTTTTAGAATATTATATATTACTTTCATTGACATAAACTATAGAACGAAGAAATACAGATAGATGAGACTCGTGTGGAAAATTTCAAGTTAGTCAGTTACATTATTTTGTGGGACATATGAGGTATTATTTCAGAAATGGAGTTAAACCAGTGAAGCACACTGGCTGGACATCTGACACTGGCAAACACGTGGGCCAGAAACATTTATCATAAGGGACCCCCCTGGCTTTCTAAAATTTATCGTGGGGGACCGTAAAGACCACGGGCGATTTTTATACCCCAGTCCAACCATGGAGGGGTAATATTTCTTTGGGAGGGAAAAAATGAAGTAAAAGGAATGAGCCTTGGCTACAAGCTGTTATTTACGTTTTAACGTTCTTCATATACAAAAAAAAAATGAAAATAGCATATTTTGTTGTAACATATAGCAAAAAAAATATACACAGATGACTAAATGTATATTTTTAAAGCAATAATCCCACCCACCTGTCTAAAAATATATTAGCATAAAGAGCAGCATTTTTAACACTGTTCTCAGCCTGTGGTGTGCTGACTTGATGTGACTGTCATGGTAAAGGCAATAAGCAGAAATGCATCTCAACTGTAAATCGTGAAAGAGTTTTAGTTGTGATTCATATTTCTGACTGGTATAAATGTGGATATGGATATTTCAGCTGGCTGGTGCAAAAGGATGCACATTAGTCAGGCAAAATGCTTTTTTTTTTACTCCACAACAATTGATACTAAAGATCATACATTTGACTGGAAGTAGCTTGGAGCTTCAGCTGCATCTTCTTGGTGCAAACCGTCTCGGTGTCTCCCTTTACTAAGGTGTTAGTTAACCCTGAAGATCCAATTTCCTGTTACCAGAAACAGGTGGCATGTCACTCCTGCATCCAGAGGTTGTTCAAAACCTTGCAGTAACAACATCATAGTGAATCGAAACAGTGCTGTTTGCTAACAGCTCCTAGTAGCTATAGTCTTGAATGAGTGGGATGGACCCATTCAATGGGTGAGGTTCCAGAGAGATGGAAAACTATTTTGGATGAAGGAACATAGGTTAAATCCTGACCATAGCGTTCAACTTTTGGGTATTGGTATCGCACTGAAGCTAATACAAACAGACAAGTTTAGCAATGAGATCATGCAGTGTTCCTGTAAAGAGTATGCTCTCCTCTGCAGGACTCTGGGCAAGAACAGTTGTGATCTTAAAGCCTTAAGTTACTTTGCTGTCTCAGAGTAGCTACCAATGCATTGTTCATAGGTGTAGCATGGGAAACATTGGCATTCTACAAATGAATGCCATACATCCGTCTTACGACCCTTTATACAGTACAGGGTCACGAGGCACAAAAAACCTAGTTTTGCCAAATGTTCAAGTAATGTAATGCTGGACTTTCTGTATCGAGGTTGTGAAATTTCCTGCTTTTCATAATCCAACACACCGCAAAATTAACTTCCCCATTTTATGGACAGTAACAGTCATCGTCAAACATCACTTTTATGCGTTCATCACCGGTATAGTTGCCAATCGAGTCGAAACTCATGGGCCAGCGGATCTTGAATCTCAGAAGGACGGTTTTTCCCACCTTGTCTTTCGGGCATTTTAACTCCTGCTGGTTAGGGCTGTTTCCACCAGTGTCCTAGCAAGACAGCATATGTGCTCACTTCCTCTCCTATGCAGCTGTTCCCCCAGGAGATGCGAAACACAAAATCCTGTACCACTATATGCCAAAAGCTTATTCAATGTAATGGAAGCCAAATTTCTGTCAGGTAATGAGTGGAACTAAAATATCTGGTCTCAGCTAGAATAGCCCGACCGCCCTCTCTGGGGTTGTAAACAGTATGGATGTAACAGATCGCCTCAGTGAGCGGAGATATCCCCCCAGCTGCATAGTGACATTCCAGAGATGTTGCCAAGTGCTCGGTGATACATCTACAAGCTGCTATCTTTCACCATTTCCATGTCTCGACTCTACACCAAAGCTATAGTCAGTCACGCCATACGCTTCATATTTCTTCTGCTGTCCTTGAATGTTCTGGTGTAGTAGAGCAGTGGGCACCGGGGGAGTAGTCATATTCCTCCTAATGCTAGCTGTGATATGAGTCACGAGACCGTGTCACCGAGCGTCTTTTCACTGAATGGCAGGGCTGTTTGTCGCAGGACGTGCTTCTTCCTTTTGTCTGGTGGTGGAGGATTGTAGGTGGCTTTTCTGCATTGACACGCCAGCCACGTCAATACCCATGTCAGTGGTGAAGGTAGAGACCAAAGAGTCTTACTGACGCATTACAAAGAACTGGGAACAACTGCTTTGGTATTTTTAATGCGAATTGGTTTTGCAGATGGAGTAGCGGCAGGAAAAGTGCTTTTTCCGCTAGTGGCTCCGTCAAACCAGCAGGCTTATCAGGTTACTTCCCGGTTTTACTGCCTACCTCTGCATTCACTTACAGTGGCAGTACAGTTGCACAGTTGCACCATTGTAAAGACCTTTGAATACGCTACAAACAAACAGGAAACTACAAATGAGGGGCGTGGACAGCTGGAGATCTTTTTTTTTTTTGTTAGCATCTAGCTAACAAATTCCTCACATAGCCCTGTCCCAGTGAGTCAGGTCACGGTGAGTCAGGTCACGGTGAGTCAGCTTGGGACGCCTGGAAGACATGGCTTCATGACTGTGACACCGGCAAAGGCAGATGACCTGCTTTGGCTAAAAAATACATCAGATGCGTTGATGTTTGTCACTTTATATAAAAAGGATTTCTGAGTGAACAGAAGATGAAATTCCAAACCGGGGGGGTTGGCATAATCATATGCATTTGTTTGTTTGCTTTTGAAAAACTCTGATATCAAGCTTCATGTTAAAAACACAGATATAATTTGGGCTGTTGTCAATAAAGTTTTATAGGCTTGTATTAAATCAATTGTAGGCAGGAGTGTACCTAGGAAATCTGCACCCCTCCCATCCAATTTTACGTATAATTTCATGCATTAGGCCCCCCTGATATGCCAGGCTGTCCATGACCCTCCAAAACCCCTGGTAGATTTTTTTTGTGATTGCTCTTTACTGCATTCTTAGTGATGCTCTAGAAATAACCCCCAGACCCCTGGGTGTGCCTCCCCAGGGTCGCCCCCCCCCCCCACACCTGGTTCATGCTGCAAACTGCCGTCCCCCCAACTTCTGTTCTGCAGGTTTTGTTTGATCGTCTCACCCCATATGCATGGATGCACGGATGCCGCACACACCCCCC
>JABFEB020000043.1:6750895-6762438 GCA_019775895.2 Stomatorhinus ivindoensis
TGGAGAGTTAAATAGCTTATCCTTTGTTTTAAGAAGACAGCTCCTTATTGGAGAGTTAAATAGCTTATCCTTTGTTTTAAGAAGACAGCTCCTTATTGGAGAGTTAAATAGCTTATCCTTTGTTTCACGAGTGCTGCACAGGCTCCAACAGATTAAGGCACATTTTATTTGTGGCATTAACCTACGCATGCATGTCATTCTTCGACTTTTTTGTTATCATTTTTTGTTACTTAAGTAAGCCTCCGGTCACCGCTAACACCGCGTTGCCTCAATACAGCATCTCTGTATCAGTCTCATAGAAAAAGAGCATCTATATCTTTGACGGTATTAAAAAAACCAAGGTATACCGTAATACCGTCGTACCAGCCAAGCCAGTGGTCTACTCCTGCAGAAGCACACTTCACTCCATTTCTTCCTTTATTTTTTTGTCTGGAAAGTAGTACCAGCTGAATTTACACCAATCTTATCTGGTAAACGAAGAAATCTGCTGGGAAAGATACGGGTTTCCTTGATGATAACGTCTCGAGTGGCCTGGTGGAACACCATCTGGTAGAAGACGTAAACAATCTGACAGACGAACTCATCGTCCTCCTGCTGGGCTGGAAGGGAAACAACAGAAGGGATCAGCCATTTATAAGATCAGCCATTTATAAGATCAGCCATTTATAAGATCAGCCATTTATAAGATCGGCCACTTACAGGCTGCCCCACTCCTGCTATTCGCTACACACTCACAGGGCGTTTTTGGCTGGTTTTCTTTTAGCCATTAAATTCTCCACAAAACCACATTACTTGCATAGTTCTGCAAGGCACTAAAATATGGTGACCAAATCTAATTTACAATTATTTCAAATTCTTCATTAAATGAAAAACTCAGATTTCAAATATATCACACTTAAGCAGTTACTACTTAAGTAAACAGAATATCAAGTCAACAAAAGTTCACTTTAAATCAGATGCAAATAACTTTAAAACTGCTCATTTCAAAGCAATTCACTTAGCTGTCAGATTATATATTTTTTAAAAAATCTATAAAAAATAATACAGCTCTTTTCCATGAAGGAAACTTCCTTGACATTCACAAGTGCTCTTTAAAATAATAATAATAATGATGATGATGATGATAGCCTTTATTTAAACTGCTGCAGTTGTAATCTCTCCGTGTGGGAACGGTTGTGCGGTCAGGCTCATGAAGAAGTCTCTTCCCCACCGCAGAGAAATAAAAGAGGGCTTTGAAACCACGCCGTGATGTCACAGCACGGCCCTGGAGATACGCGCCCGACAGGAACAGCCACTCTTTGATTTAGAGAAACAAGCAGACTGTAATCATCGGGAAGAGCGAGGGTGCCGCGCACAGACGCGCCTGGACCCAACCGGGGGTTTTGTGCACGTGGCTCGTTCGGGGCGTGAACAAGGGGACCGGGGGGTTCTTTGGAAGGCTGAAAGGTCACGCCTTTTGGTGACTGAGAATTCAGGCCACACTGCCTTCCTGCCATTTTTCTGTGGTCTGGCACTGATTCTATAAAGAAGGCTTTATAAAAATAATAATAATAATAATAATCATCATCATCACCACAATGTCCCTCAATGTGTCATTTCTGCAAACCAATAATCCGTTTAGGATCATTGCAGGAATAGGCTTCCTCATCTGTGCGGCTTGTGCACTTTACCGATTCCCAAAATATGTCACGACTGATTCTCTTTCTCAGTACAGCGTTATAAGGGGAGCTTGACCTCAGGAACGGCAGGGAGCCATCGGACAGAAGATGGATGAATGGATTCCCCCACTGGTCCTGATCAGGCCCCAATACCGGAGTTCTAAGCACGTCATGATTGGTCTTTACCGTTGAGCAGCTCGATCAAGGCCGGGATGATTCCTGACTTGGCAAACATGGCGGCACAGGAGTCGTCCATGGAGATGGTGCCAATCATGATCACCACCTCTAGGATGAGGTCATCTTCTGCAGAGCCTGATGTGAGACGGCAGACAGCTCAGGTGGGGGGGGGGGGACAATGAACACTGTGCTGATTGTACCTTCACAGAAAGGCCCAGAGGAGCTACCTGGCTTGAGGTGGTCCTTCAGAAAGGGCACCAGGTTGTACTCCCGCAGGACCAGCTCCCAGTCCAGGTCTGGGATGGTCAGGTTAGCCAACGTGCCCAGGCACTCGATCACGAACTCCTCATCCTCATCGCTACTAATCTGGGCGGCCAGATCCCCCACGTAGTCCTAGAGAACACGACCCGTCAGCACAGAGTCCACCACTTCCTGTTTGGTACACCGACAATGCATTGCATGTGGAGGACACGAGGGGTGTTTCTCAATACCAAGAACGCAAAGACCGTACTTGTGGTCTAGACAAGAGCAGTCTTGCTGAGTTGCCTCCCAAGCATGAACTTGGGATGCAGTGAATCATGGGATTCATCTCTTTTAGTGAGGATGCAACCGATGTGTCCTTGATATTTGGGGGGGGCAAGAACGACATCAGGGGATTTTTAGCATCCTCTATACTTCTGTTCTCAGTGTTGGAACTGGTTTTCAGCAAAGGAAGATGACGTAAAATGTGAGAACACAAGTATGCATATTGAGAAACACCAAAGAATTTCAGACACCCAAACAGCCTAAAATTTCCTCTTGGTGAAGTTATACTCACAATGAATAAGTCTTTGGGTGGGTCATCATGTTGGGAGATATTCCTGATCATCTTCATCAAAAGAGGATCCTTCAGTTTCAAGGCCCTTTTCATCAGCATCTTCAGACCGTTACCTTAAACCCAGAGCAGAGTGGTTTATATGACCCCAAAGACCCATGGCTGCCCTCAGAGCGGAGGCCTGGCACAGCGGGGCACAGTACCTTCACAGATGATCTGTGAATTCCTCTTGTTGGCCGCGACGTTAATGCAGAAGGAAATGAGTCCAGTGTCCAGGCGCTCCTCGCTGTGCTCAAAGAGCATCTTCATCAGCTGTCAAGACGAAACCAGCTCAATTTACATCCCACAAATACAGCGGCCAGATATTACAGATACAAGAAGCATCAGAGGTTTGGTCTTAAAGCCCCATCTAAGTACATATCTGGCATCACGTTGAAATTCCAGTGTCACAAAATAAAAATTTTGAACCGTTGAGGGAGGTTGCAAGCATACATGTTTGTCACCGAATCACAGTTTTTTTTTTTAAAGTATCCCATCAAGAAGTCATTTGCAAATAAATGAAACACGAACATTTTGGAGCACAAAGGTTACTGATTGTATTTAGAAATACATTTTGAACAGTGGGTCAAACCCTATTTTGTGCAGCTAGTTTCATGCACTCGGGTGCCATATTGCTTATAGCACTCTTCCTCTTATTTGAGACCGAGTTAATGACAGAGAAAGTGACAGCCAGATTGCAGTTTGCACAGGATTCGAAAAAGGTGCGGCGCCATTGGCTGAAATTTAAATCAGTGGCGTTTAAATGCAAGAGCGCGGCAGCGAGCGCCGCGCTGCTACCTGCGGTGAGGCAGGGCAATCAGGGAACCAGGCGGGGAGTGTGGCCCAGGAACGGCACCACCGCTGCCCTACATGCGATCTGCCGTCAGCGTCGGCTGATTTAACATTAAACAGGAAGGCATTAAGGAGCAGGGTGCATTGTGAAGAGGCAGCAGTGTGCAATCAAACAAGTCCCACATTGAGTATCGGATACCGGGGTCCCGGGCCTGAAATCACGCCGTCTAGACTCTCTGGCACCTGACTTCTTATTTACCAGCAGATGGAGGCCCACCCCCTCGCACTGCCCCTTCGCCCCCCTCCAAACATCTTAGAGTGATTACGGTGGGACCTTTGTCCAGAGCAGGAATGTCTCTCTATGACCAGTGCCTCCTGGTAGCAACCCCCCCCCCCCCACCGCCAAAGCCTGAACTGCCTGTTTCAGAGTGCGAGACTACAAGGGTGGTGAGGGTGGCTGGGGGGCAGCAGGGGGCATCCTGAGGTGAAGGCCGGCAATTCAGACCTTTGTCAAAGGGGGGAGGCAGATAAAAACCATGGCTGGAGATGGAAGGGACAGACACAGGGGCGGACGGGGGGAGGACCGGAGACGGGATAACCTATCCATAGGAACATTCCTGTCTGGTGTCCCCATGAGTGACATCATTTCTCAGCTGTGCATGCCCATTGGCTGAATCATTAACGTAAACTCAGGGCATCTGAACGGCATTTTCAACTAATTAAACAGGACGTGCGTTCAGAGGATCTCAACAATAAGGAATGCAGTTTCCCTGAAACAAACAGAGGGACCCCCTTCGCCTGACTGCTCAATCGAGGCCGAGGCAGCCAGGACTAAAATACACTGGCAAAGTACCAGCCAGCGTCGCAGCAGCGGCTCCTCATGGACAAGGAGTCATTAGCCATCATCTGTTACTGTAATTGGCATGCGCCCATATCCACAACAATCATCGCTCTGTTATTCATTTAATGAGCAAAACGTGATCCAGAGAACAGAACGTGTCCGGTTTCGGGGATGTTGTGCTTAATTGCCTGGCATACAGTAAATTTCCCAGCGTGATCTTTAGGCGTACTTGTGGAATGCAGTCGGTGTAGGCAAACATAGACTTGAAGCGGTCGTCGACGCTGATGTGGTACAGGATGCACATGGCTATCTGCTTCTGGCTCTCATTGGCTGGAAGAACAAAACACACAACAAATCTGTCAGTGCGGGAGACAAGGCTGTACGACACAAAACAATCAATAAAAAACCAACTCTCTATCCTAATTTCCCTAAACTGATCCTTGTTTAAATCTCTCTTCACAACAAAGTTTTTTTTTTTAACAGGAGGAGGATCTGACTTTGTGTGAGGGCTTGAGTACCGAATGCTGAATTAATGACTGTTTCAATGTTGTAAACATCCAACAGAAAGGCACGTCGTAACTCAGATTTAAGCAACAGAAAGGCCCGATTTGGGTACAGCTGCCCATGTGAAAAGGAACTGAGCCTGCCCGGGGCGCAAAAGAATAACAGCATGCCGTAGCGAGGAACAAACCTCAAAAACAAACCTTGGATAAACCTGCTGACCAATTAAAGCCGCCAGCTAGCGCACTGATATAAGCGCAAAGAGCCATCAGTTACATAACAGCTTATTTAAAAAGAGGAGATGCTGTTAACGACAACTGAGACGCTCATGGATGTATTATCACACAGGTTATTGGAAGCAGATGCGTGAGGGAAACAGGGGGCAGGGAGGGCACATTGGTTTAATTGGGAAAACAGGAGGAAGCATAAATTTTAGTGCCATTAATGAGTTGAAACGGCGCTGTAGTGTCCACGCCGGGCCCTGGCAGCTGCACATGTGCTTCTCGTTAGCGTCACGCTACATCTGACCCACATTATTGACTCACTTCACCGGTAGGAAAAATCGATGATTCTTTATGACCTGAAGAGGAGCCTATTAAAGTCAGAAAACACTACTGGGGCCAGTGCAAAGAAAATAAATACTATCAGGAACCTGGGGAACTCTAAAACCCGATCAGTGACGAGACATCTGACGCCGTTAAAAATCTTAAACAGCGACAAGGCGCTGGTGAAATAGCTACGATCCGGGCGGCAATAAATCAGCCGAAGCAGGCATCACCCAGCTCCTGCATCCTGCAAGCTCTTCTGTTTGGCGCAAAGACCTGATCCATTAACATACTTTGTCTAAAGCTTCATCGGTAGAGCGCCCCCTGGTGGGCACTGATAGCAGATGTTCGCGGTCTGACTGACCCTGAAACTGAAACGCGGGCGACCACTAGGGCATGACCTCATCTAGCGAGCTATTTGCACCCCGCGCCGTCGATAAGGCCGCGATTCTGTCAAAAACGGTAACTGGAAAGCAAGCAGACATATGCCGCCTATCAGCTCCAGATTGGGATCGGGGAGGGGGTGGGGCAGGCGCTCAATTAAGTCATTAATAGCGGCACGTGGGAAGAAGCAGGTCAAAGGAGCGCGAGTCACTCAGGAGGCGCGGGAATTCAAGTGTGCGAGGAAAAAAAATACGATTTAAATTGTTATTTTTAGCATATGCGTAATATTAATGATAGCAGACGTCTAAGCCCTGGAGGAGGTATTAAAGTCAAATCAATCCCGTGAATCCAAACAGAGACTAGACAACTGCCCCGGTCACGCGCTGCATTTCTCACAGAGGAAATGGCCTGACAAACGACTGTTGTGACCCGGTGCGTGTCCGGAGTCTGACTCCGCTTTCAAACGCCTACACCTGCAGGGGCATTTTATGGGACGATTTTACCCCCATTTGTACTAGCTGTGTAAATACCGCACCGAAATTTCAACGGGAATTATCTTGCGGGATTGGATTACATGATGCCTCATGACTTTTAACGCAGAGTCCCTGTTTACTGACCTGCTCGAATTTCAGTCATGGTGACTTTCATTGATGTCCCTGTAAACTTCCCTCGGGGAGGTTGAAAAAAAAATCCTGCAATACTTTACAGAGCATTTTAAGTCACACATCTGCACTTTAATTACTTAAGTGTGAAAGAGCGCAAGGAAGCGTAGCACTGGAGGTTCCTCTGCCAAATGTCTGTTGTTTTGTGCAACTAAACATTTTTAACAATTTGATATCATTCTGTCATGTACTGCGACTTGCTATTTTTATCAGTTTTCATGAAGGCTTTTGTTTTTTCTGGACAGCGGCAGCAGAGTTTCTGGAGTCAGATGTGCTCCTGATTTTTTTTTTTTTGCCAAATAACTGCTAGGAATGAAAAATGAGCAAATTGCTGATACAAGTCTGGGAGGAAACATCCACATTGCTGGTGGAGCTTACTGCTGTCAGGCAAGAATGAATCCCATGAGAGTCACACTCTTACTGAAGTCTTCAAAGATGATACAAACCATCTTTCCACTTACTCCCTCTAATACATAATTTAAAATATCTACGTAAAAGTAAGCAACCATATATTCTAAAAAGAAAAACAACAAGGTCTTGTTTTCATACCTGATGTACAATGTATTACACCGCCCCTTCATGCCCCCTCCTCTCCCCCGAGCCCCCAAATCCATCGCACCCTCATAACTTTCAGGATAAAGGATTCTGACAGAGGCTGATATCCTGATTTTCCTAGCCACGCAGCAAAGAAAACACATTAGGAATCAGCGTCACCCCACAGACTGAAAACTGGCCTAAACGCTTGAGCTCCACCATTTCCCTGTTACACACATTTCATTTTTTGTTTTATCATCTTCACATGCAACCTGGCTCACATTACAGGCCAAGACTGTCACCAAGAAAAAACAGCACAGAGGAAAATACCAACATTCATAACAAGAACATTTGCTCTATTAATATTTAAGCTAAAACTTTAATAGCTTGGCATGTTAAATGCCATATTTTATCAGGACCAGTCTTACGAGACTGAAGCACACAGAGGTTTCCCTTGGATCAGGTCAATCCAGTAAATTCAGCATCTGGACGCTTACACATCTTGCAACTTGGAATATGACTCAGATACAGTACTGAGTATTAGATCCAGAAAAGCCCTCAGTCCATTTCCTCAACCACTAAGCATCTATGATGCAGCTGATTTTATGGAGTGATCCGTGCCAAAATGCCTTAGGGAGCCTGTGTGCTCCATGGCCATTCCTCGTGGACTGCATCCCACACAGTGCTCGGGGAGAGCTCTCGTGGGACTGGACCTACCCAGCAGGTTGGTGAGTTTGGGCAGCAGGCCCACTTGGACCATCTTGCTGCGCAGGCTGGTGTCGAAAGACAGGTTAAGCAGCAGCCGCAGGGTGACGTTCAGCAGGTCCTCCTGATCGCAGGGGACCAGCCTGGACAGCTTCTCCACCGTGTCGATCTCAGCCTGCCCATGACAGGGAAGTCACGTCAACCAGGTATGGCTTGCACTTTTCACAGGATAAGGTCAACCTTCATGATCCAAGAGGAGGTATGATGTCCTTCAACACAGCATTCAAAGTCAACACAAGACAGTTATGTGCGTCCTCTACTTCGACTACGTCTTAGTGGGATATTAGCAATTACATCCAAAAACAACAAATGTCTTCATTCCTAAACATATGACAAACACAATGCTGCAGTGAGCAAAGAATATAATGTTACAAAGCCTATTAAGAGTACAAGCCAAGTTATGATTTACTCTAACTACAACCAGCGTCAAATGAAAATATATTAATCTTAGCATCCATTACTGTTACTGGCTGACCACTTGAAAGAACAGATGGTAAAATAACTAAGCCAATTTATCATATTGTTTTAGGATTTCTAATGATATACTTTATATTAGCTCAATTCTTTCAATGAAGAGCAACCTCTGTGGACCAAATAGTCAATAGATCTTCACTTCAGCAAGCGACATCTTGAAAGTGGCTGGCCCTTAAGCCCGACACGTCTCTGTGCCGCTGTGTAAGGACACGGGGGGAGATCTTCAGCATGCACAGTAAGCCTTTAGTCTGAACTATGGTGAGAATACACAAAGGGCCGTGCCCAGACAAGCTGTTAGGTCCTTAAGGCATCAGGAGCTCAGTCCAGGTGTTTGCCGTACGCAAAGAAAGCACTTGTGTTCTTTCTATCTTGCTTCCCAAGAACAAACTTGGGATGTAATGAGTTATGGAACTATTCTTGTTAGCAAGATATTATTATGTATATTATTATCGTTAGCAAAATATCCTTGATATTTGGGGCTGGGGAAGAATGGCACCCAGGGATTTTATCTTCTGTTCTTGAGTATTGGAATCACACTGTCAAATAAGTATGAGAGAACACAAGAATGATCAAGTATGCATATTGAAAAACACCCCCCCAATCTCTCCAAGGTTCACCATACTGAATTCTCTCTCTCTGTGAAGTCATGTGGATCATAGCACTATGAAGGTTTTGGGAAACATAGCCCTTGACTAGAACTGCTGGGATGTAAGGATTTCTGAACTCATTCGGATTCCTCTGGGACTTCAGTCCTGAAAGCCCCAGGCTCAAGACGCATCTTGCCGGCCCAAACGTGCCGGATAAACAGCCTGAGCTCGGCCCAAGATGCTCCATCCAGACGTGCCGCAGGGTCACGGGCAACAAGCCGTCCCCAAAAACCCAGCACAGCTATGCTTCTAGGAACTCAACAACGAAGGTGCCGGAATGTTATTGTTGGCGAGCGATTCCCCTTTCGGTCACAAAAAGGACGGCAAGGCATTCAGCGGAGAGACTGACAGTGATTCCCAGTGACACCGTGGAATTCCAGAACGGTTCAACAGTGATTAAAACAACGTTAAGGGGGTGAGCGTAGCTCTGTAGCGGCCAGCAAGGTGATGAACACGCATGAGTCTCCTGGAAATGACAGAGACATACTGCACTAGAGGGCTTTACCATGTCGTTTTTATTCTCCAGGTAGATGCTGAGCTTCTTGAGGAAGGAGACCACTAGGACCAGCAGATCCGTGTTCTCCCTTTCCAGGGTCTTCACCAGCATGTGGACAATGTTCTTGTTCCTCATCTTCAGCTCCGTCCGCGGGTCCTCCGACAGGTTAAGCAGCAAGTACAGAGCCACTGCGAGTACAGAAAGGTGGAGACCAATGAAGACCCAAAACACCTAGCCAGAGAAGCCGACAGATTTGCTTGATCCTTGGTTCTTACTGAGGGCAAGGTTCCCAACAACTAAATCAACCGCAAGCACCTTGTTCTCTCACCAGAATGACGACACTCCTCACTAGACTGCCCCCACCCTCAAGAATGCATAACCTTCATTCTTACAGACACATAAACCTAATCAGGGATACATCAATGATGTATTTCACCAATTAGGAAACAAATTCACTCACATCATAAGTACAGCTGCACGTGGCTGCATGTAATCTGCAGTATGAGTCCTAAGAGGCCATGGAAACGTCAACTACACGGATACAAAGTAAAAATGAAAATAAAAGCACCTCGTAACAGCTGCTCCTGTTTCACCAGCAGCCCCTGATACTTCTTAAAGGCCTTCTCATGTTCCTTCTTCAGGGTGTGGTTGTCAGGATCATCGTCACGTAAGAAATGTTAAGTTGTAATTCAATTTAATGCATTCAGATTAACATTGTCTATGGTTTATAGAGCATTTTGGGGTTTAATTACAAAGTTTTTATTATTATGCTTGATCACAGAGTGGTCTTGACACTGACCCCAATTTATAGCTGCATGGATTTTTTTGTGGATGTGGATTGGCCACACTGTGTCACATGACACTTCCTCCAGGGTAGCCAAAAGGATATAAGCTTTCTTCTTCCGCTGCAGCTCATCCTGCCACAAGTCGTATCGCTTTAACTCGTGCTCGACGATATTCATGCAGAGGGCTCCGATCTTGTAGTGGGTGATTATGCCGTGGAACTGGGAGAAGCTGGAAAAACAAGACGACAAAAAGTTCAAGAGTCACCCCAATCAACCCCATTTATGGATCTAATTTTAACCATTCAGACTGAATTCCTCCCAAATATGGAAATCTGGACCTCTGACTGTAATAATCTTCTGCTTATGTAATATAAACCCAGCACTGCAGTCAAGGAGACCAGCGTTTGGTTTGTGGACTAAAGCAAACTGTTTTATGCTGTTGTGAAGGTACAAATCTAAGAACGGTGCCAGCTGGACATTCTTGCACGCTTGAAGTAATCCTGCAGCTTTGTCAGTGTAGCTGGGAACCAGGTTCACATCCAGCTGAAATTTTTCCTGCTTCAACTTATAACAACCGGCAAGCTGAATCAAAATATTATGTGACCTGAATTCCTTAATATGTATATGGGTTACAGACCGCATTGGCTTATAGGGAGATGAAATGAAGACGAAACAGCGTGATTAAAGCATCAATCAAGAAGAAAAAAATCATATTTGTGACAGAAAAGGGCATGTAATGCATTATAAATTCATACTTAATTTCTATTAACCAGTTTTTTTAATCAAGTCAGGCAGTAAACACCACTGTCATATGACTCACAAAATGAAATAACGTTAAGGACAGCTCATGCATCAGTGTGAAGCAAACAGAGCTGCTGACAGTCTGTAGCAAGACTTTGTAGCAAATTTGGGCACATTGAAATGTAATTTTGTTAATTTAAGGAGGTCATTGATTAATTGTACAAATTACTTTTAACAACCCATTAGATAACGACGGGGGGAGGGATGGGGGCAGACATTTCTGCCTAAAAACCTCTACCTTGAAAAGCAGAAGAAGATGTAGATGATGGTGGTGGCCAGATCCACGCTTTGCTTCCAGTCTTCTCGAAGGACACGGGCCAGGGCACCAAGAGCCGTTTCTGACAAGCAACAGGCATAGAAATGCAATGGAGAGTAGAACCCCAGCCTCTGTGTGGAACTGAGGCCCTGAGGAGCTTTATGGTCATCAGACGTAGATCTGCTCTTATGTGACTGTCAAATGTGCTATAAATGCATTAATGTGAACTGAACAAAAAGCATGCATTACATTCTCTCCTACAATTAATCAAATTCTTATTAGAGAAAATAATTCTTCTGTCACTTCAGTTATTGAAACCACCACAAGAGGGGTTCCCAACCCCCCTGGTCCGTGGCTGGCATTCCGACGGGC
>JABFEB020000043.1:6762538-6808613 GCA_019775895.2 Stomatorhinus ivindoensis
TGGATAACCTGCTCCGTTGCCTTGTTTTGCCCGACGCTACCTGCATCCAGGCACGCTTGCCCAAGCAATCGTGACAACACACCGGTTCACAGACATTAAAAGGTTGGGAATCCCTAATCTACAGTGTTCACTTAAAAAACCAACCCAGTTTAACGTAGTTAAATATTTCCACTTGCCACTGTCAGCTATGGGCGTGTTTGCGTGTTTTGGTTTTGTGTTCTGTGACTTTAAAATTGATTTGGCGGTTGCCTGTAAGAAATTGACGCACCTTCCGCTTTCATCAGTTTGGAAATAGCCGCGTAAGCGGTGGGTCGTGCTTAAAATTGAATTTTAGAAAATTATTTATTTTTGTCAACAGTTTTGATATTAAGGTATATGTACCTAGATAGGTTTATGTACTGTATGAATAATGTTTTGTGAGGTCGAGTGATTATATATGTATTCGGTCTGTTCTGTGTGCTAGACAAGTATCTAGCCACCAAGTTATGGGTGTGTGCGATAAAGCGAGTGTTTTTGTATTTCCAGAACTGAACAGTGCTGTGATTCAGAGTATTCATGTTTTTCATAGGTACATATTTATATTGTAATTGATGTTCAACTGTTATTGCTTTACGTTTTCTCAAGTTTGGAAATGCCCGCGCAAACGAACTGAACAGTGCTGTGATTCGAAGTATTCATGTTTTTCACAGAGTAAAACCAGCCCGATTGGGAGCGTTGACTTGCGGTACAGTTAATTTACACAACGCAAGATCAAGCCGGTTACACTGGTGCCGTGACCCGCTTTTTGTTCACGCGTGATGTCTGTGAAGAGGACGCGCGAGCGGACAAGAATCACCGGGCCTGCTTCTCCAGTATCACCTATCTAGTGCCGCGGTAGTTTTGGTCACACTACGATAGAGTGTGGTAAGTGATACTGGACTGAACCATTTTCTGGTTATAGTTTTACGTGGATTTGTTTTTACCATTGTTAGTGGTTGTGGGTTATTGAACCCACAACTGTTCGCTCAAGATCTAGGAATATTCTCATAGGGAGAACTCTGGCAATCCTGAGAAATGATGGTTGGCTTCCAGTGAAGATAATTAATCCATTGTCTCGACCAGTAAAATTGATACGGAATGCTAAAGTAGCCGACATATTCCCATGTATGGCGTTGGAAGACTTTGACACATGAACCGGAGGCATTGCCAGTCTTTCCCGCTGCCCTGCAGTAGCAGATGTTGAAAATGGATGGGTTATTAGTGGGGGACAATTTCAGTGCTGACAGCTTAACCATTGATAGTGGACCCATGTGTGGTGGAGCAGGTAGTGGAGCACTGCGAATGCTGGGGCTTGAAGACATACATGTTGACTCTCCCTAATTGTCACCAGAAAGTAGAATTAGACTGGTGCAGTTGATTCTATGTTATGAATCCATCTTCTCAAGGCATAGACTGTGGGAAGGCTATGGGATTTGGGCATAGGATTCGGCTTATTGACGATAAACCCTTTAGGTTGCCTTATTGACGATTGTCTCCAAATCAATTTGGTCTTCGCACCGAGTGAAGAAGTGGGATTACAACGGTTAGTTGTAATGGTTTTTAGTCGCTTGAAGCAGCATAATCTTAAACTGGCACCAAAGAAATGCCACTTTATGGAGAAATCTGTGAGATTTTTAGGTCATGTCATCAATGAAGCTGGTATTGCTACAGACCCTGAGAAGGTACGAGCCATCACTGAAATGACAGAAAAAGATCTCATGGAGGACAATTTGAATGTTCCTTCTCAGTCAAAAATCAGGTCCTTTCTTGGCATGGTGGTCTACTATCAACAGTTTATAGAGGGCTGCTTAATCATTGGTAAGCCTTTGTTTGAGTTGACCACCGGGCCAAAGACTCCACGTCATGGGAAGGGGAGGGCGAAAAGGAAGGTGATAAGGAAGTTGTGAGCATCAAACTGAATGGATGAATGCAAAAAGGCCTTCAGTTGAAGCAAGCTCTTCTTGATCAGGCTGTTTTGGCCCATCTGGATTTTAGTAAGCCCTTTATATTGTCAGTGGATGCTTCACGTAGGGGTTTGGGTGCTGCACTTTCTCAGGTGCCTGAAGATGGGGATAAGGCCAGACCTGTGGTTTTTACAAGTAAATCGTTGACTTATGCAGAGTCGAAGTATCCTGCCCATTGGCTGGAGTTTTTTGCTCTACATTGGGCCGCCTGTGGTAAGTTTAGTCACTGGTTAAAAGGGGGACCATTCATATTCTGTCTGGACAGATAACCCATTAACTTACATCCTGTCCAAACCCAAATTAGATGCGTGTGAACAAATGTGGGTCGTGAAGTTGGCCCCTTATGATTTTGACATAAAATATATCCCGGGGTCCAGGAATGTGGTGGCGGATGTGTTGAGCAGGCAGCCCTTTGAGAAATCTAGTGCTCTTCATAGGTTAATGAGGGTTCCTTATAAGGAGTTTTTGGTTGAGGCAGATGGAGTGCAAGCTGAGAGGGTGCAGGATGTTTTCCGCTGGTCCAACTATCCCTGTGAGTCTATTTCAGGGGACCATTTCTTGTCAGCAGAGGGTAGGGAGACCGGCTTGACTGTCAACTGTCAATCCACTATTCAACCCTTGTCTGGGTCCTTGTTAGGTGAATTAGCCATGACTGACTGTCCAGCTTATGCCACGGACTGCTGATTAACTGAGGCAGATGGACATCTCATGTCGAGGGCAGGGCGTTATAGAAAACCTGTCACAAGACTCATTGAAACGATGCAGACACAGTTTTAGGTAATGAATTTAAGAGAGTGGCTGTATGTGTGTAAGATTACTTAACGTCACAGTTTATACTGTGCTAAAAATAAATAAATAAATTCTTTTCCTTCCTATTGCTATTTATTTTTGCCATTGGGGCCAATTTTTGTAGTATTGCCAAGTGTAATGTAAAATGTCCTGCCGATAAGAATGTTTGGTGACACATTACTGCAAGATTTTGAATGCTCCATGTTTAGGTTAGGGCAAGTGTCAGGTGTGGGCGTGTGTGCGTGTTTTGGTTTTGTGTTCTGTGACTTTAAAATTGATTTGGCGGTTGCCTTTAAGAAACTGATGCACCTTCCGCTTTTCTCAGTTTGGAAATGCCCACGCAAGCGGTAGGTCGTGCTTATAATTCTCTCATTTTAGAACATTTATTTTTGTTGACAATTTTGTTATTAAAGTGTATGTACCTGGATGAGTTTATGTATGAACAAAGTTTTGTGAGGTCGAGTGATTATATATGTATTCTGTCAGTTCTGTGTGCTAGACAAGTATCTAGCCACCAAGTAATGGGTGTGTGCGATAAAGCGTATGGTTTTTGTATTTCCAGAACTGAAGTGATTCGAAGTATTCATGTTTTTCACAGGTACATATTTATATTGTAATTGATGTACAATTGCTTTACGTTTTTCTCAAGTTTGGAAATGCCTGCGCAAACGAACTGAACAGTGCTGTGATTCGAAATATTCATGTTTTTCACAGTAAAACTAGCCCGATTGGGAGCATTGCGTTGCGGTACAGTTAATTTACACAACGCAGGACTCATACATGCAGAGGCTACAAGCCTGCTTCATAAATAAAGTACTGGACAGTTATCAAAGACAAAAGAATCCTGTCACACACTGAGACTGACCTCTTTGTGAAGTTTAATTCAATCGGCCAGCTAGAGAGAACCTATTTACATGTCCTCCTGAGGTCCAGCCTTCAGCATTGTCCCCTCTAGAGGACATTGTTTTTGCTCATATCTCTCATACTGCACTTGCCACTCTGTAAATTCCTGTTGTTTCTTAAAGAGGACAGTTAGAGCTTTAAGGTAATGTTACATGTTTGCAGATGTGACCTTGCCAACTTCCTCTTTCTGTCAAATCAAAATTTTTTAATTAATATGATTTTTTTTCTCCCCTGGAAGAGACTACCTACAGTACAACAAAACACAAGAGCGCCTACCATTGTGAAGCAGCTCTTTAAGATTGTCGGGGTTGCGAGCCAGCTGGAGAATTAGCGTGGAGCCCCTCACTTTCTCAGGCACATCTTCGTACAGCAGCTCCACATAGTCATCGATATTGTTGATGTTGGCTTCTTCATCAATCTGAAACCATCAGGCCCCTGCCTGAGTAATGCCTCAACCTTCCTAACAGAATCCTTCTTTAACGTCCACATGCACTTCTTACCTCCATTCCCTCAAAAGGGGTGAGATCTCTAGGCTTAACTGACCTCTTCTCCCTTTTTTCTGCAAGAGAAAAACAAATGAAAAATAAAGATTGGACAGCCTTCCTTAAAATCGGTTCTGGGATTCTTTGAGGTTGCATGCAGTCGCTTAGCTGATGCATTCGCCTGAGGTGACATGCAGAGTTTTACCCCCTTATAAATGGATATAATGCTGTAGAAGATCTGATTAACTGCAAAAGCAGGGCCCACAATTGTGCCTCAACCAACAATGTTCACATTAACAGTCCATGTCCTTAACCACCACTGCACCTACTGGCCATAAAAGATATGACAAGGCTATGATGGTTAGGTTAGGTGTACTGTATTAAAATGCATTTTCGCCTTATATGTTTATCAGAACGTAAGCCCATCGTAACCAGGGGAGTTTCTGCACTTAATATATGCAGTCATGTTTAAAATGATGACTTTGCCTGATACTGCTAGCTTAGTTGTACCATTATGCTATAATGACAGGATTATGAGGGTACAGGGTCACTCGCTGGGGTAATTAAGTAGGTATCCCTCCAATGCACAGCACCAGCCAGGACCTACCCTTCCCGTTAGACTTCCTGCGATTCTGCAGATAAAACAGCAGCTGCTCCACCTCTGGCAGCTTGGAGGGGTGTATGAGTGTGCATTCCTCTACCACCTTACGGGCCAGGGAGGCGATGTCCGTATTGGAGTTTAGGCTCTTCAGCCGAATTCTGCACAGACAAAAAGATTTACATTTTATTCATTTATCTAATGCTTTTGTCCTACACAACTTACAGCTGGGAGAAGGGTTAGAATTTATGTGCGCTCCCTGGTATGTGAACCTACAACTATCTTTTTAAATAATTTATTTTTAACATACATAAAGGTGATGCAACAGACAAAAGCTGATTTTCTTACATTTTCTGGCACTCCTTCCGTTCGCCATGCATACGATCTCCCATTTCTCCCAAAATGTTTGCTTCGACTTCATACTGCACGACAAGAGCTTTTTCTGTGGGGTGGACATCTATGCTCTTTGCCTTGACTTTCCTAAACAGACAAGCAGTTACGTCAAGGCATAACTGGTCCATTAAGGCACCAATCACAGTATGCACTGTACATGTTTTCAAATGGTACTCTTCAAAACAAACACTTCGAATTATGAAAAAATGAAATATTCGTCTTATTAATAATACTAAGTGACTTTATAAATGAATGAATCTTACTACGTAACAGTTCATTACACAGTATTAGCCGACTATGGTGGCTAAAATTACCTGGCCTCTAGTCAATTCTATACTATTGAATGGTGAGCTAGTCTTCCAGCTAACTTAAAATAATCACAAAATGGTAAAAATGTAAACGGACATTTTTCAACACAAAATAACAGATATCTATTGGGTAGCTACTGTTAAAAGTAAAATAAAGCAGACAGCTAACGCTTAATCGCTGTATGTTAATGCTGGTCTCCACCCAGAAAATGACAGACCCCAGCGGATGGACCTTTACAGTGACCTTTTAATGCTAAATTAAAACCCAAGCGGGAGAAAAATCACACATCGCACTGCAGACGACACGAACATAACGGTAAAAGACAAAGAAACGGTAACTTTATAGTTTATTAACAGCCAGAAGATACCAAACGCTGCCCGGTTACTGTCTGATGCCGCTAGCTAGCCACATTAGCACAATAACACAGCTACCTCTGCAAATACCGCGCATCCTCCGACTGCATGGCGTCTTGAGCTAAGAAACAGCCGGTTAACCGAGGATTTTCGTACGTCGCTTTATTTACAGTATATGTTATTTGTGGAGGATACCGCTTTTCATTTCATCTCATGAATGCATTTGCTGTAGCGCTGTCATCCCAGCACACAGCGAAGGGTAACTTACAGCTGTGCGCTGAGGAGAGATGCTCCAGCGACACCTAGAGGCCAGGAGGAAACTGCGTCAAATGTTAATAAAAAAGAGAATGGCTGACAATCCATCCATCCTTTTAATTCCTTACCCTGGACGGGGGTCACAGTCCTTCCATCCTTTTTCTGTACCCGCTTGTTCTAGGCCTGGAATGCTCAGGGTCGCATGATGGATAATCTTATTTCGTATAATATTTAATTAACATCTATTCCCAAAGTGTCCGCTTCCATGCTTTTGTTTAATGAGCAGTGGAATAGAAATAGCAACTATCCGGATAAGCTATTTTTTTGTTAAATCTACAAGCTGGCAACGGGTCATAAAATAGTTTTATGAGAGTTCAAGGCCGCAGCCACGCAGACCAAGCGCGTAATTATATAATATATTGGGCGGGGACATCGTGGTCATATATGAATATTGCGGGGGCGGGGGGGTGCCTCCTGCCCCCAGTGTATATTATAATTACAGCATTGTAAGCATATGATTTACATTATAACGAAATTGAGTGATATTAAATGAACTGTGCTGTTACATGTTTACAACAATGGCGGGTAAACAGATAATATAACTAGTTAGAGTTACTATATACCGCATCTATCTCTGAACAAGAACTGTACTACCGATAGCTCACACCTTCAGGGTTAAAGAAGAAAAGATCTGCCTATTAGCTACCTTAAATGCTAATGATTTTTATGCACATGTTTTAAGATTTGTTTAGTGGACGGATTTCAAAGGGGTTAGCAACTATAACGGGAATGGAACTAAGATTCATAACTGATCTTTGCCGTAGTGTATGTTGAATTCTGGCCATGCTTCTGCCGGCACATTAAAATGTCCTGCTGACCCGTGTCACGGTTGTGCTTTATACGAAAAAGGTCGGCCGTATCTGTTCATAAGCATTTTTAAATGGCTGATCTTTCTTTTAAGGTTCCAGAATGAATGGACTAAACAAAAAGCATTAAGTTTAAGACTGTTATAACTACGCTGTATTACACTCAGCACCTCTGAATGCTGATATTCATACCAGAAACCTGACGGATCACTTGCTATATATTTGTCTACAGAGATGTGTCACACATCGATCTGGAGCCCTGTAGAGGACTCGCCTTGGGGACTTTAAAGCCAGCTTCCCGTCCTGTCATTTGTCTGGGGAAACTTGCTGCTCAGGTCAAAGAATGGGGGGGGGGAGTGGACAATCATTTTTCAACAATATATGAGGAAGTGGGGACTATCCACCAAAAAAGTAATATTCACATAAGTCAAGCCCTTGTGCGGCCATATCTTTTTAAATATATCATCAGTGTGTGTCTGTAGATGGTTCTAGAACCATCCTGTATGTCCATGGCAGCCTTATTAATATACAGTGCTTGCAGAAAGTCTTGGGACGCCTGCTTAATTCTGTGAAAATGCAGAATATTTATTGGTTTCACAACAAAAGTTCGTTGACAAGCAATGTTTAACATATCTGCACATATCGTCCACATGGATGTTTCTTTTTATTCTTTCATAATCTATTCAGTTTCGTTCTTGACGTTTTGCTATTAATTGCAAATGTTGTCACTGTCTCCCAAAGGGATACTAAACACAAATGTTTGGTGTTTTGTGTAACTGCAAATTAAAAAGCACCCAGTGAAACTGCTTGTCAATTAACGTTTTAATGCAGAATTTGCTTTTTTTAGAAATATAATCTTGGTTTCAATTTACTGCAATTTGAAATTAATGTTCTACTTGAAACTACTGGTTCTTTCTAATGTGATATATTTTTTGTAAACAAATGAATAAACGAATTATTTTTTAAGCCAATGATTTTGCAGTATTTTTACTGAATTAAGCAAACATCCCAAATCTTTCTGTGAGCTTATCAGCAGCTGCTTTTTTTTTTTTGGGGGGGGGGGGGGGTCCACTCTGAAAATCTTAGCCATTGGCTGACTGCAGGGTGTGTAGAACCTCAGGAGTGGATATATTTCTGCAAAGGACACTATAGTACAGATCAGTCTGCTTTGCTCTGCTGTTTCTCAGCAGTATATGAGGTAGTTTGTGGGGCACTGAGGGTTAGGACCCTGTGACCAGAAGGTCACTAGTTTAAATCCCTTGGTCAGCTTAGCGGTTTTACCACTTGGGTAAGGCCCTTGACTCCAGTTGTTGCAGCAACTGGCTGACACTGCAAACTCAACTGCATGTCACTTTGGTAACAGCATCTGCTACAGAAATAACTGGGCACGCATGGAAACGTTCACCCCCGAGTTTGCGAACTTCGGTCCACAGCTGGTACTGAATTGCAGAGGAGATTGTTAAGGGAATGTCGCATTTCATGTATTTATTTAGTAAAATTGCATGAAGTCTTGCCATTGCAGCAATGAATTACTTTCATCATTACATTTGGAGTTTCATTGTAAATGGCAGTGCTATGGCTAATCAGCCTCTGAGCCATGCTGTCTCATGCTCCTTTCAAGTCCTGTGCCCTTAAAGTAACAGTCAGCATGAATTGGTCGCATGTGGACACCGCGCTCGCTCTATCTTGGTTTGCCAGACCAATTTACTCCCGATTCTGAATGCAAGTTCAGCCCTTTGGCCTTGTGGCAGAGCAGAGAGTATAATGTGTCACTCTACATTTACATTTAGAAAGACTATAGCTTTTGCAAGTCTTTTCACAACCATGTGACGTCAGGTGGGTAAGGTTGGGGAGGCAGGAGCGTCAGATGAAATTCTACTAATTTTCTTAGGACTGCAATAGACAACTCAAGGTTTAAACCCAAGTGTTCTGAGGGAAACAGCTAATTGTGAACTAGGAGCCTTTTTTGTCGTTAAGACAATTAGAGCGTGTTTTGATGCATTCACCGTGAAGGTATGTTATCGTTCACCTTTTGTGGTACTAAGGTTAGGCTGATAAGTGGCCTGGATGTTGTATGAGTAAGGCTGTAAGTGGTGTTCGGGGAATGCTGTTTGCTACTTGGTTCAGATAGTTTCTGATCTATTCTGACCTTTTTCCATGGTTTTCGTACTAAATAACAGAAAAACCGTGTGTTTAAAAAGAATTATGAAAAAAATGTCAAATCCCCTCTTTTCCATACTCATCTTTATATTTTTTTATATTTGTCATGTTAATTTTCTTTATAAGTCTTCTTTATAAGGTGCCAACCCACATACACCAGTAATAATCTGGTGAATCCAATTCATTTTAGCATGTTTTTGGACTGTGGACAGAAGCTGGAGTACCTGAAGGAAACCTTGACAGCTTGGGGAGAACATGCAAACTTCTCACACACGGAACCCTGGTGGAGACTCTAACCCCAGTCCCAGAGGCGTGAGACAACAGTGCAAACCCCTAAAAAAATGATGACAGGATTATTTTCTAAAGAAAGCTGTGCAACACACTTCAGATTACACATAATTTAAAATGAGTTTTACCGTTTCCTTAAACTGTAATTATCTCATAGTAGCTCTGCCTCGAACTCATGTTGCTAAAATTAACATTAAGCCGACAATAGTACATAGTATAAAACATTAAAACAAAATATCTTAAAAACAAGCAGTAGTAAATAGGCACACAAAGAAGACGCGAACAGCGCAGTTTAGCAGATCGGAGATTCCTGATTGTAACATTTGCCTTCTGTTGCCATAGATTTCCCAAAGTGATTGCGATGCGCTGACCAAACGATGCCACGCAGGGACCCATTACAGCGCTACACGCCCTGAAGCAGTGATATAGACGCCGAGCATCAGAGAGGCCCTGCGTAATTTATGAACAAGGCTGTGAAATATGACTTTAATAACCGTTACAAATGGCCCTGCCGCTGACCGTCGGGGAATCGCTGTGGTTTGCTGTAGCTTATGAAAAGTCGAGCCACCTTGGCACAATCTCTAATATTAAGAGATGTTTAAATAGCTGTGGCCGGCCTGTTATTTGTATTGCAAGCTAAACAGCTGATTGAATTATGAGTCTGTGGTTCGTCATAATAGTGTCGGAGATGTTTTCGTGCGAGAATCCTGAGTGACTCCCTGGTAAATCCACATGGTTCTGAAATATAGATGACATTAGAATATGGATTCTTGCTATATGTACTCTGCCTACACCTTAGCGTACTATTTTTCCATTTCCAGATCAAGTTCATATAACTTACAGAATCGTGTTTTCCAACCACCGCCTTACAGAAGGTGTGTCGGGGGGGAAAGATTACGAAACACTGATTTAAAATACTAAATAAATTCTACAAAATAAATGATAATATACAAATCAACTGTAATAATTTAATTTCAAATATAGACATAAGATTAAAGTAGCATGTGTTATTATATTTCAAAATTCGGTATATTTCCTGGCCAGAAGTTCATTTGCTAATATGTGTAAGTACAACTTATACAAGTAGGCTATTTAACGCTAGAAGAAAACTGTTTTTCTCCTAACAAGATTCAGGATGGCTGTCCTGGAAAGAGTTAATACATGTTGTTCATTGTCACATGACGTGGGGAATACAGACAAAACCTGATCCTTCAGTATGCACATCTTGCCTGCAGATGTGGCGATACCGCAAACACTTCAAAGTGACTCCCTAAGACCAGCTCAGTATTCTGACGCCAACTGTAAACGTCTTGGACGCGCAGAGTGGAAAACATTAAACATTTCAAACAGCTAAAGAACTGACTCAAAAAAGAGAGAAGAGAACATTTATTGCAAATCCTTTGCGATTTAGGGAAAATTGTAAGAAAAAATATACTAAATATACTAAAAGTTCTTCCTTTGTACACTTGCAAAAAAATCCTTAACACCAGTTGGGACTAGAATCTGAAGGGTGTCCCACTGTGCTAAATGGGCCCATTTAGAGAATGATTTAGACAATTTGTGCTTTCGGAGATGCTCCAGTAAACCAGGGAGAATTCCCATCCCAGGATGTTTAGTTTGATGTCTGACGAGGGAATCCGTCACCAAACCAAAACCATGCGCAGGACGAAGTTGGTGCTTTTATTTGCATTCAGCTTTTCTCCCCCTCTTAACATTTTTTCGCAGAAGAGAAAGGCACCACACACTGTTTCCAGCAAGAGCAGCTGGAAGCCAAGTTGGCGGCGTCTCCTTTAAGTCGATGTTTGCAGCTACTTTGACCTTGACCACCATGAAGACACAAAAGAATGAAAATCCCAGAACACAAACCAGTGCAGGGGAACACGAGTTACCAAATCATTACAAACAAAAGAAGACTGTCAGGCTCTACTCATGGTTTAATTGTTTAAACAGTACTGTGTTAGGGCATTTAAAGAAGTGACTATTCAACATTATTTTGCTAATATACAAACATCAATTCATTATTGACATATTATTGACAGTATTTAACCTTTACGGAAATTTAAAGGCCTCATGGATCTCAATGTTTCACCTTTGTGTGGTTCTACAAGAGCAGGCTACCTTATGTGTGTTCTAAATAGGCTAACAAACGCCCCCCCACCAGCTCAAAAAAATCCTTGGAAGATACCTTGGTTTTCACGTTACCGCGTATCAAGCAACTTGGAGAAGCAAAGAAAGTGTTATACTGCATCACTTTCCCCGCTGGACTTAATTCTCATGGTTAACAATGGAAAAGGGTGCCATATGGAAAGTGGCAGCGATTATAACCCCCTGGGAGGACACATAGTCCATCCCTAGGTCCTAATTAGAGTGTAAATGAGGCATAACCAAACAAACCAAGGCAGCACTTAAGCTCCGCCAAAGGGTAATGTCTATCTACACGTGTAAGTATTTGGACATGTGGGAGAAATTGTGGTCGCAGGGGAAAACCAAGAAAACAAACAAACAAATACGGTGAGAAAAAGGCTGAATTACAGGCCTACTAATTAACTGTAGAACTTTTCTTCATTGTAACTGAGAATTATAAAGATTCTCTGCGTGTTGCTTATTAAAATATACCCGCAGTTGTAACATTCTACCTCACAATATACATGTCAAATGTCACTGTTTGCATGACATTAAGTGGCACCCGGCTAAAATATTGAGTAACGATCGACGTGTCAAACAGGCATAGCAGGCTGTGCCCTGTCTGGATTATTGTTTTTACTGGCCTGCATTAGTACACAGTCAAGCTGTGAATTAGCATTGCGTAGAAAGAAAACTTAATCAGCAGCTGTAGCTGAACAATTTATCGCGTCCTTTCACATGTTGTGACCGGGATCCAGAGTGACAGCTTCACAACCCTCCCCCATGCAAGCAGAGTATAAGCCTATATCACAGCTGTAAGTGGAGCAGTCAGACCGGATTAACACAGGGAAAACAAGTCATACAGTTAAGGTTCTGTGTGATTTTTATGACAAGGGAAAAGAGAGAAAGGAAAGAGATTCTCTGGTTTTTGGTTGACCAGGCTGCCAGTGGCTCTTTTGGTTTCAAACGTGCATCGCTTAAACGTCATCGCTGACGAGATCTGAAAACCTCTGACTTGTCATTAGTTCAGTCTGCCTTGAAAATAAAGCTTCTCGGAAATCTCACTCCGGGGCTTGGTTGGATACCACCAGATGACAGAAAGACTATGGGTTAGTAAGAGAAGACATTTTGCCTTTTTTTTCTTTTTACAACTAACTCGAATAACTGCACTGGATTGCTTCTGGCTGAAGCAACAGGTGATTCACTGTCTGGCCACCCACTGCTATGCAGTGCCGGTTCAACATACATGAGTGTTTGCAAAAACACATCACACCACACACATTAGTGCAATGAATAATAGCCCTCTCTTTGGTCCTGTCAGACGCCCAAGTGCAACTGATATTTTCAAAATATTAGCCGACCGCTTGAGGCTTCGTGCGGTGAGGTGTGTATTACTGTCCAAAAAAGGGTGTAATATACCAAAGTGAGACTCGTGGCCAGATAATTTCCTGTGGCATAGCTTGTTGTGGACGGGCACGGTGAAGGGGGAGGGGGGGTATCACCTCTTGCAAAATGAGAAGGGCTGTATGTCAAAAGGGAAATGTAATGTTTTTTTCTGAGTGTCCTGCGAGTTATCATTTACAGAAGCTACATAAGTTACTCTCGTCTTTAGAAACATTTCAAACTTGTTCCTTTGAATCCACGGTGACTTCTGATCCACAAAACGTGAAAATCCACGGGTGCCATGGGTTGATTAACATGACGGCGAATACATAGATTAGACATTGCCTTTCATAGCACTGCCGCTGGTCTTCTGTATGCACCTGAAGTGCTAAATATGACACTGCATAGGGCAAGCAAACATAGAAAATACATTATTATTATTATTATTGTTGTTGTTGTTTTTGTTCTTATTATTATTATTTTCCTTATTATTGTTATTCTTATAAAAGTATTATTGTTATTAAGATGTACAGGGAGAGATGAAAAGATGACTACAATTTTCCTGTTTTTTTAGCTTGCTTTGTCTGGCTGACATTTTAAAATCATAAGCAGATGTTCATTAATGGGTTTGTAAAAGGAGGCCAAGGAGCCTCTGGGGGCTGAACTGCAGCTATAGCTCCTATTAAAGGATCGTCACCCCATCAGTGAGGGAACAATGGCTCCCATCTGACTGTAAACCTCCGTAGCAACACTGCTGTTTACCTGACAGCCGCAAACGGGGACGCAGCCATTCCCACACTGTGTCTCTCCAACACACTGTCAGCAGTTATTGACTCCGATGAACATGATGATAGAACTTAGTCAGCATTTCAAATAGGCAGTTTAACAAATTGTTTTGAAATGCCCAATTTTGCATATAAATCTGCAAGAAGAGCAAATGTTAGTAACAGGAGAGAGGAGATCAGTTCCTGGATTAAATTAAGCAGCTGTGTATGTCTTCTGGGAATTCTGTTAATGATATAGAGCCGGCCGACACCCACACCTGTGCAGAATACAGGCCTTCCTGCTTCTTGATGCTGAACCTAACCACTGGCCGGCCTGAGATTAATCTTCAGAATCTTCACTCATAACTGATGGTGCTTGTGGTGTGAATGGAACACCGTAGATTTCATCAAGTAACAAAAGAAGTGAAGAGAATATATCTGATGAGGGGTGAAGGGCTGGATCGTCAAGACATGACTCTACGGAATAAAAAACCGTAATGCTTCTTCTTGTGTTTCAGAAAAAAACATCCATCTTCCATAGCTGCTAATCCAGCATAGGGTTAGGGTGAGTCTGGGGTGTATCCAAGGAAACACAGGGCAGAAGGCAGGGAGCAGCCTGGACAGGGTGTCAGTAAGACCAGACATCTGCATGGATATACCCCCTACACTGCTGCTTAAGCGTATCTCAATGAGTTTACAGTGGAGGCGGACAGTCTTCTCCACAAAGGGCCGGTGTTTACGCAGGTTTTCAGGGTAACCTTTAGGTCAGCTGCTCAAACCCAGGTGTGAGGACTCTTCAGCCAGTCAGTCCTCTAATTAGTAATCTAATTAGGGAGCTGCACTGAAAACCTGCAGATACAGTGGCCCTTTCTAGATATGACTGGGCACCAATGGTCTCTAGGTTCATAATTTCTGTTAGTTTATTAATTAAAAACATTCCTGGTCATAGCAGTTAAGATGTTTACCATTGCAGTGGGTTATCCGTGTGGAAACCATTTTTGTGAGCCCAGGTAAATTATTTGAGTCGGCTGTTGCTGGAATTGCTTTCAAAACTGAACCATAGTATTATAATTCAAAGTAAAGTATAAAGTGATTTTAAAATGCGAGCTGTGGTCAGACAGCTCTTGTATAACACTGAATTTGGGTGGAATGACACTAAAGCAGTGTAAGAGGAACTACACAAAGCATGCTGGGAACTGTAGGCCTTTTCCTTATACAAATTACCTCGAAGACGTGATTTTCTTAATTACTCATTGGAGGCTTTTGGTTTCATATGGCGCTTTACAGTGACATGAACACATTAATCATTAATGTAATTTACCCAAACGGTTCGTTCATGCCCTAAAGTTTACCCCTTTGTCCAAACATCAAAACATGACCTTCACAGAATAATCATTTCCCGTCCAGAGTAATTACCGTCAAACTGGGAAAAAAACTCTTTTGGCAACATAAAGATGAAACATCTTAGACTTTATAGCTTAGCTGCATGGCATTTATTTACCTAAAATATTTTGTGTTTGTAGGTGCAACCCAAGCATAAATGTAAAGCCATATGTTAAGGATAATTATGACCAATACAATAACTCTGACTCATGGGTAAAACGAACCGACAGCACTGCCTAAGAAATGGAGCAAGTTTTACTTAACAAGGTTCTAAATAGCAGATATTAAACAGAGTGCTCAGCTGGGCAGGAATCCCTGTGCTTGGCTATTGCGTTGAAAATAGGCAACTCATTATCCATAGTGTATCTGCTGGCAAATTCCAGGCACACATGGGAAACATTAAGCATCCATGATGTAATTCAGCTCACTAAAAAACTGACGTTACATATTTATGTTGCAAAAATCATAAAAAAAAAAAACATTTTTACACACAACAGCTGCCAAAACCTTATTTACTTAATGCATTTTCTTTTGCGATCTCAATTTAGTATAAATATATTAAATTATATATATTTAGACAGACTACTTTGTTTCTGCTATGAGAAAAAAATATAGTATAGATTCCTGAAATAAGTTTCAGATTAAATGTATTACATTAGAGACTATTGGTGTTGAGTGGCTATAGCACTAAAATTATGTTGCCAGATTCTGCAAGATGGTTTGTTTTAATTCCACTGCCTAATATTTAAATTGACCTCTAATATTTAAATTGAACCACATTTGCTTTTTGTATTTTTTTATATTTGTTTGCTTATATCGTCACTTTCAGTGATTGAATTTGACGTCTGTCGGTACCTGAAGCTATGCCGTTTTGAAAACATGCGTATGATTTGGGAATTTAAATAATCAAAAATGATATGTCGAGAGTGATTAGCCAAAGTTCTGCATCGGGACGCGCGAGGGGAGTAAATTCTTCAGAGAGGTATCAAATCTCAACCTGCTCCTATGTCCTTAAATAAATTCAGAGCCTAAACAGCAAACTGTAGTAATAAATCATATTTTATTCTTATGAAAGCCCCATAGGAGCAAGTTGGTGCTCTGGGCCAGTTAAGGTCAGGCTGACAGAGGGAATGGGGGCGAAGGACAGGGGAGAGCCCTGGGTGTACAAACGCAGGGGGCGGGGCCTGACAATGGCCCATCTCAGCGGAGCGTCCTGCCTCCTGGAACCAACCCCCACCTCTATTTTCCTGGTGGGACTGCAATGCCCAGCCCCGTTTCATGGGAAACGAAGACTTAGCGTTTTTGGCGGTAATTGAAAACACGACCGCCTCACGCCAGTCCGTGACAGCTGGAAGTCAGTGGCGAGCACCTCAGCTGATGGGGCACACGTATGCACACACACGCACGCACACACGTATATACGCACACACACATGCACAGATGCAAAACGGCACACGTGCAAATGTTTCCTATTAAAAGAAATCTGTAAACGTCCCCTTGATTAGTGGACATAAGCTAATATAGGTCAACTTTCGGGTAACGAGACGTACGAGACAATCAGCTACTTCTGATACTTAGAGAATCTGACTAGATATTTTATACATTTCCACAGCCTCCATCAAAACAAACAGACGTCACTAATAGCCTTGCTACCATTTCCACTAATCCGTCCATTTCCAATTAGCCAATTAGGGCTGCAGTAATTTGAATCTCAGGCAGGAAAGCACAGAACACCGGTCCGGATACACCTATTTATTCATACGGAGAATGTTGGAGGCAATTCTGAGTTTCCTGTCTGTGTTGTATGCCTTAGGACCTGACGAAAAAAGCAGAGAATAAGAAGAATCTCAGGAGAACCCACACGACCATGGAGCGAACATGAAACTCCAATCCATACAGATGTGAACTAACAGCACCAGCTTCTGGAAGCCTCAACACAATAATGAAACAGTTAATTAATACAATAAGTATATAAATGGCGTAAAAAAAACTCTTTTATCATGTCCGGTGACTCACCCCTAATTATCCTGACAGGCTCAGTCAGATCCTAAGCATTCACACACGCGAGACACGAT
The DNA here is from genome assembly GCA_019775895.2 of Stomatorhinus ivindoensis. Lineage (NCBI taxonomy): Eukaryota > Metazoa > Chordata > Actinopteri > Osteoglossiformes > Mormyridae > Stomatorhinus > Stomatorhinus ivindoensis. The sequence continues at coordinate 6,779,646 of JABFEB020000043.1, forward strand.
AGCCTCACAGTGCAGTGCTAATGACGAATACTGGCAGCAGGACAGACGTCGCATCAGGCTGCACAGAAGTCCTTAGCGGCCTTAGCAAGCACCATCTCCGGCGACCAGGCCTTGCCCCCACCCCCAAGTCCTCAGTAACCCCACGGCTCCAGTCAGAAGCCCCCATGGAGTGCTGCGTCAGGCAGGACTCGCGCCCCAAATGTGTAGCAGATGGTGGGACCGGCGGGGTCAGCGATAGACACTCGGGAACAAATTCGGCAAATTCAGACCAGGGACGAGAAAACCTGAGGAGGACAGTGAGGTGAGAAGAGGGCCCCGAGCTAAGTGGGGTCAGGAATATGTCCCTTGTTTGTTTGTTCTTGTATTAAATAAGCAAATAAATCACACATAGGGTGGGCCGTCGGCCTCCCGTTAGACGATTTCCTTTGTGCTTCACTGTCCCTGAAAAATCTTTCCTTACAAAATGCTTTTGTTAGCAATCTTAGCATTACTATGGCAAACCTGCGGGCAATTCGACACCAATGTGTGGTGATATTCAGTTTCCTTTCTCCTTGCCTTCGGGATAATTACTTTTAGACCTCATACACCCTGTAACGGTACACTTTTTGTTACAGGAAGTACTCTGACACTTTCCCGTCTATAAATCAGAAGACCAAAGCTACGGGGTGGGGGGGGGGAGTTCTCCTTGCTTTCTTTTTCACTCACTTACTCCCCAACCGAGACTTATTAATGTTCACACTATTCACACATGTTCACACTATTGTCAGTTTGTCAGGGAGAGCTTGGACTGCATGGTTGGACTAACTCAGCGTATTATTTTTGGCATTCCATTCCAAACTCCGGTTTCCTCATTCTGAAAATATCTTTTCTTTAACTTGACGTCAAAACGCATTTACATCTGTAATTCATTTGGCAGCGTTTCCTCTTTAAATTAAAATCCAGTGAAAAACCATTTGTCGCAAACGTATGTTACTCGTTCCAAGGGCTGTCTTCCCTGGCACAGAACTATACAAAAAATCCCGTCACAGCTATACTTAATCTTTTAATTAAAGTCATCCACTTTGAAAGTTTTATTTTGTTAAGTGATAAAATTCGTTGATATGAATGAAAAGAAAATATTTATACATAGTCGGATCATTTTGCTTAAAGTACTCGTTTATGAGGGGGCAACATCAAATTTATTTTTTGTCTATGCCACATTTATTATAAAATGATTTTTTATAATCAAAACCACAGAGGATTCAATATGTAACATGCAGCAACGTAATATTCGGTTTGATTTATGTACTTATGAAATGCCTACCCTGGCATATTAACGGATCTTACTAAACTTGAGAATTACAGATCTATTCATAACAACTGTCTGTTTTCAATAGATTAGGGACACTATAAAAAGTTGGCCCGAACAGACACAGCTGTAAGTGATGCGTGACAGACAGGGCTACACACACAACCGTGTTGCTCTGTGCACAAGAACATACATTTACACGAGGAGATATTAGCGCGCGCACACACGTGCACTGACATACACAGACGAACATGCAAACCAGACTCTGTCCGTTCTCCCTCTTTCAGCTTGAACCAATGTCCCACCTTGGAAATCACGGGCACTATTTAGGACGGACCCCACGCAGTGTTCTCCAGTCCGCAGGCACAGCACATCATTATGGGTCTAGTGCTTCTCCATCTGCCACTTGACGGTGCTGGTTCCATCAAAGCCGCAAACGCCTATCCATCCCCTTGCATCTGGATGCCATACTCAGCCCCGTCTTCCCAGTCATTGTGATTTATACCCATTTGCGGTATTTCACCTTTTTATGGAGGAATCATTGGTTCCAATAGGTGTAAAAAATGTCAGCGTTTTTACTGTTTAGCTGAACTTAACATTTTAGCGGGAAAGCCACCTGTGCTCTGCTTAGAAATGTTTTATGGAGGTCGATTCATTTCTACCAGTATAGATTACCTCCCTTTCCACTTACCTGACATCATGCCCGATTTTAAAAACCCATTGCTTCCGATTTTAATTTTATTATAAGATAATTAAGGAAAATCTGATTTTCCACTGCAGTAGGCCTATTAGTGGTAAAACAGTTTGTGATGACTTAGCCTAAATCGTGACAAAGAATTCAAATTAATAAATTTTGAAAATCGCCGGTAATTCCTTGTCTGAATTGCGCTAAACACGGTAGCGCTCACGCACAACTTCCCGTCGTACGTAGAACCTACAGCAAGGGAAGATGTATGAAAGGACGGATAAAAGGATAAGTATGTAAGGATGAGCAGGATTTGAAACGCATGACACGACTACCAGCCGGCGTATACCTTCGCAAATCAAAAGCCTGATAAGAAATGTTATGGACCACTGCATTCTGACCCGTGTCGAGGCAGTCTATATGACGCAAATGTAGCACGTCACAAGGCGTGAAAACCCCGATGAAATAATTTCAACTGTAGAACACAACTGGCTTTTTAAATGAATGAATGAATGAATGAAAGATCACATTCCGTTTCAATGTCTTTAAAAACTGTAAAAACAGTTTTTAAAAACTGTCTTTAAAAACTGTTCCCAAGAAAACTGCCAGCTTACTGGGACAAGGCACTGAAACTTTGGAAAAGTATTTATTGCTCAGCTAGATTTTTCAACTGAACATTATTTGATGTGCCCAAAGCTTCGCTTGCACAATATAAGCCTTAAATACTGCCCCCACAGTAAAAGTCGGGACAAGAATGAGTTCAATAAAATATATGAAAGTAGCGTAAGTTAGACATGCAGAATTGAATGTTTAATAAAACGTTAGGATATTGCAAAAAATGCGTTAATTTTACCGTGGTTCATTTAAATCCAGGCATAAAACGTATGACTTGAAATAGGCTATGTAAATAATCGCACATGGCTGTACTAGGCACGGGTACTTAAAGTATTATTCCGTTTAGGAGAAATACATTTTCTAAAACGCATTCATTATATTCATATTCTATCGATATTTTTTTTTTAACTATAAAACTTTAAAAAGTGCTTGGATTTGGCAGTTTTTTATAAGCTGTTTATTATTCATATTTTAATATTCGTGGGTTCTGTAACAATTAATTAAGGTTTTCACATCACGGTAATTATTCAGAATCAAAATAACCAGTTATGTTATAGTGAAATGACGTTAATAATTATGTGAATGTTGATTGGATTTGATATTGCTTAATGTTTAAGTTTTTCTCATGGGTTACTGTGCCAACTGGAATCTCAGGGAAAATATCTGTCTCTACGAATTTGATTGAAACGGTGCAGGCCTTTGCTTGCATGCGCGTTAGTCATTCGTTTTCAAAATATTTTATTATCATTTCTCCTTCCATAGACAGCCTTGAGTAGGAGTTTCTGTCCTGAGTGCCCAGTCCTATTCAGAACGCAGATGTTTTCCATTACGCTCTGCATTGTGCCAGCGACTTCTAGCATCGCGGAAAATATATTGTGACTAATGGTCTTTAAAGAATATTCCGTCTACTCTGATTTCTGCAAATATTATTAGATGTTAATGGGTACCACTCCGTGGCAGGCCCGAGGTGTCCACCGGATTAGTACCCCGGATTGCAGGCGCCAGGACAGCGTGCTACCCCCGGGCCACTGTCTAGAGCAGCAACCTTTCGACGTCCATCACCGGTTTCCCTGCTTTGGTCTCTACGGCCGCGGGGCATCAGATGTAAAAATGCAAATTTTCGAAACGAAAACTTACTGTGCATGTAGAAAAAGCTATGGGATAAGAGTGGAGTAGATGTTTGGAGTTACTGATCAATTGTGACAGGTAGCCTATTTTAAATCCTTCACATAATATCCTATATTTAAAATCCTGTGCCTTCCATTAACATTTCAAAGTCTGCCACGGGAATATTACTGTATTTTGAAGACGGTATATGAACATTTGAACGGCTTTGGTAAGAATACATTATGAAAACAGATGAATAGGCTAGTATTTCATCGCCACAGTAATGTTCTTGGATGAGAAAGCGTTCAAATCCACGCGATAGAATGGCGCCGGAGGCTACCCTTAGTTTTGATGCCCCTCCCCCCTTCTCATCTAGGACATGCATTTCTATTACGAAACACGGTTACAAATTGAGCTCCAACCTCGTTACAAGTATGAAGAATAAACGCATCGATCCACTTTTGCTTTCGCGGAAGCGACATTAATTATCGTGATTTAATTTTGTTTATCTTTCCATGCTCTCTCCTCTTAGGTACAGTCATCAATTAAGCTACCGTCACTTGCCGTCAAAGCCGCGCCCTTGTGGTCGCTCGGGTCAGGGGTTAATATAAGAACGAGCCCTACTGCAAACAGCGTGAAGTCTGAAGGGATTAGTGGTATGCAAAAGGATGGTATTGTACCGTGTCTGCCAAGTTGGTCGTATTATCGCCGAAGGTGTAGCGTAGCAGTAAAATCAAGCTGTAAAACCGGTAACTCCGCTATAGACGCATTTTTACATAACAGATGCTATGCCATATTGTAAACATGGGCACAGTATTTAATTAATTTGAGGATGAGATCATCCGCTAAAAGTACGAAAAATGTACCCAGTATATTTATCTGTGTTTTGAGTCACAGCAAAACAGGCGCACTCACATCAGGACATATGCATGTTACTGGGTGCAGCACACCGGCCGTAGGTCAATTGCAGTCGAGATCGTCACATAGGCAGTTCCTTTAGATGACTTGTTTGACAGTGATAAACAGTCTTAGATGAATTCGTATTAAACTATTACATTTATATTGACTACATTTTTCTAAATAGTTTTTCAACTTTTACTTTTCAATTTCCGAATTGTTTTAAGGTATTTCAGGAACCTGTCTCGAGCAAGTCTGTTGATCGCTACAAAGCTACTTAAACTATATTATGGTATTAAACCACCACCCTAAAGGAATTTTACAATGACCACCCCATTGAAATAAAAAAAATGTGGGTGGAACTAGCAGTACCTAAAGGCAAAGTGGATCGTATCGGAACCAAACACCAATGCTGCACTTTCTTTGAGTGTCTCACTTCGTCACTTGCGAAGCAAACACTTAGTCAGTGCAAAATTATAATAACAAAACGTGTTTGGGTTATGTTGAAAAATAATTAAAAATATTTATGATGCAACTTCATGAGCTGCAGTATAACATGCTTTTAACATACATGTATCTAAACCGAAATGCATCTAATTTATGTAGGCCTATTTTAATATTAAATATATTTTGATATGCATTTTTGATATGAGCATTCAGTCTCTGGCGTTTATTTTTCTCTTCCATCACCCTCTGCTCTTGTTGAATAATACACGTATTTTGTTAAAAAGGTTTTTTTTTTTAAAAAGTTATCGTAATTCAGAGCAATCACCACATATATTTTACGCATATTTCACATTTATAATAGCACCTACAATGCACAGGGAACAGAGATGTTTATGAAAAATTCAGGTGCAATTCAAAACCGTCTTAATTATTTAGGCTACATAGATATATATTTGTTCATTTTATTATAAACCTTTTTGTTATGTTTATTATCGTTCCTAATTCTGCGTACAGTAGATTAATAATTCACCAACACCTGGAAGCCTACAATATCCTCAAGCAAGTGACATCTCCTAGCGTTTTAACTTGACTGCCTGTTGCAAATCAAAGGAAAAAATCTCGGCGCTGGTCTTCTGGCAATATAATAAACATGTGATGTACGTGCGTTATCTAGTTTTAGAAAACGTATTATGCTGCAATGAAAATATGATAAAACATTGTGAAATTAGGAAATTTTATTGCGTAAAGCGAAAAGTATTCCTGAAATTCAATCGATGCTGACTTCCTTAGACACCGAAGCAGGCATATTGTAAGCCACCATCGGAAGGTCCTAGTTTGGGTCTTGTACGTGGCAATGTAGTCAAACATGGCCGTACTCTACTGTGGCATTTGCTGTAGTACTCACTAACTTTTTGGGAATTCTTAAATTATTAATGTTTTTAAAGAAATATGGAATAAGGCTGTGTTTACTGCGATGGCTGGATGGGCAGGTTTTTCGGAGGATGAGCTCCGAAGGTTGCAAAATAAAGGCAAATATATATTTTGTTGTAACTTACGAAATTTTCATGTAACTAGACAGTAAAGTTAACTTGAATACACGTTTAGAATCATTTGAATGGTTAGCGTGTTTATATTATCAGTTGTCATTTTTGTAGCATGAATAAATAATCGTTAACAGTAAGTAAGTAATAATTAAACGTGTTTCCGCTCCCGCGCAGATTCTGTTGTCCCGGCTGTTTCGGGTCGCGTTCGAAAGCCGGTTCCCACTAACCGAAGCCGACAACAGCTGCAGCGTGAACGAGCTCTTCAGGTGGCCGCTCAGCAGGACGCCTCTGGGCCGCTACCATCAGAGCAGCAACTCGACAAACCGAAAGTTCGGACCCCGAGTCAAACTGAGCCGAAAACCTCAAAAACTGAGGGGACTCCCCAAGCCGCAAACAAGGACACTACGAACGAGTCACATACTCCCTGGCCTGTCACAGTGGCAAACAGCGACATGACCCCGAAAGAGCTGGAAAAACAGGAGGTCGAATTGTTAGTAAGTTTGTATACTAAGTAGCCCCAGTGTCATAAAATTATGGGTTTATTTCAGCTTTTTTCCACCCAGAATTACATTATCTGTATATATTACACAGCTTTCTGTTTGTTAAATATCTACCTTCCTTATTTCTGACATCATATTTAATGATAAAATTACAGAAGGGAGAAAACACGACTTGAGTTGCTTCAGCAAGAACAGAGGATGATTGAAGAGAAAAATAAACGCAAGAAAGCCCTTCTGTCAAAGACCATTGCTGAAAAGTAAGCATTTTGATGCCAGAAAACCTGTCCATATCAAAATTTAGAAGTTTAGTGGATAAGAAATGTTTGTATGTTGTTGTTTTTTTTTTATTTTGCTTCCTATCTTTGTTGTTTTTTCTCCAGAAAACCATTACAAAGCGAAAAATTGAGAATTACTACAGTGTTTTAATATTCTGTGAAATATGGGAGATTTGACGTTTAGTTTTACAGAGGCAAAAACATTTACATTTTCTCGATGATTAAGGTCCAAAAGAACACAGGCTGAGGCTGTCAAACTGAAGCGGATCCAGAAGGAGCTGCAGGCCCTGGATGACATGGTGTCCAGTGACATCGGGATTCTGCGTGGACGGATAGAACAAGCAAGCTGGGAATACTCTGCAGCGAGGTGACATTCAGCTCATTCTTATCCCGGATTTGTCCCTTGGTCTTTATCAGCCTCACACTTTTCCACTTGTTCAACAAATTTACAGTCTAATAACAGTCTTTTGGGACATTGTATGGCAGTATTTCTCAAGCCGGTCTCCAGGGACTCCCACACAGTCTACATTTTTGCTCCTGGGAGGGAGGAGAAAGGTGGACTGTCTGATGGTTCCCGAGGACTGGGTTGGGATACTCTGGTACAAACTATGCTTTTTTAGTACTGAGATTGCCTTTGTCGTCTCAGAATCCAGCGTATCCATACACATGAAGTTAATCTGTTATATCCAGTTTATTTTAATAGTTAAATGAAACTGTAAGTCAAACCACTTAGATCTTAAGAAATGTTGATTGTTGTTACTGAATAGACAAAATTGAAGGTTGCATTTCAATTTTAATAGGGACAAGAGTTCTGCAGCTTTTCTATGAATTTTATTTTATGGAAATGTTTTTACGACTGTGCTATACATTTTAAAATAATGCTGAAGGTCTGTTAAAATCTTCATTACCGTCTGAAATTTCACTGGATTTCCTTGAAAGCATTGATTTGTAAATAATACTGCCCCCTGTAGGATTGGTCTTGAATTTCAACTTCATTATCGCAGATGTTTTATCATGTCAGTATAGTAATATAATAGTAAATATGGAATTTGCCACAATCAGTATTTGTATTTATTTTTTGCCAAACAGGAATGTAGAATCTTTACTTGCTTTTTCTAAACAGATAAAAAGTATGAATCGAAATAGAATAGAAAAGTTTATTGCACTGCAGCAGAGCAAGAGTATTAAAATAACTTTCCAGTTAATAGATCCTAAAAGGCTTCATAAAGACATACTTTTCCTGCCAGAAAACGGTACGAGAAGGCAGAGGCTGAGTTTGTGACCGCAAAGCTGGACCTGCAGAAGAAGACGGAGGCCAAGGAGCGGCTGACTGAACACCTGTACACCATCATCCAGCAGAATGAGCAGCGCAAGGCAAGCAAACTGGAAGAGCTGATGCAGCAGCTGGAGATGCAGGCTGACGAGGAGCAGCTGGAGCTGGAGATCCAGGTGGAGAGGCTGCTGCAGGAGGAGGAGCAGGCGACAGGGGCGGAGGCCCGGGCGGAGTGCACCAGCGAGGCGGGGGAAGCCCCTCACCATTCAGATGCCGCACCCCCACAGCACTCAGAACAGGAGAACGATCTGCCAATGCTGCCCAAACAAAGAACAAGTGACCTGAACTGTGAATGTCAGGATCCTCCCCCCAGCCATGAATGTGCAGGCAGGGAAGTAGCCACCCCTGTCTGATAAAGCCCCCATCTACAAATCTACAAAGACTCATTCACTGCTGGACATGAGCACATATTTTATAATCATATTTCTTCTCCATGATCTTTTTTCTTAAGAGTGTTGTAGTGGAACTACAGAATTTGAATATTATTCCCAAGCGCTGCAGTCATTTGCATATATATAAATATATATATATATATATATATATATATATATAGACACACACACTTACTATAGTTTGCATTTTAGGAGCAATTTCTAAAGGGTCCTTAAATATTATTGTATTCTCCGTGTCTGGTTGCCCTTTTGCTTCCATGCAGAAGAAGTTGATCGAATGTCATGGTAGATTATGCACAATGCAGGCGACGTGTCCCCCCTGGTCAGGCAGAAGAAGCACTTGTTTGCAACGAGTGTTTCCTCAAGAGCGCGTCATTTAAAGCAGATTGTCGTAACAAGCAAATGACATGCGTATGAGTGTCTTGATTTCCTTGATGGGAAATGTAGTTTCGTTTACTTCTTATTACTTTGTCTCTTTTGGGATCCTGAGGTTTGGGGAAATTATGTTTTTTAACGGGCTGGTAAGCTATTTTAGTTTATGTTTCAAGTTATTTAACTTGTTTTATGGTTGAATATTTTTTTCTTTTTGGTTAGTCTAGGTTACATTACACTGTTCATATCGGTCGTTATTATGTATGTCGTGGTAGCAATGTGACCGTTAGTTTTATATTCTAGGTTATTAAACGTTATCTTACAAACCTGTATGCGACGTTTTTGGATGGTGAATGGAAAGATGGAGTTCTGGTACTGATTTGTATAATTAAATGATTACTTTAATTGTATTATGCGTGTATAATTTGCTAATATATTGGTTAGTGCAGAAAAGCGGTAAAAAGAATTCGCCTTACTGCGGGTGACAACTCTATACACATTGAGTTAGAATGAACTAAAACTACACCTTTCTCTTGTCAGACGTGTAAAATTCGTATCCGCTTGGTACAGTCGTAGAAAACAGCTTCGGTTAAAGTTAATGGTTATTTTCCTCTAACGTATCTTCGGTGCCAGCACATTAATCCCGATACAACACGACAACCATTTTCCAAATGCGCAGAAATAGTAAGATTAGCATCTTGATTATAATGATCAGAATTTTCTGCGTTATAATGGGAACCATACGCCGTAATAAGGCGGTGTGGTACTGCTGTAACATAATTTGGGTTTAAAGGTTTACGGATTTGTGAGACCTATTTGACTTCAGAGAGCGGAGCTGCTGCTTCGGACTATTCCTTGATTTATGTGGAGCCAATTTATCCCGACAGTTTGGGGAAAAAAACTCCGTAACCTGAGGAGTGAAAAGATGGCAAGATGAACTTAAACCGTGGACCGTTTGCCTCTGGCCATGCATTAGTTATAGATTTGCGGCCTTGACACGCCGTATATACAACACGAGTTATATTAATCGGATTAACGTAAATCATCAATAATTCAATAATTAGGCACGTAGTTAAAATTACGACGTTTTTAATGAGCCGCCATAAACGCGTTTAATGCGTGATTGGCCGATCAGCCAGTTAGTTGCTTTTAGCGGATAAGTTCTGCGTACGTAACGCACAGAAAAATGAGTCTTGTCTGAAGCATTTGTCTTAATATTCAAGTTGAATTTTTGTTTCTGGTTAAATACGCAAATGTGAATAAAGTGCTTTACTCAGTTGTTTGGTTTTCTTTTATTGGCCTAATCGATACAGTGTTACATTGCCTGATAAAGTTATCGTTGTAAGTCTACTTCAGTAGACCCTATTTACGCGTATCCGAAACAAGATTGTATTGTTTATGTTCTGTCAGAGTTGGTCAATGTTTATTATGTTGTCGTTTAATGTAAATTAAAATTACCAGGCAAGTATTGCTGTAATATGATATCAGAAGGTTGCAGCCTTCTAGATTCATTGTGCAATAAACATGTGGTGTTTCTGATTCTGTGGCTTGCCTCTCTTAATAGTTTAAGACTCCAGTAATTTATACTACTTTCCGTATAGTTTGGCTGTGATATTTGTATAATTTTACTATAATTAAGATCTTTAGATCGGATTCTTCTTTGAAAGGGTTATGAAATATGTGTAACGTACATCGTACAAGCAGTCACAGTTATAAACATCCAGAAGGATGCTGCTCACAGGGTATGTAATGCAATACACGGCGCGTGCAATCATTGTCACTATACGAGAAAAATAAATGACGTTTACTTGTCAATTGGGATTCATGTTAAGAAAATTTTAAAATTCGAATTAGTCCACCTGTTATAATCTCCGAATTAAGCAAATAATTTTTAATAAAACGATAGATTTAACTACAATAGAAACATGTCAATTAAAATACTAATCAGAAGACTTTATTTACAGTGTTCTGTATATTACTGTGCGCTTATGATGGTAATTAATACTCACACGGTATAGGCACAAATAACCTGTATGGATAGGCCTACTAATACTAATTACTATTTCGATAATATTTTTAGAGTAGTCGTCTTTGGTATTTTTTTATTCAACTTTCAATTATTTTTGAATACATTTAATAGTGTTACGAAGTCTTCTGCTAATATTGTCCACTGTCTTGTACCTTTCGATAATCGGTGGGTCGTCAACTTAGAAATTGACTGATCCTGTTAAATATTCCAGGTCCCGACCCACCCTGCTAATTAAGGTGATGACCTTTGTTAAGATGTTGTTTCTGTCAACATTGAACGAGTCTAATTTTTACGGTCTGCAACCTGCAAGGAACGAATTTAATGCTGTGTCGAGATCGAACTTTAAGCGCGAGATGCACTCTGTTATTTTAGAAGAGATTATATCTAGCAATAATCCGGTTTACCGAACAAATACCAATATTGATATACTGACACTTGGTATTAATAATTACTGTCTGTATTGTTACGTCATCATTCACAATTCCAGAGTTTTGCTTAAAAATATAATTCAGCCGTCTCGGTTATTCTGTATTTAATAATGACTAAACAATAATTACAAACCGCTTGTGGTCTTTCCACATGAAATCAATCTGGTGTGAATTAAACAACACGGCTTCCAGAACTCTAAATAACCCCCCCCCCATATTCTGATCTAATCAAGCAGGGTACTTAAGGTTCAGACGGGTTACGTACTTCACATCAATAAAAACAAATATAATTGGTAATAACTAATAATGATGGAGATTACTATATAAGGAAGGCCAGGATTATTAATTATAATAGGCTACTACAAGTGTTACAACTGCCGCGATTTCACATGACTCCGTGAAGTCTTTAATGACCTGGGTTTTTAATGAGACTTGCCTAGTCGTTAATTTAATGCCACTTATTTATTGATTTATATACATTATACATTATATATATTTGGCGTGTCGAGACACGATATATGAAACACAAATACACCTAACATTCATCAGATAATTTCTTTTCGTAAACGTTACTCTTGTCGTTAGCATTAATACCATTGTTAACTTTATTTCTGAACAGGACCTTTAAATATTTTATCACTTGTCACAACGCCTGCAATAACAATAATAATAATAATAATGTATTATACAGGATATAATTACTTCAATATTATATTTTAATCGGATTTATTTTTATTCCTCTACATTTTGGAAGTGTCGCGTTCCAGTAATAATAAGGTCTGGTCTTGAGGAAAGCGGGTGATTCGTTGCATATCACAAAGAGATTGTACACCAAATGATAACTTTATCGGGGGTTGATTTATGTTTTGTGAGTCCCTGTTTGTATTTCTGAAAAATATTTATCCGAAAATATTAATCCGCGTTTGTTCTCATTTGCTACGACACTTGAATGATCTCGTGTGATAAGCGTTACAATTAAATGTTGATATCTTTCACAGAAAATTCAACCTAAATTTTCATTTAATCCTATGATGATTTTTATACGTCTTAAATCTGAAACAGAAACATATTGCCACTTCTGAATTTTCGGAGAGTCATTTAATGTGTGTTTATTGTTCAGCACTTATTCATGCAAACCATTTTTAAACAGTGTACTGTGCAAACAAACGCAAGCTCGAGCCGAAGTGGGTTAATAAACCTGCGGGGCTATTTGACGTTTCATTACGTGTCTTCTGGAGCAGCGGTGAAAAGAAAGCAAACTTTCGGCAACGCATGATGACAGAACTTTGTATTTGTGTATTTATGTATTTAAAAGGCAGACATGCTACCCTGGCATCAACATCGGTACTCTTACTAGAGAGAGAAAGGGGTTCGGAAGGAAAACTAATGATGAAAAAAGACTATTCCATCCCAGCGCCTTAATTAAATGCATGGAAAGTACGAGAGAGGCACCGTACATCTGCTTTCAATCTGCATCCCTTTGATGGCATCAAGCGTTCTTTTCCCAGATCTGTGGCTGGAAGCGAAGGACTGACTGCGGCTGCTTAAAGCGTACGCCCCCCTTTTCCCACCCCCGCCTCCCCCCGAAACGCTCAGTCAAAGCAAACTGGAATGCTTAACTTAAAAAGTATTTTTCATATAGACGGTGTATTGTTTTAAAGGCCAAGACACACAAAACAGCAAATTTGTCAGATCACTACCAGCCTGTAATCAGCACCCCCAGCATAACCCTTAAGTACCTGATTAAGATGATTAGGCTACGTGTGGCTTGCACGCACGGGACAAATTTGTGCGTAACATCAAAATAAATATTCTTAAAATCTCTCTTCAGAACCTTTGGCATGATTTTAGAAAGATATTTAAGTAGTGTTTTCATCGATTTTTATTCAGCTTTATTTAAGGCGTAAGTAAAATTAAATTTCCAATGATGGTATACCGTTCCCGAGTGCCGAATCCGTTAGAAACATTTGTGATCTTGTCTAACACACAACTTTAAATGATACATATATGGTCTCCTTTCTGCGTTTTACGTTTCCTGATTTGTAAGTTGCAAGGACAAGACAGTGCATTGTAGAATATTCCCTAATTATAACTTATTAAAAGTGTGCATTTTATGTTGTGAGGAATCTAAAACGCATAATTTTTAGTTTCAGAAACAGTTCATATATCGTTGTGACTAATGATTTTTAAAATTATGTTCATTGTGGTCGTTACGACTCCATTGTAAATTTGGGGGGTAACTGTCAGGCAGATTTCTTCCAAGGATTCCGTAATCAGGGTGCTTTGGCGGTGGTATGTATTGCTAGTCGGGAGGCGGGGGTGGCCTGGTAAAAAGAAGGTCTGTAAAACGTCAGAAACAGCACAAGGCATCGCCACGTAATTACAGGCTCTTTTAGGTCGAACCACCCTCCCAGGGGTCTCAAATTTTCATTTATTCTCCGTTTCGACTCCCCTCGCATGGCAGTCTCGAGCGTTTGATGTGCCAGAGAGTCCGTCGATCGGATGAGGGGAAGACCCAAGTCAAAAACTTCAACATCCAGCGCTCCACTACCGAACGTAAACTGAGAACTCGGCTTCAGTGCGTATTTAGACCTAATCATTTCTGCAGCTTAGTCATTCAATGTCGTAACGCAGCAGGCGTGGAGAAGAAAATAACTTCCCGGAATGTTGTAGGATTCTGGGACGCTACAAAGCAGAGCGAGCGATGCCATATCCAGCCATTTGGTGGGTTGCTTAAGTGTGGAAAATCCTTGAAAATATAGCATCTGTTCAAAAGGAAAAACATTCATTTTTGGTCATTTAAAGAAGCCAATCGACTCTAAAACCTTAATCACTGGATCCGTACAGCTTTTAAACATTCTTTATTTCAAAGTCAGACCTGTTGATGGGGTTGGAGACGTCGTTAGTACTTTTTTGTGAATAGGGAGTAATTATCCTACCTGTGTTTTATTTACGTCATGACTTCTGGTTATATGCATGTGATGGACAGATCTAACCGCCTGGAGAGCCCAATTACTGCCAATCTGGAAAATCTACAAGCTAAAAAGAACTTCTCAGTAAGCCATCTGTTGGACCTGGAGGAGGCTGGGGAGATGGTAGGGACACCGAGCGACGAGACCACCGGAGAAGCGGCAAGGAGTATGCTGGAATCACCGGGTCTAACCAGCGGCAGTGATACCACGCAGCAGGAGAGTAAGTCACCCTCGTGGCAGTGTCACGCGGGCCTCATGTGTGATTATCACGTTAATGTACGAGGGATTATCACATTAGCTCGTATATTTCATTTCAATGGGGCTTCGTCCTCTTCAATTTTATGTTAAAGGAAGTTTGGAGAAAGAAGTGTAAAACATATCACGGTAAGAAACGTGCTTTGAACTTATCGCGTCTGTGATATCGTCAGAATCACGCAGATGTGCCGTCCACAGTGCACGCACCTGCATGACTTTCACACGTATGGAAATTGTCTACAACGTCCTTAGAACTTGTTGCTCTTAATAGACTTCCAGAAGCAATAAACGGCTAGGCCTATTTGTAATACGTTATTTATTACATGTTATCGTTTCTAAGACAATGTGTTCGTTTTCTGGTGTCACTGAGGGATTGGGTTTTGGGGGTTTTAAACCGTAAGATTTTAAATCGGATCTGCATAACATGCGCAAAGTCCTAATAACAACATAGCCGATTTATATGTCACTCTCTGGTAGTGGATGTATTTTAAATAGGGAAGATTGCACGCAAAAAGATCCTTAAAGTGAGCGTGGCTAAATAAAGCTTTAGGTTGTTTTTGTATAGTTGAACAAGTTAGGACGCTTTCTCGTAATTTGTGTCTATTAATGCAAGCCGTATGTTGGGTGCAACCTTAACGTTTCGCAACTAGCAACCAAGATGTAGTTAATGCCAGATCACTGGTGGCTTACGGAAGAGAAGGAAATGTGTATTTAAAATGCAGCCCACAGAAAAAGTATACATCAAATATTAAATGGGTCTATAAAGATTGTGTGTGTCACGTTCAACAGTCAAAAGTGAACATGCTACACTGGCATTCTCAGGCTGTATAATGAGTACCCGCGTATGTTCTTTTAATAACGGTATGATAATTCATTTATATACAATAGAAGGAAATTAGAAATAAAAAAAGACCAAATTTCACTTTAAAAAACTAGCAGCGTTTGTTTGTTACATTGAAACTGTTGAATTGCGAATTAATTCAGAACATTTAAGCAGACACAGGCTACTCGGCACTGCTTTTATGCCTTTTAAATCGCCCTTGACGCAGAAAAAAACATTTAAACTACTGTGATCACCTCTCAGTATTTAACATTATTTCCTTTAATTCTTAGATTTTTTTCTCTCTTCAGTATCCCAGATCGCCCCTGACTGCCGTAGACAGCAAAAATAAGCTATGTGTTTTATTAATGCATAAAAAAAAATATTAAAGTACAAAATTAAATTTTTATCAAAATGTCTTTAATTAAATAGATGAATAAATAAAGGTTGATATGCTGTGAGATATAACATTTCAACAGTTAATGAACACACGCACACACACACAAATGTATATATATAGGCCTACATATATATACACGACATTATATTCGTGTAACGATAACTGTACATGAGAATATAACACGGTTATGGTTTTGTTTTCGTGTAAAATATAAATGTTGGATATTAATACACAGGTTGAATAACTATTTTCGAGCTTAAAGACCATTTAAATTCAGATTAATGAAAACGATCAAAATTTGTAATAAAATACATAGGATTCATTTGAACGAATATGCAATATTGATTACGATAATATCATTACGTCTGATAAAAACAATTGTTACATTTATTTCTAACAACGACAAAACTGAACGTTGATCGCTACACGCACTCCTGAAACGTAAAACGTCTTCAGAAATTCTTCACATCCTTCTCTTTCATCTGCCTTATTGTGATAAGGATCCCGAAGAGGCCAATCAATCCATCACCGAGACACTTCTCCATGCCCCTATGAAGTTTTATTTGAGTGATTTAAGGACTGATTGATGAGAGCAAAGAGTGTGTCTCCGGCAAGGCTGCCTTTCTTCCAAGAAATGAGGTCTGCGGGGATTTGAGGCATCATCCCCTCCCGTTTGGAGACAGTCCCCTGAAACGGCCAACTCTGTAAAACGCGAAATGTAGGCCTCCCGCGCAAGCATACGAGACCAGCCTCATAGCATTACATAGCCCATCATTTTTCGTTGTACATCATTTTTAAGGACAAATACTAGTACAAACTCCTTTGATCCTTAAATAGCTGGCCTTTGAAAGGTTTTCAGTGGTCTGAACACCAGCGGTTTTGGCTCCCTATTGGTTTCCAGGATTGTACTTGTGTAAGCTGTCGGTCTGTCATTAATAGCTCGTGCCTGGCGGTATCTAGAACAGATACGGTCGTCAATACAACGGGGATTATTATCTAATATTTTCGTAGAAACTTGCTAAAATCCGCAATCGTATTTATTAGTCATTCCAGCACTACGATTTGTTTTGGAAATTATTAATCACTATTAATTTTTACAATCGGGTTGACGCTGCGAATACCTTTCACCTAACTGCTGTCCTTCATTAAGACACGTGGCTGCATTCTGCCTAAAGCAATAACTGTCCATATTCTCGTGAGAAAAAAAGTCATTTTGACATTGTGTCCATTCGCCTGTGCTTAACATATATGTCGCTGCAGGGTGATTGACATTTTGCCGTATATTTCGTAATATATTATACATTATATAATATATGAAGCAAAAGGCTGTATTTTTAACAAATCAAGAATTAGGTCTATTTAAAGACTCAATGAGGAGGTTCGTTTTAATAACTATTTATAGGTGTGGAAGTGCTTGTCATTGCTTATGTTGAAGTTGACTTTCCTGACTTCTGTTCCACATACAGCAACGCAGCTACAGGAGTGCATTAGATCATCACCGCTGCCATTTATCTTAACATTTATCATCAGATAAATGGGCTTTTGAATTAAACGTTTCTGAAGACGAAAGGATTAACCCGAAACTGAAAGACGATTTACGTTCTTTTAGCGTTGTGTCAGTTCGCTGAAGCAGCCTGCCCTACTACGAAACCCTTCGTTAACTTGCGACCTTTGAGTAACTTGCGTCGGAAGAGTTAATGTTACATGCGCTGTCGTGGATCTGAAACGTCTCGCATAAGCTCTACAGAACCTCGTCTTTCTGAAACCACTGACCACTGAGTTCTTTGTGTGCATTTTTCCCCTCGAGGCTTCCTTTTAGGTCGCACATCTGGCTGTCAGAATATAGACCTCACATCTGGGCCATTACACGTACAATCCAGTTTCCCGCGAATTAATCCCTGGACCCGAGCAGTTGCAGTTTATGTACATGATTAATCGTTAAGGAGCTCATTTTAAATCGAAACGTAAAAGATAGGTAGTGTTTTCTGAACATCAAGAACAGTGCTTTGGTGTTAATTATAAAAACTATGGTTGGCCAAGCACGCCTTTGTTGACCAGCCAGCTGATTTGGAATAAAGATTTGATTTCCTCTTTATTCATCTGGATGTTGTCTTGCCTGCAAGGGCTTAAGCGTTCCACGTATTCACAGATCAGCGTGCAGTGGTTCCGCAGGTCAGTCTCTAAGCGTGTGTCCGTGTGTGTATCAGATGAACAACTGAACACAGAGGAGAAGAAGAAGCGCAAGCAGAGGCGGAATCGCACCACCTTCAACAGCAGCCAGCTGCAGGCGCTGGAGCGCGTGTTCGAGAGGACGCACTACCCCGACGCCTTCGTGCGGGAGGACCTGGCGCGCAGGGTGAACCTAACTGAGGCTCGAGTGCAGGTACGGTGTCCTCCATAGTCCGAAGGAGATACCGATTGGTCCATCTACTCATGTCAATCATGATTTGCATGTATGGTGGCCTTATTGGTCCCGTCAGCACCATCAGGCTTGGAGGATAATATCTATTAGACGTGGTGTGAGCTGTTCCTGAGGAGTCAAAAACCAGAGTCCTTGGTGTATTTATTTCACCCCCCCCCCCCCCAAAAAAAAACCTAACGAGGAGTTGTATGGTATCAATTGTGTCATGACTCTGCAGGGTCCTTATTTTCTAAGTCTCATTTTGGCAATAATCAGGGGGTGTCTGAATGCCCTCTTCGACTCCGCACGTATCCAGAATCTGGATCAACAACTTCAGATACCGGCGCATTTACAGTCTGTTTATTGTCGTCCTCATTAGCCTTTCCCAGGCACAAATGAACCATTCATCCCAGCCCCGATGACAACACCTCTGTTCGGGTCAAAGCAAAATTAGATAATTGCCTGATAGTTGTAACTTCTAAAATTGGATCGCATTCACGAACACTTCGACTCCTACAAACCTCTATACGCAGTATAAGGGGTTAGACGTCTTTGAGGGTAGAATTCACGTTGATGCTGTCTATCGAACAGTTTGTTGCATGAATGTTTTCTAATTATGTCTACTGTGAGAAAAAACAACAACAAAGGGATTGTGTAAATGGTGTGTGCCAGACCGCCAAGTTATCGTGCCACAGAAATCTGTCAGATGAAACTAATAGTCTCTTGCTGAGCAGTGTTCTCTAATGAACACACGGCGCCAGTTTACTTCTGGATTTTAAATTGTGTATTAAAGCCCGAGTACAACATGAAACTACATTCACATAAAAGTAACATTAGCCTACCATAACGGTAGCCTGCGTCTTAACGCCGCTTGCCGCGGCAGCCCTAACTAGTCTGCAGTTCAGTTCAATACTCTCAGCATTCATTGAAACACATAGGCTATTAGGATTTATCCTGTATATCTGGGCTACACAAATTTAAGACCCTCTCTTTTACCACTTCGCTATTTCTTCTCAGGAATATAGTTATTAATATTTTAGAAAGGTCTATATAAATGTCTTTATTACCACAATTAAAGGTTTCTCTATCTAGCTATTTAAGCGTTCAACTTTTTACTAAGCAGTATTAGCTAAAAAATATATAATCAAATTTAACATTATGCAAAAATATCAGTTTTAAACCATTAATATGTAATAATTATAAAACTATTAATAGCATAAGATAAGAAGGAAGCTTCACACGGTGCTGATGGAGTTTATCTATCAGACAAGTCGCGTCACTTTATGCTCCCCGGGACTTTCACCCAATCACAAACACCGTCGGCTCCTTTGCTCTTCCTGCTGTAGTGCCGTTTAGGCGGATCTAGCGTCCAGCATAAAAAAGCAAATAAAAGTCGCAGCTGTCGGCTCATGTTAAAAATAGACTGGTTCGAGCCTAACCCTCTGGGGGGGTGGGGGGACATGTAGGAAAGCAGCTTTCGGCGCGCGGATGTGTGTTCCTCACTGCTCGTTTTTGGCCTGCCACTAGTCGCCGACGGCCCTTTTCAAGTGCCGCTGAGGTGCCTCCCAACTTCGCTTGCAAAAACAAGCAAGAAATAGCAGAATCTACCAGTTCAAACGGGTGCCTGAATATTTTGCAAAGTTTTTGCCTTGCAGAGAAAAATGCAAAGTCGGAGACTTTGTAAGTTTTAGACTAAAAGGTAGGCCTACCAATTCTGTAAATTAATTTTAAGTTACGATTTAACTTTCTTGGTATAGGACAGTAGAAATATAATTGAAGCTAGGTTTCTGTTTATAAACAGTAATATGCAGTAAATATAACATTTGGTTCAGACCACATGTAATATGTGTTATGAGAAAATGATGCCGAAGTTCTCGTGGTGGGGTTTGGTCAGTTATACTGTTGAAAATATTGGTTCATCGTAATAAAATACAGCGTCTGATAGAGCTTGAAAGCACAACACCGATCTTCGCGGTGCCACATTTACAACCCCCAGCCAGGTCATTTTGGGGTGTTTAAAGATTGATTTGACTCCTGATAACGCGGGCGGCGACATTGGGTGGGGGGATGTTTTCCAGGTCTGGTTTCAGAACAGACGGGCCAAGTTCCGCAGGAACGAGCGGGCCATGCTCGCTAGCAAGAATGCCTCGCTTCTCAAATCCTACCCGGGGGACGTGACCGCAGTGGAGCAGCCCATCGTACCCCGGCCTGCCCCCCGACCCAACGACTATCTATCCTGGGGCGCTTCCGCTCCCTACAGGTAATCTTTCTACTGCGATCCCTTTTACCATTTTGTTTTTATTTGATTTTCCACGTCAGTCTTTGCTTTGAGTAGGACACGTTTTTTTTCTCAGAACATTCATATTTAGCACTTAGATTCCTCTATCAATATTTAATCACATTTCCTTTCTTTCACAGAATCCTCTCAAATATTGTAATAATGGCAGGTCTGCATGGTGTTCAATATGTCAGTCTTTATTAAATATATTTTTTCTCTAGACCCCACTCTCTCCTCAGATTTGCTTCCCTTTTTCTCATGTTCTCTTCCTTATAATTTGTACTTGGAGTAATCTAAGTTAGGCTAACTGTTGAGGTCATAGCTTACTACCAGAGTAAAGTGATTTCCATCTTACTCTTGGCCCTGTTTGGACCTGTTTACGTGCATCACCTCGTATTCCCCTCCTCTGTAGGCCTGCGTCTGCAGTGTTTTTAACATAAGTGCCTTAGATTACTTGTTGTAGCTGTACTTTCTGACTTCACGGTTTTGCGATTTAGAGGTTTACTGAAGAGACAAGGACCATTCAGGTTCAGGGTAGGTTTCGTCATGCCGTTATAGGAGTCACATGATCTGAATATGGTGTCACAGCATGTTCCATATTTAATGCTAGAGGCAGATTAACCTCAGAACACACACAAAGGGCCAAGGAACCAAATCAAGTACATCACTCACCTAGCTGAGCTTTCGTATAAGCATTGCATGTCAAGAAAATGATGAAAAATGTCTGGCTCTTGCTATGCAGATCTAAGAGGATTCCCATCAAAACGGAAATGAGTGAAAGCTATGACTGTCAGACAGACCAAAAATGCTCAGTGAGAATTACTATTTCAGTTTGTGTCAGTGAGGAGAAAGCAGTGCTTACTTACAAAACTGATACATCCTTCAGCGGCTGTCCTCTGCTGCAGGATGGACCAAAGAGAGTTCCAGAAGAAAAACACTGGTCAGAAAGCAAGTGCTCTTTTATTTTCCCAGAGGTGGATCAATGTTTGATTTGGACGCCTTTCAGTGGCGGGAACACGTCGAAAAATAAACAAGGCTAGCATCGCGTACGTACCATGCTTCTTCCTTATGTTAGGGAATATGGTGAGTGTGCGAACCCCTCTGAAAATATACCGGCCGTCAAGCAAGTGCAGACGTGGCTTGTTCTCTAGCCGTTTCCTTCTTTCCTGCAGCCTCCTGGTTGGTAGAAAGTGTATTGTATGTGTTACTTTGTATATACTGTGTGTGGTATTTGTATATACTGTATGTGTTACTTTGTATATACTGTGTGTGGTATTTGAGTGACAGGGACCCTCAGAAATCTGGAACATAATTGGACTGATCTGGGTTGGTGGCCTATTTTGATACGCTATCATGGGGCCGAACATCTTTGCCAGAGTCCCGGTTTATTTTGTATGTATTACATGTGTTATTTGTATATCTATAATTGTGATTTTCTGTTTTTCCTCCTTTCCAGCGCCATGGCTACCTATCCACCAACCTGTGCCAACACTAATACCGCCCAGGGAATGAATATGGCCAATAGCATCGCCAACCTCCGCCTCAAGGCCAAGGAGTACAGCTTGAACCAGGTGCCTACTGTCAACTGAAGGCAAGGAGGCAGCTTCACGGGCAAGGGATGCTGGGAATCGCGGTCCTCCACGACTAGAGGCGTCCTGATTGGTGCACCAGCCCTTCGTCTCAATCCACACAGGAGCCCCACCTCCTGCCGACACGCCATCTTTTTTTAATGAATGTATTTTTAATAGCTTTTTTTTGTCTTGCATCTATTGTAAAGGAAGGGGGATGGAAAAAACACAAAAAAAAAAACTAAGCGAGACTATGAAACTTGAAACATTTCGGAAATTGTTCCTTGCATGGATCTCCGACACGATGTGCTTTTGAAGTTCCCTGTGACACCCATCTGGACGTGGTTATTAAAGTGAATTTAATCTGATTTTAGGTCAAAAAATGACATAAAATGTGGGGAAAAAGGGTCTTACTGCTTGACACTTTTGAGTGTCCATGAGACTCCTGGGGTTTCCTTGGTCCAAAGCCCCCATCTAAGGCGACATCTGGACACCATGGATAAGAGCCCTGAAGCTTTGTCCCACCAGCAGACACCAGTTTATCATCAATGTGCGCTGAACTGGAATAAGTTCCGACCTGAGCAACGAAAACCCTTTTGGAGTTTTCTTGATGCAATGCTTTTCCGTGAATGTAGCTGGGAAAGTGTCCATGTCTTATTCTCATCCTTTTTAATGTCATCTTCCATTTTATATCAGTCCCATGCAAAAGCAAGCAGCGTACCTTCAGTTTCATTTATCGTACAGGCAAACCAGTGTAACTCATTTTGTACAAAAAAGGGAAACAATTCCAAACCCCAAACACGTTATGTCTTTTTCTGTGTATATACCTTGATTATATCTTTATTTGTAACAAAAATCCTATATAATAAAAATACGGTTGCAGAAATACAATGGAAGTAACTTACAGAGACGGAATGCATGATTCTGCAGTTCTGTAAGACTAGTAAACAATGCAACGTATCACTTTCTTGTAGCTTGAATGCTCTCGCCTCACTTTCCGTGTGAATTTTCAGCAGTTAATCTCGGTAAAAATGCGACGTGACGTTCCTGGGCTGTTGCTGGCGACAGCAATGCAGTATTGAGGAAAATCAGACAACTGGAGCTTTTTTATAATCTCTGCTTAGTACTATTTCAATGCAGAAACAGGGTCATGCAGAATAAATATCTAAGCAAGTGTGCTTTTGTGGAAGGCTTTGATTGTGGTGTCTGGATTTCCTCAAGACGTTACTTGATGGCATTTTATTGTATAAATGTTGACATATGCACACTTATCTCAGTAGAGCACTAGCCCTTGCTTAATTTTAATCCCAGTGAGTCATTTATCATATTTCCCTTTAATGTCTTTAACAGACGCTAAAGCCACACTGTCTGTCATAACCGGTCAACCTGAAACCAGAAATATAAACAAAACACTGTTTCCCTCAAAACCTGAGAGATTAGCATTCGGCGCTTAACATTTGTTGGACCTCATTGGCCACTGTACCATGTGACCAACGTCAGTATGTAACAGCTCCAAAACAACTTTGCTGTAAGGCTACACATGCATGGACTAAACTCATAAGTTGCGCAGACGGTCACGTCCACAATCAGATGAACTTTGTTGATGTTGATTTTGGAAACAAATGGGGAGGTGGGGGGGTCTGTCTTCCTACCGTATCAGCACTGCAAATAAACAATGCCCCCTGTTTATTTGTCAAGCACAGCTTACCTGTTAATGCTGGCACACATTGGCTTTGCCGTTTTAAGAGCTGTGCTAGCTTGTAGCGTATGCCATGCAGCCTGCTGATTGGGTGAGAATCCCGAACCCTCCAGCAGCCGAGCTGATTGGCTCCCCCCTGCAAATCCGCTGGCAGCTGAGGCGCTACATTGCGTGCAAAGGGGTTGAAGTCCACCCAACCCCCTCGCCCCCTGCATCCCAAGGGCTCCCTCTATTGGACGCCCCCCCCACGCCTCCACTGCACCTACACCCATGGGGACACAGCTGTCCGGGAGCGATGTCCCTGAGGGACCCAGGGTACGGAGCACCCCCGCGTCCCTTCTGGCCTCTCGCAGTGTTTCATCTGCCGCCGTGTCCCCCCCCGGTCCTCGATGGAATGACCCCAGCTGCCTGGAAGAGGCCCCTCCCTGAACCCTGGTCAGACGTACAGCATGAATATTTTGTCCGTAATGAAATGTCCACACGGAGGCGCTCTGCTTTCTAAGTATATACGAATTGTCTCCCTGTGAGAGACTTTTTTCCTTCCCTCAGCCCAGGCTATTTTAAGTCATAGATCGATACTGTAAACTGATTTAAGTGAGAAAGAGTCAGAATTCAAGATATGATATAGTTTATAGCCCAGCAGAGAAAGATGTCAACTTCACTTAAACTTAAAAACAGCCCTTTATGTCAGACTTTCCCAAAAGTCGAGATTTTCCCAAAGGCAAGATGCACAAAGGGGCTGTAAAATATTCGTTCTGGCAACAAATCATTTCCTTTAGTGGTTATACGTTTTTTCTTTAACTGCTTATTTTCAACTCAAGAGCTCTAGAGTTTTCTTGAATTTTAATATACAGTTATTATACAAGTCGACGTTTTCCCTGATTACTAGTTACGAAGGTACGTGTGTGGGCAGATACTGTAAGATATATCCCATGTGTGCCTTACATTGCAAATCAAACTCATTCATTGATTCAAGTGAAACTTATTCAAATAAAACTGACAAATATTTACCCCACCATTGATTTTTTTCACAATTCGGAAAGAGATGATTGAGATTTCTGGATTAATCCTTCTGGGATTCTGTCAGTCTGTTTGTGGGGCAATAACTGGGACTAGTTATTGTGATTCCTAGCTGTAGGTGTTTATCTTGAGGGGTGACTGGGAGGGGTCAGGCCATCTCTAGTGCTCCTCCTGGTCCCAATGTCTATCTCCTCTTTCACGGTTGAGCCTGTTGACAAGTGTTTCCAGATGCATGCTGCTCTGACCTGGGGTCTGGCCCTTCATCAGTCCTGACAGCGCCCCCCCCCCTCGGTCTCCCCACCCTGGGACAGGCGGATGGCATACAGACATTCACCCTTTAAACCCCACATCTGAAAGCCATTAGGAGGGAGACAGTCAGGAGGGAGAGAGGTTTTGCTGTGGAGAGCAGGCAACAGGGTACATTGGGATACCTGTACATTCCTAACTCACAATGTCCTTCTCGCAACCAACCCCCCCTCCCCAATATTACTTAGCATCTGTGTTAACTATCTTCAATGTCCTCAAGGAATGGCTCTTAATTTGTAAAACACTGAGCTGCTGTTAACCATGTACGGTAACCATTAATGGCCAAAATATGTTCAAAGTTATTCAACGCAGGAAACTAGATAAAGCTGTGCAGGTCATCAGCCCTACCCCCCCCCTTTCAGGCTGACACCAAATGACCATGATGCCCTGGATCGCAAATACCTGTGGTGTTAGGATTCTGCTGATCTTCCTTCTTCAAGCGTGTTAGCTGCTAGAATGGTTACGGGGACTTGCCATTTGACTTTCCATTTTCCTCTGTTGTAGCGCAATACTATAATTAGAAGACATGCCTTTTCAGAAACAAATTATCCTGTAATAAACATGTAAGACATGTTACCAGATGTTGTTAAAATTCAGAGCTGCATGAATTAGCATTTTCAACTTCTCAGCCATAAATAGACCATTGAATACCGCTCTGAGGCCTGCAAACAACAATTATGGTGGACAACATGACGTACATTCTAGCCGTCGTCACCGTATAATCAGCGATAGATTCACACAAACAAATGCAGCTTCTCTTGCAGCTGAAGTATTTGAAGTATTTGCTGTTCTTAACCACACGAGAGATTACGATTGGTTTTGTATGGCTCAGAAACAAACCATACATATATTAAGGGCCATAATTTTGATTTTCCAAATGAAGAATTAATAGTGCATTTGCGGCACTGATGGAGTGCAGCAACTTGATGTGGTCGTTCATTTAACTTTGTGTATGTTAAAGTGCATATGTTGTGTAACATATAAGTACTTTGTGATTATATTGAATTGTCATTAAATAGTGGTAAAAAAAATCTAAACAATAAACTGTAATTACTTGCATTGCACATATATTTTCAACATTTGTTGTAATATTTACACCTATAAAAGAGGTATAGAATCACAGAAAATGCACCGATCAACAATAACACAAAACCCCCCCTACCCTTTTCATCAGTCAATTCAATCTTCGTCAGCACTATATCGCCCTCTGCTGTTCAATACGCCCTGCAGCATTAATTGCCATGTAGTACAAGCTGAACAGAAATATACACTGCATGGCCAAAAAATGGTCACCGTTTGAATTTAAATCAGAAAGTATTTAAGAACCAATGATTGGATCATTATAACAGTTCAGTGACGTTATACTGCAATAAAGTGAAGTCAGATGAGTCTCTGAATCACCTGAGTAGGCAGGTTGGATGGATTTTTTTCTTCCCTAATGGCATGGGCGACATGATATAAGTTATTACTATTGCATAATAAATGACCTCGATCTGTATATGTTGCATCCATTCTATGTCCGCTTCTGCATATTGGACACTGTACATACTGCTAGTTATTAGTCCATACTTTATACAGTTTTCATCTTTATAAGTGTGACTAGCTCTGTGGCTTATCCGTGACCAGAATACTAAATTTCCCTCCATGGCATGTACGAACATGTGTGGAATGACAGTAAAGTTCCTTGAATCTTGAATCGTGAATGATGCCAAACTGCTACATTTACAAAGCATCGTCTGAGGCTTCTCGCTCAGTCCAGCATTACTGAGTGAGCGCCGAGCAGGCGGCTTTCTCTGACCTTGCTTCTCACCGATAACAAATCTGAGTTCCAGGTCTTCCGGTCCTCATTAGTCTTGCTGGTGCCTTGGGGAGGTAGGGACCGGTGCCAGTGAAGACGCAGGACGTCTGCACACATCGGCTGTGCCTTGGCTTCTCCCAGCGGAGAAGCCCCAGCAACACTAAAACTGCGGGAAAATGAAAACCGTGGCGAGAGAGTTCACGGGAAAGTTTTTCTAGCAAAGAAGAACCTCTGTAAATCTTCATAGAGACCCATGTTAAGGAGTGTTGGTGGAACATCTCAATCTCATAGATTTGTCACATCCCAGCTTTCTATAAACTTTAGTAATTCTATGCAGCTAAATACTTAATTTCCACTATTCTTTCTTTCTTTCTTGCGGATAGTAAAAGTATGATGTCTAAAAAATGTATCCATTCTTCAGGGGAGGGGGTCTGGAGTTTATTGCAGGCAGCATAGACCCTGAACAGGAAGCCAGTCAATCACAGGGCAAATACACACAAACATTCACTCACCTTTCACCTTGAACAATGTAGAGACAACGATCTTAAAGCTTAACTGCATGATACTGGACAATGAGAGGAAATCTGCACAGAGGACCAAGTTAAGCCCAAAACTCTGCAGATGGAGACAACGTTGCTGTCTCCTGGTCCACCCATAACCAAAACTCTGATTATTATAATTATAATCAGTTTACCGGATGACTAAGATCAAACGGTACCACTTTACACAAGACATGGTAGTAACTCGTTAATTAAAAAAATGTTATAAATTGTCTATTAGTAAATTACAAAGTGTTACAACCTAATTAATAACCAGATTATAAACCATTCATAAACCCTTTATATGGGTAGTCTTATTGTACAGTGGTGCCGATCAAGTATTACAGTTTCCTACAACACTTGGCGCAAAGTCTTTTGGGTGCATAATTTTGATTTGTCAGCATAACTGGGGCTAGTTTCACGAAACAGGATTTCTTAGGCGGATAATTTGTCGGATTTAAAGTAATCTGAGCTAGATGGATTTTATCTTTGTTCACTGAAATTTAGCCAGGACTACCTTAAATCCAACAAGTTATCAGACAAAAAGCAAAACATATAATATATAAAATATACTGAAATTATATCCAGATTTACTCTTCTCTCTGTGAGACTCGTATTTGCCATGGAAGGAGTATACTCAAGAAATGGAGATATGAGTATTCTATAAATAGCTTAATTAAAGATCGTAAACAGAGATCGTATTTTTACGCTATTATAACTGTAAACAAAGCTTGAATTTTTGCACCATCGTTGCATGTGGTGCCAATGCAAATGTGCTCTAAGCAGGGTAATTTATAGCTGATGTCCATTTCATGAAATCTGGCTTTAATTTTCCTTCTGGCGAGTTGTCTTAAGGGCCAGCTACTCGGTTTTCACTCTTGCAAGGGAAGCAGGCAGTCGACCACTTGAAACTGGAGAATGGAGTTTATTTTCTCAATTATCCATTAAGTGTAAGTGGCAGGGTTTAGATTAAAGACATCCTGAAAGGAAATATTATATTTAAACAAACACTGTTACATTTTACCTAATCAGTAGGAGTATAGGTGTATTCATAATTGCTAGATAATTTGGTGCTATTTGATTTTTTTAACAAGGCGTTGATTTAAATGTTCCTAGCTTGAGTTGATTTAATTGTTTTAAATTATATGCAGTTGAGCAAAGAGGAATAATTATTTAACGTGGTTTCCAATTCAACAACAACAACAACACTTATTCTCTCCTCTTTAGCTATTAATTAGCCGTCACTAATCATTTGATGACATTAATAGATAGAAAGATTATTTACAAATTTAGAAATGTAATACAGTCATGTTTTGTTCCAGTCATTTGCAAAACAGCTTGTATATGACATGCAAATATAAAACTGGGTTAGTAAGCATACTCAGAAAATACTCAGAAATGACTCATAACATTTAAATTCACACTATGGCTTTATTTATACATCACAGGCCGAATAACAAATAGTAACTGTGTTAACCTGTCACATAGTTGGTTAATAGAA
>JABFEB020000043.1:6808722-6820403 GCA_019775895.2 Stomatorhinus ivindoensis
GCATTTGTCACCGGGTCACTGCCCCTCCCCCCACCCCTGCATTTGCAAGCTCCTTAATAAAACCTTTGTGAGACCAGAATACGATATTTCTGTAGCAGTTTCTTCAGGTTGATCAGACCTTAAAGTGATGTGTTACCAATACATTTAAGTTTATTCTGATTTAATAGAAGGCAATAGATCTATAATTTCATAAAACACTTTGAATTTCCTCCTAACATTATACAGATTTTTTTCTTAGCCCAACTCAGGATACAAGCTCATTTGACCAATGTCTTCTTGAAACAGGTTTCTCTCGTTTCCAGATCACTAACATGCATTTCTTGGCAACTGCGCTGTTTGACAACATATAACCTCGCTTGAAGTAGAAAATACTTCATATGTTAAATTTTCCGCATAATCCGGGAAGTGATTCAATAGCTCTGACTGAGGTTTGGCAGCCTGGTGCATTCAGCAGAGAACACGTGTGGCGCAGTTCGGTGATCGGCGGTCTGGGGGAGTGAGTCAGGGAGAGGTACGCTGGAGGAGGAGGACTGCGGCTCAGGACAGGGGGATACGAACGCAGGGGGAAGGTGCAACACCAGTAAAAAGGTCTTCGGGATTCTAATGGAATTTCCTACGGTTCTATATGTATTGACATGGTTATATATAGATAGAGATATACAATTCAAGTAGTTTTATAAAGTAATATATGAAGTGTACCACTGTAGCACAATTAAAGTATTTTGAGCAATCAGAATGTGGGTAACATGTAGGAATCTTTTGTCTTATTAACTTTGATTTTGTTCCAACTCGCATGAATTGTGCAGGACGCAGTGATACCTATGTGTGGGTAATTAAGCCTTGTTCATGGTCTCTGGTACTCGAACCCACAGTGTGCATTTGGGGCGAATCTGCCCTGGACACACAGCCTCACCCTGAGCCCGTTTGCCTGCGGAAGAACTCTGTCCTATATTCTGCTGGTCTGTGCAGAGCTCTGCAATTCTGCCTTGTTACCATGGAAACAGCTCTCACCCTCGCCACAAACTCTCAAGTTTTTTTTCCTGTAGTGTTGGCAGAAATGAATGTCTGAGCTCCACTTTACAACTGTAATAACACTGTGCATAATGAAGACGATCAAGGCAACAGTATATAGTTTTACACGTTCTACAGCTTCTAGTACAGTGATTGTAGCAATGCATGCTGATAGCCTGACAGCTCATAATAATTCATAATCTTGATTTTCCACTGATCCAAATAAATTATTGCCCCAATACTTTCTTTTCCAACGCTAAAGATTCTACCCCAATAATACAGGCAAGAGCGACTGCTTTGGTAGCGCTTATCCTGACTTTGAGTTTAAATCCTGAGGATGAAGCATATTTCAGTCATCTGCTTTGAATCTACTGGAAATTACACTGGATGGATTTTTAATGACGCCCCCCCCCTCCACCACATGCTGTACTGAAAAGTGCTGGCCCAGGGTACGGTTCTGATTAAAGCTTATTAAGGAAGCTGCCAGCAGTTTTCACAAACCGATTGGCTGTTAGCCCTGCCAAGTTTAAAACTAGATTCCAGCATGCATGTGTATTCTATTTACAGGTTAGATGGATGAGATTCCGTAATTCACAATTCGGTCTTCTCGAATTACACATGAAGCTGCAGGTTGTTTGGCCTGACGTTGTAAAGGTTCTGTCTGTTACAAATTCCTCTAATTTATGTGTCTAACTATATGCAGTAAGAAAACGTTTGCCTACACAGGAGATAAATACACAAATATTAACCAACAACATCACAATTCGAAATCAAGAAGTCCATACAGTTATGCATTAATATTTATTGCAGGTTTAATCTATAAAGATATATTCAAATAACTTTTTGCTTTGCATGTTTTTGTTTTGCAGAAGGGATGGTTATAGAATCTGTACAAAGAATTTTTTTTCCATATGTGTATGTAGATCGCACTTTAAGGAACAATGAAGTTTTGTATTTTCCCCGTGTGTGTCTATACATATCAATTAAAATAGTTATGGTTTTGAAATTTTCGTTCCTGTGACAGGCCACTCTGGCTCTCACCCTCATGGTTTGCCCCAAAGTGCTGAGGAAGTCAAACTGACTCTTGACTTGTTGTGGAAAGAATCCTCTTTAATCTGGAGTCCTCTACTGTCGTGTCTGGAGGAATAGCCGAAAGACCACTTGAATGACGGGGAGGGAGTTTGGCTTTTGGTTCACGGCATGAGTAAAAAGCTCAGCGGGTTGTTTCACACAACCACAGAGAGGAGAGAGACTCTCTGGCTTCATGGGTTTTTTCCCACGGCTCAAATGTTTACCGCTGCCGTGACTCAGAGGATGCGTGCGATCCCGTTATCCGCGTATGACACTAGGCAAAACGGTCGTCCATTCACCGAGAGGTAGCCCCCCCCCCCACTCCAAGAAAGAAAAACATGCATTCAGCCCGGAATACACCCACGCAGCCTAAAAGTGCTGCAATTACTTATGGGGAAAAGTTAAATCGTTTAGATTAATAGAGACCGATGTGGTAGGAGAGACGTGAACATTGAAATCATCCGTTTCCGCATTTCAGACCTCAGTCACTGAGACATTATGCCACTATATGCACTGAACCATTTAAGAGTGTTTTCAGTAATTTAATGACTGAAATTAAACGGAGACAAGGATGAAAGTGACAGTTGGAGGGTGAAATGAAAAGTTCATTTGTTTGAAAACAGAAATTACAAGATGTTATTGTACGTGAAAAGTGCCATTTAACAGACTTTTGTTCGTTTGTTTGTTTTACTGTTCTTCTAAGTTCTTCATTAAAATCCCCTAGAGGACAAAATATGGGAAACGAAGTCCTTCTGGCTTAAACCTAAAAGACAAAAGAATTAAAATCCAACTAAGAGGCGGGAGCTTGATTGAAGGTATTTAGCCTTGTGGCCTTGATGTGACTCACACCCCACGTTAGATCGGAAGGTCAAATAAACACCAAGCGCGCTGAAAGATGTTTAGCTTCATCAGCGTACTGGGTTTCACGCGCTGTTTTAAACATACGTGTGACAAGGTTCCCGTGCGAACTGTGAAAATTACACCACAGCTCAGTTTGAAATGGTCTAGTTAGATTAAAAGCAAATCTGTCCACTGTCCGAAATAGAGAGAAAAAAAGAGTCTGAACTCCTGTTGGACACCTGGTCTGATGAGCTATAGGCGGTGATGTCTCAGGATGATCGTGTATGTGCAAAATAAAATTTTGAAAAAGGTTTTATGGTTTTTGACATGGAGTCCTCCGGCGATCCGGACTGAACAGTTGGGGAACCGAATGGAATGCGATGCATTTCCCTTTGCAAGCTCGCTGCCAGCCCGACTCCAGCCGCTAACACGTGACTCACTTTCCCGAATGAACGGAAACATGGCAATCTGTAATCAGCCAAATAAGGGAAAATATTAACAGATCTCACTGCTTTGAAAAAAGCATGACATTTCCAAAGCGGATTTGGGGGAGGGTGTCAGTGGGCTTAGAACCTGTCTGGCGTGTATTTAATAAAGCCCGGTAAAACATGGACAATATTCAGATAGGCCTATAGATGATTATTGCGACAAGGCTGCAAACTGACTGCCTAACCCGGGAGGGGTTTGAACATCACAGCCGTACAGAACGCTGTCCCTCTTTGTCAAATATTTTTTGAATTTCGTTTACCACTATAATTTCGCTAACTTGAGTAATATACGTTATTAGTCATTTTTTATTTTATAATATAATGTTATAATCATTTATTTTCATTTGCATCACATAGTCGACTTCCGGTAGCCTACCGAAGTGAAAAATAGAATATTGACTCAAGCCACTAGATGGCGATATAAAGCATAAAGTGACTAGTCGCTGGCAGGTTCATTTGTGTAGGCTACTGGAAGACTGTTCTCATTGTAACATTAAACACTGCCCGTACTGAGCCTTCATGAGAAGTAGCCTGTCCTCCACAAAATAGTTACAAATATTATAGTTACAAAATATTTATCACATTTTCATTCAAAGGTAGGCTACATCTTCTGTTTCTTTGCCAGGTATAACCTGTCTCCCAGCGCAAATTATTTGGTTAAACTACCAGCTTTAGTTTCTAGCTTGACACAAATGGAACTGAACAAAGAGATTTAACATAATAAAGCAAGTGAATAAATTCACATTTGCATACTTGAAAGATTTATAGCGAATAATCATGTTGACCAGTGACAAATAAGATAATTCTTCATGCGCAAGCGCAAATTTAATTTAGCTACTCTCACAGCTTTTGCAGGCAACGTAACCTCCGCTAAGCTACTGTGTTGTACATTAATTTGTACACCAGGCCAAGTCTGAATCCTTGGATGCAATGTGCAATTTTCGAAGCCAAAACGGGGAATCACCGTTTACCGGCGGAACACGTGAGGAATCAGTCTGCATGCATAATTAACGGGAGGTGGCGGTGACAGGAGTAGCGTGCTGTAGCCTTAGTTTAGCACGTGCACCATCTTGTGATTTGCTCCACAATGTCACATTTGAAAATGTGACAATGCCCACGCTCTCCTTTTCTGAACACAACAATGGGACCGATGGCCGAATGACTTAAATGACTGGGGATTTCGTGGGAGGTTACCCCTTAATTAACTGCCATGGACTGCGCTCAATTACAAGATCACCCCCGGAGGAGAGTAGAAAGGTAATATTCCATCACAAGGCGCGTTGAAGATGCGTTGTGCTTTATGGAGAACTGACCGTTGCATAAAATGCTGTGGTACTCATATCATCCTGTTTATTATCGACACGACGCCGATAACAGACCATGATGAGATGTGGCTGTTGTGTTTAAAGCAAGACAAAGGGATGCTTCGCAGTCCCGAATATAAAACCGTAGTAACAATGTAAGCGTTCGCAACGGAAAGCTTTCTCTGTATTTAAGTGTGTCAGCCATTATTGGCATGGCACGGGTTACAGACAATTTAGGTTTTAGTTCGATCGCTATAAATGCAAACCTTTCATAATTTATTATGCTACAATTCATCATTTTATTTTTGGCGATACATGTTCTTGAATTCAGTTGATTGTATTTATTAAATATTTATCACTGTTTCGTCATGTGTATTTGATATGTTGGTAATGTTTATAATTTAACCCTTACATTTGATTTTACATAATAAACGTTTTATTCCTGTTACTATGGTTTTCTTCTTCGCAAGTCATGTGACACAACAAAATTTTAAACAATGATTTTAGGCCATTAATTCGCCATTTTTGATAGGGCGCGTAAAACATAATATGAAAATGCGAATTCGGTTTACTGTGGATTAAATACTCCACCAGCATACCCCGGTGTGGCGATTTCAGCGTTTGATCCAGTGTATTACTGGGCTTATAAGGTTCAATCACATGAGGACTTAAGTCATTTTTGTACATCTAATAATCACAGCTATCCCAAGAAATTTAGAGGGAAAACACATTAAAATGTCTCAGATTCAGTATGATCACTATCATTTATTTTACTTTGTAATGTTTAAAGTGTGTTTAGACGGCGGCATATTGTGCGTGTTTGGTCCTCATTGTTCTGTAATTGCCAAATTACAGCGATTTGTTGTATTATTTCTGTGTAACGGACACTGTCATTCAAAGTCTTAAGTATGAGTACAGAGCCTTAGTCGAACATTGAATTACCGCTATTTATAGTTACACTGAACGCTGAGCTACCCATTAGTGTCAATTTCGGATTAACTGTATAGATGTAAACTCCCTGGGATAGCTAGTGTGCTGACAACATGCCACTCGTGAGGGAATCTCTTATTCTCCCGGATAGAAATCCACCAAATTTCGAGTTTTTTTTTAATGATTATTTCAGTCAGGTGGTGCGGGAGGGGGGTACACGAAGCCTGTCCCATGTAGCAAAGAGCAGGAGAGCAGGGGGTGCAGCCAGGGCAGATGCAGAGCAAGGGCGCGATTTGTGCCTACAGCTGCCACAGTCAGGCCGCGGTGCTGCCCTCTTGTGAGTGAATGAGGAAATGTCAGAGATAATTATGGAATTTGTGGAGCACAATAAGGAAAAGGTGACCTGCTTCTAATTAGCCAATTAGTGTCGCATTTTCACCTTTTTTCTGCACGTGGTTTTGCTGCGAGTAGAAACTGCAGTGCTGCAGTTAGGTGGAGGCAGCGATTCACGGGCTCTTATTGAGAGGAGACGGATAGTGTTTGTTTTGTTTTATTACTTAAGTTATTGGGTACTGGCAGGTAAGTGTAAGTGTGAAAACTGGCTTCAGATAGTGTTTCAGATTCAACTTATTTCTTTACACGCTTTGCCAAATGTAGCCGACATAGTCAGTCTTTCATACATATAAAAATACAGTTCAAAATGTTTTTTTCGGTTTAACCAAAAATATTAACCCACAATATTCACCAAGAAGCCTACAAAAAGCCCCACTAATCTAGGTACCAGAACAAAGCTTGAGAAAGAAAAAAAAAGTGATTCACAGCAAAATCCGGCAACCATTGGTGGAGATCCACCATGGAAATGAAGGTGTGGGCCCCACTTCTCAAAAAATAGTGAGTTTTTTGGTATCAAAATAAAACATAGTTACTTATGAAATCTAACCTGGACTAATTTTTTTACCTGCCAGTACCTGTTAGTGACCTGCTGTCCAAACCAGGATGGGAAGGATGTGGTTTCAGGCAGGCAGTCAGGCAGGTCTTTTTTTGTAAGTAGAGGGTTTCTCACACACACACACACACATATACACATACACACACACACACACACACACTGTCTAACATGGAATGTGTCTTCTCAGGAGCATCTCAGCTAAAAGCCATAAATCATTGAAAGAAACACAGATTAATGACAAAAATAGCCGCACTGCCTTTGGGGGGTTCAGGAAACTCCATAAGGTGTTTTTCTTTAACAGTTAAATCTTTCTCTTTGGTGTGTGTTCCTGTACAGTGAAGCTTTTGGATTGAGTCCAGATAAGACATTCAGTCCCCTGTTAACTTACGACCACTTATTCAATGTATAACGTACAGTATCAGTTTTGAACAAATAGCAATATATTTTCCCGCTGAAAGTTCTTTTTGTAAGCTTGGCTGGAGACATAGACCTGATATAAACATTTGTTCTCAGGATGAAAAACAGCTGTATATTATTGTTGGGGGGGGGGGGGAAGTATGGCTTCTTATTTGCCAGAATATTCTCAGTTTACCATGATGAAAATGTGTTTACGTCTTAAAAGAAGTTTTGTTTTGCATAGTCTGTTTTGTGTAGCCGGACCCAACATTGAAATCAGGTCTTTGATGCCATATAACCAAGACCCAGGATTCTCACGCTTTGACTGGAAACAGGGAATTTTGTTTAATCTGCTGATATGTTGTAGTATTACTGGCTATACATGAAGAATTTTAATGATCTGTAGTTGTGTCGCCTCCCTTGCTACTAAACCGACTCAGGAACACTTTGCTTGTACTCACTCACAAAGGTCAAAGACTGGATGACATTACGGTGAATTTAAGTCGGTTGTTAGCAACAGACGTGCTGCATTTTGATCAGGTTTTCCTCCAGTCAGGCTTCAGAAATCTAGAAATCATATTATTGTGAAACTTGGTTTGTATGATGATCACTGCTGCCTTGGTGCTCTCCGGGGGGGGGGGGGTCTATCCATCTATCCATGTATATAGTGCAGGTAGCAATATCATTTCATGTCATATGGTTCTAATAAGCAGTCTGGTGAAAACCAAATACTGACGTTCAGGATTTCACGAAATGCGGTGCACTAATAGAAAACAGAATGTAAACTTAATCTAGAAAGAATGAACTTGGTTTAACAGGTATTTTGGACTTGGTTTAACAGGTATTTTGGAGAACCTCAAAGGTCTGGGGAAAGAGGCTTGAGCAAGACTACTGTGTACCCTGAGTGCAGGTGTATGACAGCAGGTCCTTTATCTGGTTGATTTGATTTAGAACCTTAATTCCACTGTACTGC
Organism: Stomatorhinus ivindoensis; assembly: GCA_019775895.2. Classification (NCBI taxonomy): domain Eukaryota; kingdom Metazoa; phylum Chordata; class Actinopteri; order Osteoglossiformes; family Mormyridae; genus Stomatorhinus; species Stomatorhinus ivindoensis. The sequence continues at coordinate 6,816,685 of JABFEB020000043.1, forward strand.
AGAATCATCAGCTGGCAAACGAGCTGGTCGTCAATTGTTCTGCTATTCAGCAGATGTTGAGATAGACCTCATTACGCTCATGCCAGCTTGAGCATCTTAGCTTTCAAAAATCTATATTCAAATGGAAATTTCATGAATCAGTGTCTCCAGAAATTTAACCAAGGACAGAGATGCTGAGGTCCAGGTTTGGAGATGTGTGTTATATGAAATGCATGATGCTTTTTGAGCTGAGAGTGGAAGAGTGACATAGAAGCTCAGCAATCCTGAAGGCCTCACTTCTTGGTGAACCTGCCCATTATTTTGCCAGCTGGGAAACCTTTCTGTAGAAGGTTCCTCTTGTCACCATGTTACTGTCCAGTGTATCCATCCCTTCTTTTGTCCCAAAATGATCTTTTTCCCGGTTAAATGAGCTACAATTAGAAGAGTAAAGTGCTATTTTCCTTTGATTCTCGGTAGTGAGCATCTCCCAGTAAATCGGAACGGGCAGTTCAGGAGAAGTGTGAACGACCAAGACGATTTATCAGGGTGTAAGGCTAGAGATGAAGAACATTCACCCCAGTGAGGTTATGTATGTCAGCAAAAGCCTAGGATCACAGAGTCATTTTAACAAGCAGCTGGGAGGCGTGATCTGTCCGCTGCTCCGCTATCTTTTAACGAGCAGCTGGGAGGCGTGATCTGTCCGCTGCTCCGCTATGTTCTACGTATCTGGGAATTGCTGTCTCTTGATGTTGCCCCAGAGCCAGCGACTTTGAATAAGGAAATGGCCATCGTACTAACGATGGAAAGTTAATTAGCAAAGGTCATTATTTACTGCACTTTCTAGCACCAGCTTACATTTACCCCCCTTCCTGATGTAATTGATCTGAATTCTTTGATAAGGGCTGTATAACGGTGGTGTTTCCTGTCGTGGCAGAGTGTCTGAGCGCATTTCAGGTCCAGAAGCTACAAAGAAAGAGCAAGATTATGTTTCTACCCGTTGAGCATGAAGAGTCACAGTCACAGCTGGTTGGTAGAAACAAAGTCTTGGTCTGGATTTGTAGCGTCTGGACCTGAACCGCCAGACACTGCGGAATGCTTATGTCAAGGAATGCAGTGTATGACCAGAGACTGATGAGGCCTCCTCTATCTCTCTTCCAGGGACTACATGGGGGAGCGCTCTAACCTGTCCCGGAGCACCGGCCATTTGACAGGTGAGAAATCAAAAGCTGTCCCTGCTCAGAAGTGCCCAAAGCCTTTACCCCCCCCCCCAGGATATAAATCCCAGGAGACATCCACTTGATATTTAGTATATGGTCGAGGTGTCCCTAATCGGTCTGGGTCGCCATTTTGTATTGTGCGTGCCCTCTGTGTCACCTCCGTGTTGGCAGTCATGATCACATATCGCTGTTTTTAATCACGTTTAACGAGCTTTTGGTGTACAGTTTAAGAGCTGCGAGATATTTAATCGCTGCCAGTGCAGCTATGATTGCGTCTTCTGGGACTGCCTCCGAAAAAAATATACTTAAAAAATCGACTCCGTCATTTTATCTCGCTGAGGTTTTTTCCTGGCATTCGGAGGTGGGGGGGGGGGGGCGTCTGCCTTTTGGCCCCAGGCAGCCCCAGCACCTCTTTCCTTCCTCCTTCCCAGAGATGGGCAGAAAAGGGGGTGATTTGCGTGCGGATCCATGCTGAGGTGTAACACAGCTTGTAAATCCTACCATAATAAAACTCCCTGATCAATACGCGGGCACGGCTCACGCGGAGGGTGTGACAGTGACTATAATCACTGCCTCGCGACAGCCTCTACCCAGCTATTTTGAACTCCCGTAACGCTTTTTATTATTGTTAATGTTTCTATTACCTACGTGTGTGCTTCGCTGACACTGCCATTTAGGCTAACGTTCGTTGGTCCACATTTTAAATATTTATCCAGCTGGATGTTTCCAGCAGCAGTGTGGAAAGACCTGTCCTGTTCATTTAATTACTGTGTTATCTGCTCCGTTACCGAGAGTTCAGTATTAATAATAATTATCTTTATTATTTTGTTTAGCCAGCCGACATTCCACCCAGGGTGCTTCCCTGCCTAGTCTCCTGTGCCTTCTAAGATAAGCTCCAGCCTTTCTGTAATCCTGAACTGGATAAACGTTTATGCACCATGAATGGACACTAATTCCCATTTAACAGGAAACAATCCCAGAGCTTTAGCCGACGTTTTGTGAAGGTGTTCTCTAAATTGGCCGAGAACGTTCCTACTGTTACATTGATGGAATGTTATTTCCACTGTTTACAATTGAACAAAGGTTCGGTCAAACATCAGTACCAAAACATCATGACCTGAAAATCATTTTAACACAATTAATGTTGAACAAATTGTTTTATAATAAAATTATATTTTATAAAAGTGCTATATGGGTACACTGCCAATGTACCATTCAGCCTCAAACTCATGACCCTGGAAGGTAAAGTGACGGTGTTACCCGCTGTTCTATCCCACGCCTTTCATTTGCTTTTATATTATTATTGTTATAGTAGTAATTGTACTAGTTGGATAATGTTCTGGGAACATCAGGAAAACTTGATACTTTGAATATATGCATTCCTTAATTGTTACATTTTATAAACATTCCTAAAATGAAACATTGTTAGCAGGGTTAGCTGATATTTTTGCATTGCATTCGTCTTATGGTGATGATACAAAATGTTGCAATGTTGCCAGGCAATTGCCATCCAGGTGCGACAAAGGGCAACTCATCTGGATAATCGTGAAATGTTGCCCACTGGTGATTTAAAGTTTTTCAAATAGAAATGTGTTGCCCAATGTCAATGAGAAAGTGCCTGAAACAGACGGGAAAGCAATCGTCCAGCAACGTTACTCAAAAAGTTGCCCTGTGTATCATCACCTTTCCAGTTTTGTATTTGATACTTCATGAAAGCAGTTATGAATCAATCCCAAAGGTATAACAGCAGGTACATCCTAAGATTTGAGCTAGCGATGGGTCCATCCCTTATTCCTAGCCCCTTTAATTTGCTAGCTGTTCTAAATGGCTGTCCTTAACTTCTGTAACCACTGACTTCTGCTGTCGTTTTTTCCTATTACTGATTATTCATCATAATTCTGTCAAATTGGCATCATGATAATTTTGTTTTGCAGACTTTTCAAGCGACGGGACAGAGAAGGGCCCCCCGCTGCAATCTCACACCCTCAGGGATTTTGAGCAGGTACGTCACCCCCGTGCTTTTCGCATGCTTACTTATTTGAAAGCTCCACACATGACCACAATGATGTGGTTTTGTCACGTAGAGGTCTGGACAGGATCAGCGAACCCCACAGTACCTCTCAGGATGGCAGGGTTCCGGCTCTGGGACAGACTGACCCAGAACTGGCCCAAGACATAAGCGAACTGAGGGTAGTGTGAGACTCAGTGGCCACCCCCCCTTCTGATCAGCATGACAGAGTGGGAAGGAAGATGACACATGACTGCTAGGTCATTTAAATTTATCTTAGGATCCTAAAAATGTTTGTGCCAAGCCTGGACCCACCACTGGTATTTCTTTTGCCTTTTTTGGCTCATCCGCTGTGATCTTTACCCAGTCGATTCGCATTGTGCCACGTGTCTAGCTACCATGACCCACCGATTCTGAAATGTAAGAATGGTCTGGAAAGGCGAGCGATTATATTCTTTTTCTGGATGTATAGCTTGAGATGGAATGCAGTCTGAGATTGGAGGTGGGGGTGGGGG
>JABFEB020000043.1:6892720-6909602 GCA_019775895.2 Stomatorhinus ivindoensis
CGTTTATCCTTCGTTTCCTGTTTCTTTTTTTTTTCCTGGGTGACCTTCCCCTCTCTCTCTCTCTCTCTCTCTCTCTCAGCCCCCCCTCCACAGCCATGTATGTGGGAATCCAAGAGGGCGAATGCCTGCTCAAGGACAGGAAGGGAGGGGAGACATTCAAGCCATTTGTAGGTACGTCGACAACGATTGATCTCAGTGAGGTGAAAAAGGACAGCAGGAGATGTGAAGCCGTATTGTCATTTTACTTCACTTGGTTCTGTGACATAGATGTCTGTAATCTACACTTTGGTGGGTCATCTTTTTAGGGGATCGTGTCTATTGCACCGTTAAGATTCTGGTGTGTGAGCGGTCTTGGAGTAATTAAATTGGCCTGTGCTTCTTTTTGTCCTTATCGCCTGTCCTGTGGTATCGGTACCTGACAGCAGTCTGAATCTTGGCTTGTGCCTGAGCAGAGGCTTAACGATCGGACTTCTTCCAACCCTGCAGACACCCCGCTGAAGAGTGCCTCCGTTCCGGACGAGCTTGGCATGTGTGGACATTCCAGGACCTCCAGCTACGCCAGCCAGCAATCTAAAGTGTCGGGTACGTGTCCCGGTAGCCCTTGGACGGAGACCTAAACCACCCTGACAAACGATCCCACTCTAGGGAACGGGTGTAGGACTGAATCCAGGCGGTGCTACACAGAGGATTACCTTTGATTCTTCTGAACTCCTGCCATTATTACAGCTGCTCTTAGTCTTCCTCATACGCCCTGCTCTCGTGTGCATTGTCATGATGTGCTTCCCATCTATTTCACCTGAGTTTTTATTGATTCAGTTTCCATCTCCTGAAAGCAGCCGACGTGCTGCGCGGCAGCTTGGGTTCGGGTTTCAGTTTCCTGAAAATGAGACTGAGGGGCTCACATTCACGCTGTTATTTCCAGCATCGGGTCGCCTGTTTGGCGAGGGCTCCTGGCCTACTGGCTTCCCCACCAATTACGTGGTTTTTATTACGGTCATCTCCTCGCCCTCTCTCTCCATGTTAGACATTTGTACGCCTCGTGGCGAGAAATCGTCAGAGGATGGGAGCTGGCTTGGCAGGGCCTGCTGAGGTGAACGTGGGAAGTGGATGCCTGGGACGTTTCATTAGATTCAGTCAGAATCATCTCCTGACTAACTGCAGTCACCTTGGGGGCGAGTGACAGACGTATAAGCGGATGATGCTGTGAAATCCCCATGCAAACCCTTTAATCATGCATCACTGCCAAGCACTGGGGGCTTGCCGGTTTCCTTAGGCAAGCTTTTTATAGACCGTGTGGGTGGCCATGGCTGTCTTCACCCAGGGAGGGGGGTAAAGTCGATGAATAACAAAGTGTGTAGAAGATCTAAAATACAACAGCACATCAGTGATGCCAACTGGGAATTGCCCATTGTGATGGTCACATAACATGAGACCAAAAAAAGAGTAAAAAATTTAAGTGAAGGTAAACCAGGGGTGTCAAACTCCATTCCTGGGGGGCCGGAGCCCTGTGTAGCTTAGCTCTTTCCCTGTTCCACCACAAAATATTTAACTTATGAGCTCTGTGGTAATTGGCACAAGGAGTTGAATCAGGTGTGTTAAATGAAGGTGGACCAAAAACTGTGCAGGGCTCCGGCCCCCCAGGACTGGAGTTTGACACCCCTGAGGTAAACGTATGGCAGAATAAGTTTAGGGCAAAGAATGGCACATTTCCATATGCAGTCTGTGAGGCACCTCTCCGCTTCCATCTAATAGGGTACAGCACGGATCACTCGCGCTCCTCTAGCATGTCAGAGCTCACGCATCGGAGGAACGCTTCTGTGGGCAGTGCCTCCACCGGAATCGGCAGCATACCAGAACCCAGTGATGGACGCGAGCCCCGGGCAGGCCCCCAGCTCGGTATTGGCGCGCCGGTCAAGAGCACCTCGTCCAGCGAGCGCCTTAACAGGTGAATGCCGACGACGATTCCCCATGCTGAAGCAAATGAAGCTGGGGGCACTTGGCTGCAGTTAGCGACTGCTAAGCGCATCCTGAATATCTTGCTGAAAAGTGGTAGCACATCTATACAATGGCTTAGCGGTGTGACAAGGCACGGAGATCCCTTACAGCCCTGGCTTGCATCTCCTTAGGCATCCCATGAAACAGGATTCCATGGAGTCCCAACTAAAGCGGGTTGACGCTACCAGGGTGGATGCAGATGACATTGTGGAAAAAATACTGCAGAGCCAGGATTTCAGCCATGACTTGCTGGACTCCAGTGCCGAAGGTATGTGTGTTTGGACAGGGCTGGTGGTAAAGGAGGTGGTGCAACTGGGACACGGCCAGAGTGACCGGCTCAGTAATCAGAGGTGGAGATTTCAGGTCCAGAAAGTAAAAATCCAAGCCAGGATTTTGCTTCAACCAACCAGTGGAGTATAAAGAGTCACAGTCACAGAGTACTCAACTGGTTGGTTGAAACAAAATCTCGATCTGGACTTTCTGGACCTGAAATGTCCGCCTTTGACAGTAATGGACTAGTTATGTAGGATTTGGACATAAGGGGGTGACTAAGTTAAGCATTGACAACAGAGCTCTCTGTAGGTATCATACACCCACCACATTCTCCATTTTTTTGTGCCTACACTTGACTCTCAAATCAATTCTGTTGACATGCCGGGTGCAGAATATATCAATCAACACTGCATATAATGGAAAGGTAAATGGCACCTTTCATTCCTTAAACCTTAACATTCATAACAATGAGTAAGCGTCTGAAGTTCAGAAAACATCTCTGTAAACACTAGCATGTTTTCAAATTGCCTAGCAACCAGTTCTTCCTGGTATGAAGGAATCTACAGGATTTTGGTTTTTTCCACAGACCAATGGTCAAATTTTTTGGACTGTGTGTTTGTCCTCCTCAGAGGAAGGCCTCCGCTTGTTTGTTGGCCCAGGAGGAAGCACTGCTTTCGGGAGCCATCATACCAGGTATGTATGTGAGATGCTCCCCACGATGTGCCAGTAGACGACTTGACACTGCCCAGAATTTTGTAGAATGTGTGGAAACTGAAATATAATTTTTCACATCTTACACAATCAGTATAAAAAATTATTTTATTGCACATTCCATAAAATTCCTCAGATTACTTCACTGTCCTGTTTAGCTGTGTTTTTGCCTATATTATACATATAGAATGATGTTGGTTTTTGTGCTTCAGGGTTGGTGCTGGAGCGTATGAGCAGGTTGTGATAAAGCGGTAGCCCTCCAGAAAAGCTACCTCCAACTTCCGGGCTGGGGAAGGTCTGGGTAAAGGCGATGGTCGTGCCTTGCTTCTGTCTGCCGGCACCCTACCTCAACCTACTTAGAATGTCGGCAAACGTGATGGCCTGAAAACTGACGGAAATGGCACCCCCTGCTGCCGAAACATCCCAGTTGGACCTAAAACCTGAATGCAATCAGGAAGGACGAACAGGAGTCGTCAGCCAGCTGGCATTATGGGACACACCTGCAGTGTGTCCTAGCGACTGCAGTGTCATGCTGCACACCGGTTCCAAAGATTCCTACAAGGTCCGAAATGCTATTTATGAGGACCACAGCTTTGTACAATATTTCCTGGAAATGGGGGTTGAATACTGTGTTCTAATAATCCCTGACTTGCATTTTTATGTAAAATACTGAACAGGAAAGTTGAAAGTAGTGGTGGAATCATCTTCACATTCATAGGTTTTTGATCCTGAATTGGTCAGCACCAAAACCGACGCTCAAAACAAAATCTGCTTAATTTAGTGTCACGACTAGGACCTTAAGGGGTCCAAATAAGTTGAAATACTGTAAAAATTGTAAGTCTTGTTAGACTGAAAGCCTCAAATGTTAATGTATTAAAACCATGGCTTTACTGGGCAGTAACAAGCAAACCATCCATTCTTCCACTCTGATTGGCTATAGATCTGTCTTTCTGTCATATCTGAAGCTTGAGGTATGGAATGCTGTGGGTATAAGCTGAGTTTGAAGTCAAAATTGCAGTAAAAGCAGAAGGGGGGAAAAGTGTTAAATTGTGCGACGTGGCAACATTGTGATGTTGAATTTTAGAGGAAGTAGAACCAGACTTGCAGACCACTCAAGCCCAGTTGACTATTAAGCTGACGATATTTGCATTTTTCTAAAAGCCATCCCGTCATTAAGAGTAAAATGGGTGATTATGGGGTGTAGTCTTAATGTTAGTGCAATATATAGTATTATTCTGTCCGTCAAATACGTATATGGCGTTTAAAAAGTGTCACGACATTTTTAAAAACATTTCGTGCTCAAGGTAGTTAAATGAGGACAGAGCCCTTGACAAGGCTGTATGCCACTGTGCTAATTTGTGTATTGAATTGCAGGCCTGTCTTGTACTGCCTACAAATTGCTTAATGGAGTGAATGTAATGCTTTCCCATCAGGCCACAAATGATGACGAGATGCATTGCAAAGCAGAGGACGTCCAGTACAAAGAATGAGCTCACCCATTAAGTGCTATTACTTTTGCACTAGGTTTCCCCATAGAAAACCCTAATTCTGAAGCTTTTTAGAATGGAAATGTTTATATAGGCTTAAATCTTGTGGGATTTAAACCTTCCTCTCAGCCAATCCAGCACCTCTCAATTTAAACCTGCTACTGCGTTTGGTAAACTGACTGGTTCTTACTTTATTCGTGCACATTAAAATTTCACCACTCCAGACTGTATGTTTATTTATAAAATCATTACTTCTGTATACATTTCTCCATCTTCCGTAACTTCCTATCCCCTACAGGGATGTAAGCCTGGAGCTTATCCCACCCACCCAGGCAGTGCAGGGCACAAGCAGTTTGTATACAAAGTGTTTACACAACTGGCCCACTTTTTATTCTATTTCTGAAATTACTTTTACCTTTAACAGATTTTTATTTTTGTAATAACTGTCTGTAGTCCATTTGTTATAATGGTTAGAGTGGTAATCTTACAGTGTTAGTAGTTTGCCATTGGTATTATAAGGCTTGTACCAGTTTCAAAATCGGAAAAAAAATCTTCATATGAATTTTCATTGTAATGCACATATCACACACTTGCATATGTACAACGTTAAGTCAATTAAAATCTTAAAGAAAACGTGTGGCTTTTTTCCATTACCATTTAACATGCTTTACCATGCTTTCGTCCAAAAAGACGTACATTTACAGAGGCAAAATACAGACATAAGGCTTTTGAGGAGTCGACTAGGCATAAATTGCAGATATTTTAGCTGGAGTAAAATCAATAGGGGTTTCACCTGTCTTGATACCTAAACAACAAGGTTTGCAACGCTGCACAGTGCGGACATCGCTCCTTACTTGCTGGTTGCACTGTATTTGGACATGCTATTCCTGCGCATCCTGGCAAGTAAACGGCATGGGGACGGGCAGATTTCGACGCGGTGTGCGGGGCAGCTCACGGTGGCTTGTCCCTTTAAGAACGGTCTCTGCGTCCTATTGGTTGAGCTTTCGCACGACGCTAATCGTCTTTTCCGCTTTTTTTCCCGGCAGCACGGTTAGCCATCTTGTTTTCTGTCGTTGTCGGGGGAAAAAAAGCCCCTGACTGTACTGAACGGCTAGTGATTTGTAGTAATTTTAACCCAACGCTTCTGGAATTGATAAATTCTACGTATCGGTTTTCGTATTATTATTAACTGAAACGAATTACAGACAGGGTGGTATTTGAGCATTTTAATGGAGTAAAACTGCGAGAAATCGTCAGCTAGCTAGGTTACCTTATTGAAACCCAGCTGGGCCGTTTCAACATGGCCAACGCGGTGGCCGGGAATCAGCAGCAACAGCAGGTCGTGGCCAAGCCCGTTGGCTCGGGGAAGCACGGCAATGTGCTGCCTCTCTGGGGCAACGAGAAGACGATGAACCTGAATCCGATGATTCTGACCAACATACTGTCGTCGCCGTATTTCAAGGTGCAGCTCTATGAGCTGAAAACGTACCACGAGGTTGTGGACGAGATCTACTTCAAGGTAGGTGGGTAGCCGGCCAACCTTATTTTAATTTACTATGAAATATTCACTTAGTGGTGATAATACACTATCTTCCTGGCACATTGGGTAACGATTGCTGTGGTTTTCAACTGTTTCAAGTGACGACCGGCTAGCATGCTAACTAAGCGGCTAACGCCGAAATGGCCGCACTCGGCTGTGTCGGTGGTTGGTTAAATGTCAGCAGATTTATGTGTTGTATCTGTACACGCCGTTGTTTTTTTTTTATAGCCTGGTTGATAGTCCGTATTTTGTCAGACATGGTTGCAAGTTACCTGGGACAAATATAAGTACATTCGTTGTATATCCATTTATCAAGATAGCTACTGGTTTGGTGGCCTAGTGTCCTGAACTCGTTTTTGTGGTACACCCCGGACGATGCATCACGCCATTCTAATACCCCGATGGGCAACCATACAGACGGTTAATTTATTTAATGGTTAAATTGTTGTTTTTTTTCTACGAACTGAATGCTAAATGTAATTTAAAGATGAGGATTACCTTAGCTGGATCCTAACAGTTTGTCTTAACGTACTGACCTAAGTTGACAAAGTTGTGCCGGGGGCGTGTTTCGTGTTATATGATCGATGCTTAAGGTTAGATCATCGTATTGTCCTCTGTGCGGGACAAAACGGAGTGCTTGGGTGATCTGTGTCACCGTTAAGTGCGTGTTCTGCATGCGTGACTTGCAGGTGACTCATGCCGAGCCGTGGGAGAAAGGCAGCAGGAAAACGGCGGGCCAGACTGGCATGTGTGGAGGGGTAAGTAGAAGTACGTGCTTTTCATCGTCCTGCACGCATTCTTCCATTTGTCTTCTGCCGTTCCATCGTTGTAAAGCTGTGGTTTTGTGTCTGTATGTGTTTTTTCTAAGTTGTAATTCTGACCGGTATTATTGTCTGGAATTTGAATTCTTCTTTTTGTTGAAGGTCCGTGGTGTTGGAACTGGTGGCATAGTCTCCACTGCCTTCTGCCTGCTGTACAAACTGTTCACGCTGAAGCTGACTCGTAAGCAGGTGATGGGACTCATCACACATACTGACTCTCCCTACATCAGAGCCCTAGGCTTCATGTATATAAGGTTTGCATCAACTTTCATTTAACTTCACAAATTTAAAAACTGTTTGGATGTATGTTGTTAATTTCTCACTGTTGTGCGTAATATATTCAAATATGATGGAAGTATTGGGTATCTAACATGGTTTGTCTCTGTGAAATCATGTAACAGATACACACAGCCTCCCACAGACCTTGTGGATTGGTTTGACCCATTCCTTGATGATGAGGAGGTATGTCAGCAAGGGTAATTCTTCTTTTTCTTGATTTTTTTCTAAAACATAATTCATGTTTGTAGTCTACTTCCAGTACCCTGCCTTGTGATGCGTATGGCTGATTTTCACCTTTGACTTCATTTGGCTTAATTGTCCCTTCATTCCTCTGGCACTGAAATAGTTAAATTGATCCACTGTTGCGGCCTTGTCAGGGTAAGTGTAAATGAAACAAAAAATATAGCTACGCAGTACAAAAAGGCATGATATTCTTTTAGAAAATTATATGAGGATATCAAGAGTAATTTTCCATAAATACTACGCACTGTAAGCTAAACTTCATTAAATGAGATTCGACTTATAGCATGGGTTTGCTGAGTCATTCAGAAATGCACAGTGAGGCTCAGTCTTTTTGATGTTGCACATTTTCCACCTTCCAATTGGCTAATCTCAGTGTTTTCTTCTTTAGATCTCCCTTGTGCTGCAGGTGAATTGGATATTGTATCTCAGCACAGTTGGTTTGTGTGTGTGAGTGCAAGCAACTGTTTTACCATATAGCTATGGTTTCTTGGTAGCTGGTGCAAAACTTCATGGTCGCGTTTGCTTGCACTGTAGGTTTACTCCTTACAATAGCGTACTAACATGCCCCAAATATATATTTTTAACAGCTGTTTTGGGGTTGCTTTTTGAAGTGATCATAACTTCACACAAAGGCAGTTGGTTTGCTATTGTCAAATAAGTGTTCTGTTTCTGTGGAGCCTGCAATGTAATATAGTCTGATGGGAACCAATTATTATTTGTGTAATTCTTTTGTACTTCAGACATCTTTCTAAAATTTGTATGCGTAAAATTACTTTATCAATATTAAGCTTGATGAAAACAGAGGTGAATATTTGGTACTTGGTCATCACAAGTTGGATTTTTTTTTTTCCAGATGAGTCTGAATTTGAGTCTGTTTATTGTTTGGAGATGACAGTGTGACATGGGTAATTGAATTTCTTGTGACAAACCTGGTGCTGTGTTTTGCAGGAGCTGGACGTGAAAGCTGGGGGAGGTTGCGTCATGACGATCGGCGAAATGCTACGTTCATTCCTCACCAAGCTAGAATGGTTCTCCACCCTTTTCCCACGCATCCCTGTGCCTGTTCAGAAGGCGATTGACCAGCAGATGAAGAGCCGACCCAGGAAAGCTCCTGAGAATGAAGGCCAGCAAGACACTGCGCAGGAAACAACATGGCAGGCTGAGCGGCGGCGCTCCAGGTGAGCCTCTATTCCACCCTGCTTTCCACATAGAGGTCTGTGTCACATTTCTTGTTTTGCACAATTATATTGAGGAGAGGATTTCAGGTACTGTTCCATTTTGAATTCACTGTAGGAGTCCCAGGAGGACCCCGAGTCCTCGGAGGTCACCTAATAGATCACGGAGTCGGAGCCGTCACCGAGACAGGCGGGGTGCCAGCTTTGACCGTGAGCTGGAGAGGGAGCGAGACCGACAACGGAAGGAGAGGGAAGGCAAGGACAAGGATCGGGACCGCGCAGAAAGAGATCAAGACCGTGACCGGAGGGAGAGGGTGGACAAGGACCGACGGCGCTCTCGAAGCCTTGAGCGGCCCTTGGATCGGCGGCGAAGCCGGAGCAAAGACCGCAAGCGAAGCCGTAGTGGCAGTCGCGATCGGAAGATTGACCGTAAAGATAGAGAGAGGGAAGTGGAGAATGACCGAGCCAGGAGGAAGGACAGAGCCTGCGAGAGGGAGAAATCAAAAGAGAGACGGTCAAAAGGAGAGCCAGAAGACAGAAAGCATGAGGAAAGGCACAGGGAAGAGCGCACAGTGAGGAAGCCTAGCCGGAGTAAGAGTAAGGAAAGAAAGGGCAAGAGAGAAAGGTCCCGCAAACGAAGCCAGAGCAGGGGTAGAATAGACGGTGAGGACAAGGCCAAGAAAAGAGAGCACAGCCGGAGCAGAGAGCGATCTCACAAGGGCAGCCGGAGCAGAGAACGGTCTAACAAGGGCAGCCGTAGCAGGGAGCAGTCTCACAAACGTAGCCGGAGCAGAGAGCAGTCTCACAAGGGCAGCCGGAGCAGAGAACGGTCTAACAAGGGCAGCCGTAGCAGGGAGCGATCTAACAAGGGCAGCCAGAGTAGGGAGAGGTCTCACAAGAGCAGCCGGAGCAGGGAGAGGTCTAACAAGGGTAGCCAGAGTAGGGAGAGGTCTCACAAGAGCAGCCGGAGCAGGGAGAGGTCTAACAAGGGTAGCCAGAGTATGGAGAGGTCTAACAAGGGTAGCCAGAGTAGGGAGAGGTCTCACAAGGGTAGCCAGAGCAGGGAGAGGTCTCACAAGGGCAGCCAGAGCAGGGAGATGTCTCACAAGAGCAGCCGGAGCAGGGAGAGGTCTAACAAGGGTAGCCGGAGCAGGGAGCGCACTCACCGTCGAGAACCAAGCAACACGAGTGACAGCAAGCAACGGAATAGAAGTCCGAGTGCAGAACAGGTTGATAGGAAGCAGGATAGCAGAGAAAAATCCACTTAATTTATCAGTCTGGTTTAATTTGCTCATGTAGTATGTCATTTGTTCCAGGGAAAAAAAAATCTTGCACGGATATACACTGATGCTCCCCATCCAGTCCTTGGTTGCTTAAGTAGAATTCTCATAGTAGAGACAAGCCTTTTTTCATTAATTCTATTTTCTTTTCTAAAAAGCTATGGAAAAATTTGTAAATAAACATCTGAGAATGTTTTAAACTCTCTGGAAGGACCCCACAACATGTTGAAATGTACAAGACGCTAAGTTGACCGATGTTGTGCTGTGTTTGGTTGATTGCTTTGCCATTTTTTATATATATAATAAAAGACTTTTAAGAAAGGGGTCACTGGTAGTTATGTTGTGTTTTTAATGCAATAATCCTGGGCTTGGGCTGGCTTAGTCATGGTGCTCCATTGGATGAGATCACCTAAGCTAAGCATTCTACAATTCAAGCTCCTCATTTCATGTCAGTTCTCCCCAGTCCTAGACAGACAGTCTACATATATACAGAGTATCTAATTAGCTAGTTGAACTGGTTCCGTTTTTCTTTGGATTTCCAGAGCAAGAATAGTGTGCTTCACTAGAGAGCACTCTTGTCTCACTTGTTCGGGGCTGGGGTGCATTCTCAGGAATCAGGATTTGGAGTTCTTATGCTGTGTGGGTTTCATCACTCATTTCATACACTATAGTTGGACTGATTGTTTAAATGTGGTCTGTCGGTCAGGAATGTACGGTCTCAGCATCCCATCGAGTAGTTATCCCTTTTAAAACGAATTGAAAGTTTCACTCCAGCCAGCTGACCAAAGTTGACAACCTTGTACGTGTGTCCCACGCAGTCGTGACAGAAATTACCGGGATTTCGCTTTTCTTCCTGTGTCGTTCGGTTTTTGCGATCGGAATAGCGTGTTTGCATATTTGCGTTGTTTTGGGGTCTCTCTTCGGGTAATGCCCCGCTGTCCTTTTTACAAAGAAAATGCATCACCCTATTTATAATCTAAATATTTCTGTGTTATTCAACTTTTTCCCCCAGTGTTTGATGTTTTTACGTGTTTTGCACCGGTCCTTCGATTTGTCTTCGCCTGGTTATCAACGAGAGCGATACTTCACCTGACAAATGTGGCGCCACAGCTCAGTAAGTATTTTGGAATAAATTAGAAAATGGCTAAAAGTCGATTAAAATTCTAAAAGTAATACTCGAAATCCGCCCCTGAATTGTAAACGGGCCATTTACGTCCTTGGTGCTAAACGGAAAAAAGGTCAGGTCTTCTCCTCGCAAGTTTTAAAGTAGTATTATTTCTGCGATTTACGGAAATTTAGGGAAAGATAAGTCGATTTGAGCCGCTATAGCTTGAGCCGTAGCTCAAAAATGGCGCGCAGAACTCCCGGTAGGTCACTTTGTTCTCTCACATCTCCGTCGAAAAATGTATTTTAATTTAAAATATGAAGCGGAAACGGTAATAATTTCCGGGTCGTACGACATACTGAGCCAAGGCATATAATTTATCCATTTGGAATGTTTAGTTTTTATGAATTATTGAAACTTGTTTTGTGGGGAAAATGGGCATCGGGGGATGTTCAAAGGACCAAATATTATTATTCGTTCTTACTCAAACACAAAAACTGTCATTTTTCTTTGCTGAGGTATTAAGAAGAATTAAGATTATTTTTAAATCATGCACCAAATCCTTGTTGTGTGTACTATGGCCTAACAGGATTGGGGACGATACACTGCTCTTAGCCGTGGTCCTAACAGAGCATGGTGTCTGCTGCAGGTAATAATTAGTAGTAAGGGCGCGGATATTAATTAGTAGTAAGAGTGTAGGTAATAATTAGTAGAAATGCTCAAATATACCAGTAACCAATTCACAGAAACAGGTTTTAGAACCACTAAACTAAAACTAAACTTGTTTCAAGTGTGCCAGGGTCTGATAATGCCCCTCCCCCGTGAGCCGTAAATTATACTTGATCAGTGGGTAGATGATGGATGGATGGATTGATGGATACATGACATAATATTTAATAATAAACCTAAAATGCTGAATCCTTAAAACACTTTTTATGGTTAACCGGTTATTTCCTCATTTTTCTCATACGTCCACACAGATCAGATTATTTAGTGATACAACACTATTTTTTGGTTTATACCATAATTTAGTTCAAAACACAACATTTCAACTGCAATTGAAACATGAAACCGGGAAAGATCATCAATGCCCGTGAAAAACAATTGTGTGTCTGACACCCATCAGCTGAGTCATTACCTCTACCCTTATTTTGACCTGATCTCTTTAGTCTCTGAATCACACATTGCAGTTTGAGACTACTTTCACCAAGGGATAAAGATGAATGAATAAAATGAAACAATAAATGAAACATGGTCAAATTGCACTTCACCTAAATATGTAATTTAAATCGAATTTAAACAATAGAAGTAATAATACATTTTATATAGTGTTTGTTTATTTTTGTAATCTTGGAAGTTTGTTGGTTTGATTTATTTTAAATTAGCAATTGTTCTTCATCACACTCCACCACATTTAAATCAAAGCAGTGTCCAAGATGGTTTGGTTTTCAATTTAAACATTAATTGCTACATGATTTTCAAGAAAAGTTATTTCCTAAGACTTGCTTGCATTAGGTGCTTTTATCTAATGCTATGAAGCTGCTCTTTACAGTTGACATTTTTTATTTGTCCCCATGTTGACTAGTCTGGCATGCTGAAACAAACCTTTAGATCTGAACTCCAGTTTTTACACAGATTGGTGTAGAATAGGGACTTGTGTTTGTTGATTTTTTGGCAGAAACAGAGACGCAGTATCTGGTGGCAGGTTTCAGGTCTGTCACTGTAGAGTTAAAACCATATACAGACAGCTCTACAAAATGCTGTTTACTGGACTGCTGTCTGACCACAAGGCTGTAGCTAGTAGCGCCCTCTACTGCTAGTGACATTTCCAATCTTCAGCACTGGAATGGGTACGTCTGAAGGGAAAAAAACAGTTTTTAGGAATGAGTTGGGAGTACAGTTCATTGCATTCATTATGATTTTATACTGTATAAATTAATTACATTTCATTATAATGCATGTACTTATTAAACATAGAATAGGCCTTTGCTGTTACCTGTCTCATCTTCATTAAAAAAATGTGTCCCTTTCAACTCTCTTCGACTACGGTACTGTGTTATATCTGTTAGAACAGAAATCTGAGTTAGATGAAATCTGCACATCAGAGGATGATGCTGAAAATGAAATGGTGAGATTTATGATGGGCGGCTGGGGTGGTGATCTAAGATGTTAGTATTTTCAAAACATATCTTAAATTGAGTTTATTATTTTTTTTGCCTTTTAATCTGTATTGTCCTTCTTACCTTGGATGTTCGTACTGGGATTGCTCTGACCAGCAGTGTTGATGGCCATCACCTGAATCGCACTACGATTGGCACCTGTCACGTTGCACTGCAGCTGAACTGTGCGACACACTAACAGCAACTCTGCACCTTTTAGCTCATACACAGCATACTCTGTAGCTAGTACTGACGCATTCCAGGAGAGCATGGCTGATCCATTGTTGATGCTGTATGTGATTCCCAGTGGGGGACAGGGGGCTGAAAGTACACCACAAAAACTGTAAACTTAATTGTTCCCTAACTTATTTGATCTTATAATCACAATTGGAAGCATTTTAGATATATACTCTGTGGCTCTGAGACAAGTTTTTTGGCTGCTGCATAGTTTTTTGTAGAAGCTTGTAAGTTTGTAAACTTCCAGCATATTCAAAATGTGTTTTTGGGTATTTCTGTTACAAAGTGCAGCAGCTCCCAGTTTTGTGTGAACCCTTTGCTAGTTTTGTCTAATCCGTCTCTCTACGTCCCAGTACCTGTTGTCCCGTTGACCGCCGTTGAGGGGGTGCTGATTCCTGCCAAGTTCCTGCTCTGCACTGTCACTGTGTAACGGGAGTTGCAGGACAGGGGGAACTCAAAAAGCATGACATTTGTCCAGTATGATATCATCACAGTGCGTATATTTTCATAGCTACTGTTGGTCTCAGCCAAGTACTCCACCCCACAGCAGATAATTGCGCCCCAGGAGACCCTGAGCACCTGCATCCCATTCTGCATGGGGTACAGCCGTGTCCACACTGCACTGGGGGGGCAAGGGACTGTGAAGGAGAGAGTATTTTAATTGTAGGAATGGCTTTGTTTTGTTTTACAGATCTGTCTCTTTATCTGACTATGCCTTCTACAACAGGTTATTAAAGGTACTATTTGGAATGGGTATGAGTGTGGGTATAATAGCTACCTGCTCCCTTGCTATATGGCTGGCTGAATGAAGACCTGCATTCTTGATTGGAGGCCTGCACTGAGAAGTTGTATGTCGACCCACACTGTAGCCCCACCACAGTGCAGAAGGTGTTCGTTGTTTGGCAGCAGAGCGGGTAGTTGTCTGCGCTTTGTGCACATGCCTGGTATTGCACTGCGGCTGTTACCGGGGCCCAGGTGACGTACGCTGTGCTGTTGGCACAGCTGAGGTCTGCTGAGATGGCTGTTGGCTGGCATGGAGCTGGGAACAGAACAGAACCAGTGTGCCACGTCTCTTCAGATTTTCAAAACGTGTTATTGTTATATCCACTCCTTCGGATTGTTTCACCTTCTTGTTGAGGGTTAACAGACGTGCTACTTAGAGGGAGTCAAAATGCAATGCGTACAGCGCCAGAAAAAAGTGTGTCTGCTTCCTGATTTCTTCTTCTTGCGTACTTGTCACACCTAATTGTTTCAGATCGTCACACAAAATTAGTATAACTTGTAACTGAGGTTCGTATTTCCAGGAGTGGTTTGTCTACAACAATTCCTCCAAGAATACACCAATGACTCATCCTGGAAGTCATACTACCATCCATGGAACTGTAGGCCTTGCTGGCCTCAAATAAAGTTAAAGTTCATATTTCCACCATTAGAAAGATACTGGACAAGAATGGAATTCTTGGTTGAGTTGCAAGGTGAAAACCACCACTAAACAAGAGGAACATAACAGGCTTTTGCCAAAAAACATCATGATCATTCCCTTGATGAAGCCTTCTGAAGTAATATTTTGTGGACCAATGAGTCAAAAGTGGAACATTTTGGAACACATGGGTCCAGTCACATCTAACATAAATCTAACACATGCCACAATAAGAGAATCATATCAACAGTCAAACATGATGGTGGTAGTATGATGGTTTAGGGATGCTGTGCTGTGTCAAGGCCTGGGTGACTTGCTCTCTACCAGAAAATCTTGAGGTCAAACACAACTGAATTATGCAGCAAGACAATGATCCAAAGTACAAGAACAAGTCCACCTTCACCTTTCAAGGACTGTCCAACCCTGCTATCTCAAAAAAGTACTTTGCTTTGGTTGATAGCATCTGCTAAATAAATAATACAGTACCTGTCTGGATGTTGAAAGTGCTGCTGGCTGGGCTTCGACACTGTAAGTTAGATCCAGTGACATAAAAAGTGTAGAGTGCACTGCAGCGCAAGCCTGGCACAGTGCAGGTGGTGTTGGAGGTGGAACAAATGGCATTATCTCCGCTAGTGCCCAGTGCTGTCACCACATAGGTTTGTGCCCCAGATGCTTGGCTCCATGTAAGCCAAACGGAGTTAGTCATGCAGTCTAGGTTACGTGTAACATTCTGAGGTGCACATGGTGCTGCAGGAAAAGAAAACAGGAAGCAGAAAAGTCTGTGGTCTCATTTGGAACATTGAGTACCTATCACAACAGGTGCATTTATGTCATGTGCAAGTGCTCTGACCATCTGAAAGCTACCACATACGATCGACTCCCAGAGTAACTATGCTTGATACCTGACAAATCCTTGAATCCTAAAGAAACTGAACTAGGAGAGGGGCACTCAGGGACTTCCTACGAAATGGAAATCACTGTAACAGTGTGAACATGGTGGACTGCTTACATGTCTGTACCTTATGCATCTGTCCCATTGAATCCTTAGGTAAAAAGTCTAAAATCCTAAAGGAAAATTGCTGATACAACTATGGCCTGTATTTCACCCAGCAGAGGGATGCTGGGTTTTTTTTGAGGGGACTGGTTAATTTTCAAAAATAAACAATAGTGTAGCACTAGTGAGATCTGCACGTCCCAGTATGCCTCATGAACACATGCATATAGCCCCAAGTATATAATGGAAAATAGCCCTTGTATTGTTCTTATTGTAGTAGTTATGGCTAGGACTCTTTTCTGAATGTGGTGTGTATGTTTGACCATGTCTTATGCATACCCTGTCCGATCCTCACATGTCCTCTGCTTAAATCTCCCACCTGTGTGTACCTTACAGTCCAGCGTCTGACCGCCTTGTGTTTTTGCTGTTGCTTTTGGGTTCAGTGCTCGTTGGCTGCCTGTTGTAGTCCTGTTAAGGACTACAATAAAAGGGCATTGTTCTCCCCTAAATAAGCTTCCTCGTCATTCGTTGTTGTTGCTGTGATGCCTAGGTCGGCCAGTCATCACAATACATTTTCAATGCATTTTCAAAATACCCTGGTGTTTTACTGATCTATGAAACTAGTTCCATGGATACAATAAGGCTGGAGACCTCTACATTAACTACCTGAAGTGCTTCTATGTGGAAGCCTACCTGTAACTATGTAAGAGGCAGGGCTGGCAAGACTGACACAGAACACCCCATTCGCAGTGGCCTGCACAGTGTAGTTCTGGCCACACCGAAGGTCCACCAGGTCACAGGTGCCATTTCTGGACCGGCACCAGGTCTGATGGCCCTGGGATGACGAGGCGTTGACGACAACGTCGACCACGGCGTTCCCCGTCACCCATGACAGTGAGGCCACGTTGCTGGTGCAATTCAGGGTACTGTTTACTATCACAGGTGGGCATGGAGCTGCAAGGCACAAATAAATCATTCCCTACCATGCTGCAGCAATAGTTGTTATAAAAGCCATTATGCACCAAAATATTTTCCCCCTAAAAGCCTAGAACCTTATATACTTGTAACCCTACCAGTTGTCATGGCAGCACTTGTCCGCAGAGTGCTGTTGCAGTTACCGTCATCAGCTAGCACAGTTATGTTATAGGTCTCCCCACACTGCA
>JABFEB020000043.1:6921637-6933906 GCA_019775895.2 Stomatorhinus ivindoensis
TGTAAGTGTGTCTGAGTATATGTAACATGGGTGTCCAGTGTGTTTAGGTGCATGCAGTGAACTGGGATTCTGAAGTACATGACAAAATATGAAACAGTAGCTTTGATGTGTCACAATTTAAATTTACCTGTTATGGCTGTTTGCGGCGACGAAGAACACAGGACATTGTAGAAATGAAAGACTTTCAAAGTCACTGAGTAACCGGTACCCGGTCTCAGCCCCTGTACCAGCCGTTCGGTGCTGGTCGACGCTACAGTTACTACAACCGGGGCGGAGACGGCCCCCGTTGTCCGCACGTCCACAAAATAATTCGTTGCTGAAATGTATCTTTTCCATTTCACATTCAGGGATGTCGCTGATGGAGATGTTATCGATATGATTGAACAATCTAAAAAAAGTTTAAAAAAAAATAAAAAAACGCAATTCGTCTATGAACAGACCATTAAATTACTTTGTTGCATTTTAAAACAATACAGTGTCTGCATGCAGAGTTGTTATTAGATATGTAGGCCTATTACAGATTACTATTATACATATAATACTTATGCATTATATAGCCTATATGTATGTAGGCCTATATATACACATTTTATAATATATGGCTATAAAGTGATCTTAGTCTATCAGACACGTTTAAACGTCAGTAGATTAACTTTGACATTTTCCTAAAAATAGTGAACTGAAAAAAACAATACCTTGTGCCTGTATATACTGAATCTGGAAATAAAACGAATATAGGTTAAAATACATAACACATCTTTTCTGTTTTTGTTATTATGTTTTTATAATGTTGAACAATATTTACCTGAAGCAGTGAAGCCAGTATTAAAAGAGAGGTTCCCAGGATTTCCATCTCTAGCAAAAATCAAGATATCCCAAATGGCTGATACATGAATGCCAGTAATAAAATTGTGGCGCGATTCAGAAACTGTTCAGGTGGTGCTCTGGGTGGAAACCAAAAAGTTAGGTCGAAATAAATACGGGTAAACTCCTAATGCCTTCAGGCTCACTGGTGATACGGGAAGGTTAAAAAAGCGAAAGGTTTTCATTGTAACGCGGAAAGCAGCTGACCTTGTGTAAAGTAACACCGTTAACTCTCTAAATGCTTCAAGCTGGCCACGGTCTGCCGCTAGTCCTCGACATTTTGTAAGTTATACGTTTGAAGCTTTACTTGCTAAGTACTGCTAACTCATGACTGATACTTGTAATGTACAACATAATCTGTGACATATTAAAAATATTTTTGTTACAGTCTGACATAAGAGAAAATAATTGCATTTTTAGTATTTATAGCGTCAGATTACAGAAGGTGAATGAAACGAAATGGAGACCCAGGAGGAAGTATTTCTATAAGCACTATAAATTCCTGTGGGAAATCATACGGTCCTTTCTGACGCATTGGTGATTGATGATCAGAAGCGCATAATCCAGGTGGAAGGGAGCGTGTCGTAAACAAGATCGGTGATTGGCTGTATTAAAACGTGTTATAGAAGCGAGCATAATTTATTTGCTTTACTCTTCTACTATACTATTGAAGCGAACATAATTTATTTGCTTTATTCTTCTACTATATTATTGAAACGAACATTATTTATTTGCTTAAAACACAACAGTGCATTTGAAGGTTTTATCGAATGGGATCTAGATGAGCATGAAAGATAAATATGCTTTATGAATGAATTTAAGAAAAAATATTTTGAAATTTATTTAAAACATTTTTGCAGAGGCATGTGCAGGTAGCCTAACAGTGTATTTGTTATTTTGGCTTTAGTTTTACTGTGGATATTGTATTTATTATTTATTCAATGTTTCTCTTGGCGTTCAAGCAATATATTATTTTGAAATCATCGGTATAATAAGAATCATCAGTCTTCCAAACCAGGTTTGCGGGAATTTGACACAATGACAGGAATGTTTAAAGGTTAAAAAGGTAATTGAAAGACACTAAGCTGGTTTTCAGGAGGTTTCAAATCAGCTTCACAATATTGCAAAATATTGTCTCACCGGTTATGGGTTCACAGAATATTTTGTCTGTGTATGTAGATGACTTAATTGTCATTAAACTGTTTTGTGATTAATTTTGAAATGGACCTTCGGTTGTTAAATGTTGAATTTTAAACGGCGCAGGGTATTATTGGATGGCTCGCAGGTATATATGTGCGCGCGACATAAAAAAAAATCTACATTAAATACATAACTAACAATGTTTTTCATATTTCAGTTGTTTTATTATGTTTTAATAATAAAGCATAATTATGTTGTAATAATAATGTAAATAAGTCTTTGGACAATATTTACCTGAAGTCAGTATTTAAGAAAGGTTCATATAAAGTACATCTATAGCAAAGATATCAAGATATCCAGAAGCACTGATGTATGGATATCAATTATAAAAACTTGTCTGATTTTCTTGCAGCTGGTGCTTAGAGTGGAAACCAACACACAAACACAACACAAAGCATTACAAAACTGACTGGCCTTCTGTTCCAGGTTTGGTTTTTAAAGATCTAGAAACCTAAATTGTTAAAGTTAAAGCATCATAAAGTACATTTGACATTCTTTAATTATTCGTATAGATTAATAATTTATTCCCAACAATATTATGATGCAAAGAATTCATTTTATTTCAAGACACATTCGACACAGAAATACATCCTTCATAGATACAGACGGACAGATGCGTAGGCCTGCTTAATTGAGATAATCGTCGCACTTTCTTACGTGTCATCCAAAAGGAGATGTATCACGCGGTGCTGAGGCTACCCATCGGGCAACACGGCATGCTGGACTAATGCCAACTGAAAATAATGTAAATAGCTCTGTGTCATTAGTATGTACTCTGTCGTTATTGTGCCATGCGTTAATGTTATGTGTAATATTCAGTGTTAATTGTTGTAAATAATAGTGTGTTGTGCGCCCACCGGGTGCTGTGTGAGTAGTGGGCGGTCTGTGTGAGTTGGTACAGGCAGTACTGCTTTTTCGCACTTTTTGTTGGAGACATATTATTGCCTGGTACTCGCACCACAATTTGTTACAATTCTAAAGCTAAAAAAGATAGTAATTAATCGACTGTTAATCTTATACTGGAGGACCCATACGGGCTTAATTGGGTATCAGTCTTTGTTTGAAGGAATAATATGTAGGACATTATAGTTTAAATGTTATGCTTAAATTGAAATGTTACAATAATCGTTTAATTCGTCCTTCTTATAGATCATTTGGGTCGCTATCTAGTATCGCATTAGAACATTTTATGAATATATAGCGAAAGAAATATTTCGGCGACAAACATGCCCCTTAACACCCATTACAGTGATCACATGATACCTATATCTCACAATCATCCATGTCTATTGTATTTGCTAAGATTGAATTTAGAGTTTATAACTTTAGTTAAATCTTAAGTTCAAGAATATTCATTCAAATATTACTTTTATATTGCATTTAGGGGAATGTTATTGTGGTTAACTGGTTACGCGATTATTATGGTTAAATGAAAGGGATTTCCAAAAGGGATTTCCAAAACAGAATCTTTTCCCCAGTGGCTGGTCTGGCAGGTATGCTGTAAAACAAAAAGTAACTTGAGCAACTGAGACACAATCAACCTTTTAGCGCTTTAAAACGATCATTTAAGTTTCCACATCTTTGTATGGTGTTTGGCTGCAGTTTTCTACCTATATTTTTACTGTATACTTTAAAGCCAAAGATAAATTATGAAAAATTAGTTTAAACAACCAATGTAGCATATTCAGCCTGTTACGTGTTTCACAGCTTTTTATTGAGGAATTAATTACTATAAAAGACAATTTGGCAATATTTCATTCTTTTACACACAATTACAGACCGACAAAGGTTTAGACACTAAATAAATGCTAAATTAAAAATGGCGTTTGCAAATACTAAAGCCAGAATGTTATATAAAATATGATATATTTTACAAAATAACGTACATGTCACCGGCTAATCCACACTCCTCCTCCTCTTCCAGGACATTACTGAAAACACAGTAAAAATAGTAAAATCAACTAACTGCACAAAACAAAACAGTAGCAAAATCAGATAAGTGAATTGATACTGTTGAATGTTTATCACATGGTAACGGGAATTCGAATTCTTGCCGCTGACGCTGTTCACTAGTAGGCTACCTACCCATTTCGATATCAGTTGCATAACAGGAAACTGAAACGCCAAAGAACAGATATTAGAAACAAATTTACAGTTTTTTTTCTGCATGCAATGTTTGAAGAGGCGAAAAACAAAATTCTTTATGAATGAGGACTAACTTCCTTCGTTTTCTCAGTCACATGTTTTAGCGATACGGCGATGGTAAATCTGGCACTCACCGGAATACCTCCTTCTGGGACAGAACTCGACTTTGGCGCCATCTCGTGACAGTGGGGCTACTACAACAGTGTACGTCTCACCGCATACAGTTCCGGTTATATCACAGGAGTTCCTGCCCGGATAAGACCTACAACTGTAGTTGGAGCTCATGCCAATCAGGATAGCCGTGTTATTGCTGAGACCTCCAAGAGAGTGCCAGTAGACACGGATAGTGCTGTTGGGCAAGCTGTACAGCCTGATGCTGGAGGGACAGCAATCACCTGCAACGTGAAGGAAACAGCTGAACGTTTCTCGGAACCGTCCCTTTGATAAGAGATATAAACTGCCAACTATGGGTGTTTATCAGTACCAAGAATACGAAGAGCATACTATCATTCTTGGAAACAATGGTCTTGCTAACTCGCCTCCCATGAATGAACTTGATCTCATTCATAGAGGATGCAACCGATGCATCCTTGGTGTTTGGGGCCGGGGCAAGAACGACATCCAGAGATTTTTACCATCTTCTGAACTTCTGTTTCTAAGAATTGGAACTACATGTATACTTCAGCAATGTAAGATGATGTCAAATGGGTATATGCGAGAACACAGGACTGGTCAAGTATGCATATTGATAAACACCCTATATTTACCAGAGGAGAAGCCATAGTATGTGCACTCGGACTTCTTCCCTGTGCTACTGATTACGTCCAGTGACACGGTGTAGTTTGTCCCGCAGGTGATGCATCCCATCAGACAGTGTGGGTTCAGAGTGTGGCACTTGGCATCACCCCTCGGTGACTTCAGTGACGCAATGTAAGACCGGGCTCCTGTAGCTGCTGGCCAGGTGACATTTGTCATGGCCCGCGTTACCTGTCTTACTGTCACGTCCCGGGGACAACAGGGTCCTGGAGTCATGAAGAGGGTACATAATGTTAGGCTTCATCACCAGCTTTTCAAAGTGCAATGATTAGCTTTCCGTTTCATATAAGCTACCTGTTTCCAAATTTACAGAGTAACTGGGTAAACTCTGTCCAACGCTTGTGTTGGCAAAGGCAGTGATTTCATAGACGGAGCCACAGGTTAGGTTAGAGACTTGACAAAATGATCCTCTTGATTGACAGGAGCGGGAGTCTGACTGACCCACTAAATTCACCATATAGTTAGCATTGTTGTTGCTAGCACTCCAAGAGATGTTGACGGAGGATGTGTTGGTTTGCATGATATTCAAGATCTCTGGGGAACAAGGAGCTGAAACAAGCAGCGGATGAATATCATAAATAGACAGTTGATGTACCAGCAGTGTTGACGCTTCTTAAACTGCAAAAGGCCATGAATATCATCTGAGAGGTTTACCGGTCTCTGCAGAGTAAGGTGTGCAAGTATGGGTGCAGCCCCGGATCTCACTGCATGGCATGACCACAACGTTGTATATGGTGTTGCAGCTGAGGTCGGACAGCACGCAAATGGGGGCCGTGTCACTGCAGCTTATGAGATTAGATGCGCCGACCGCCTTGGTCTCGTAGATGTCAGCACCACGGCTGGCAGGCCAGGTGATTCTGAGGGTCTCGGTGGATATCAGGGCGACAGACACGCTATGTGGACAGCAGGGTGCTGGGGATAAATACATTGAAATCGTTATTTAAGTGAATTTTCTTAAAGCTTTCAAACTATCAAGGTAATGGTAGATTAACTTCGAAATTCCATCATGGCTCTAATGCGTCATGCCTATTAATCAATATTTATAGCCATTTTTATAATGTTTTGTGAACAGATTTTTTTTGGAATGTGTTTATAAATTAATAAAAATATTAGCTTAAATAAAATGTAACCCCAAGGTCCCTGTATTGCAGATCGCTGTCGATAAATGAGTAAAAAGTGAATGTAAATAAATGCGATGAGGCAACAGTACAATCAGCCTGAATTGAATTAAGGAACAGAGGAGGCTGCAAAGCAAATACTGGTCATATAAGATAAGATTGCTTCTTATCAACAGGTGGTTGTTAAAGATGGTTTAAGGTAGACATGCTTACTTATAGAAATATATGAGATTTAAGGGATTTCAGTTATGGGAGCTCAAAGTTATGGCCTTACCGGTGGTGTAGTTGATTACTGGTCCTGGTGGGCTGACGCCAGCTAAGTTAAATGCAAAGACTGTCAGGAAGAATGTTGTTCCGCATGTGCAGCGGAAACTGCAGGCGTTGCTGGTGGTGTTGCATAGCTCCTTGTTCTCACCGTCACTCCTCACAAATGCTGTGTAGTAATCCACAAACAGCACCTCATTCCACATTAAAGTGCAGTTCTCAGAGACGGGTTCCTCTGCCCAGAGAGACTCTGGCGGACATGGAACTGGGCAAAAACACACAGCAAGAAATATCACTGGAGCTTCCCATTCTATGACGATTTGCTGCTACAGGAACCATGTAAGTATTGTTATTTTTTATAGACATCTCAATGGTCTTGCAAAAAGAAATGTAGCATATAGTGGTGCCAAATGCAGTCCATTTACCATTTTACCATTTACCAATCATATAGTATGTATTACTTTTGTGACATGCTACAAGGAATCACAAAGTTTACTATCCTCAGTTGGTTGCATGGTGTG
This sequence comes from Stomatorhinus ivindoensis, assembly GCA_019775895.2. NCBI lineage: Eukaryota > Metazoa > Chordata > Actinopteri > Osteoglossiformes > Mormyridae > Stomatorhinus > Stomatorhinus ivindoensis. The sequence continues at coordinate 6,928,566 of JABFEB020000043.1, forward strand.
GTTAAGAATTCTCCATTGGTGGACACCCAGTTACATCGCTTGTCGCTTCCACTGTAGTTTGTCTAGGGAACTTACAGGTGAGGAAGTCCTCTGGATTTGAGGGATAACTTGGACCAGCTTGGTTCTCAGCGGTGACAGTGATTGAATGGTTGTGCCCGCAGAGCAGTGGTGAGATTACACAGTAGCTACTGGTGAACGAAGTGCAATTTTGGCCTGTAGAACTGACGACAAAGTAGCTTTCTGCCCCACGCACGCTGTCCCAGTAGACAGCCACGCCCACAGAGCGGCCCGATGCCAGCATTATGTAAACGAACTCTGGCACGGGGGGACCTGGCCAGGAAAGCAGACCAAGTGACAATAAAACTTCTGCTGTAGTATTCAAATTCAAATCAACTCGCAAAATGAGAATATGTTCTAGGCATATCTAGTACATACATAGGCAGGAATCTACTACCATTTTGTCACATTTGTCAATACACCTAAAACCTGGGCCTTACGTGTGATCTGACAGACGTAGGTATCACCACTCGGGAGCTGATCGGAGCCCCATGCATTGGCACTGATACAGTAAGTGGTGCCGGGTTCCAGATCCGTGAAGGTCATTGTGGTGTTTGTAGTGTTCACCTGGACCAAAATGCTTGACCCCTCCTCAGAAAGGGACAGTGTGTACAACACTGCATGTTCCACCATTTCCCAGGTTAGGACAATGCTGCTGTTGGTGGGAGAGGATGTGTTGAGCTCTAGGGTCTGCACCACTGAAGAGACAAAGAAGACATGATGAAACCTGACTTTGGGTATTTCAACATGTAAAAATAAACGGTAAAACCTTTTTTTACAGTGGTCAGCCAAGAGCTGAATTAGTGAATTGGTAATAATCTGGAATAAATAATCTAGTATAAAAATGTTTGCACTTTTCTTCTTCTGAAACATTCACGTAGCTCTAGTTGCTGGCCAGAGTATTTTGAAACACCTGCTGTTGTTAAGATATGTTCTTATTATTGTAAACTGAATGTCTAACTTTGCCAGGTCAGCTAAAATGAAGCATGATTTTAGGCTGAAAGGAATCTGATCATACTTTTGCTTCACTTTGCATTATCCTTTTGGAAAAGTATCAGCCCACAGTAGTTCTCAGGGTTCATTTTTTTCAAGGTGTGCAATGCAAAAGATACAGTTTCTACCAAAGAAACGACCCTGGAGGCAGACCATCATATTGTATAACACTACGTTACATCGTGTTCATTATACTACGGTTAATGAACACTTACCTTAACGCAACACAATTACTCAAACCTTTCAACAGTAATCGCGAAATATCAAAATGGGAGGCGTTCCAAGCAAATAAAACGCTCTTCAGATTATTTCTTTTGGCCGCGGCTATAGCAGAAATCGTTTGTTTTTCTGTTTCAGATTATATTGTTAATGGGGGATTCCAGCTAACAGGGAACGTTCTCAGAACTTTATCCAATGTTTTGTAAAGGTCTTCTCAAAAACGTTAATGGGGCGTTATTTCCACGTTTAACATTTTATCAAAGATTCTGTCAATGTCAGAAACGTAAAATTATTACCTGAACATCTTTTTAACGTAATTAATATTGAACATGTTATTTTAGAATAAAAGCATTATTTTGTAAAGACCTATATTGCGACGCGCTGCCCACCCTCGAACCCACGACTTTAGCAGAATGAAGCTGCAATGCTTTCCACTGCCAAACCATGTGTTTTGTTTGTTCGTAAATTATTATTCTTAGCTGCAGTATAGTAATTGTATTAGTGGGATCATGTTCTCGGAACATCAGGAAAATTGGACACTGTTTTCATATCTTAATTGTAACGTTCATTAAACGTTCCTAAAACGACACCTGGTACCTGTCTTCACGATTTTGACCAGAGACGGTTGGCTTCTTCCTCCAGCGTTGACAGACATGACACTGACGGCGTATTCAGTGAACGGCTGGAGACTACTTAAAGTTGCTGGTGTGTCAGACACTTGGATTTCAGAGAAGTAGTCCAAGGCTTCAGACTCCAGGCGCACAATGTATGCGCTCGCCCCGACCATCGGGCTGAAATCCACGGTGATGCTGTCGCCTTGTTCCGAGTACGCCTCATTGATAACCGGAACATCGGGGGCTGCACACAAATTCAGCAATAACTTTCAACAACAGCATTCGCATTAATTGTAGGTATTGATTGTCGTCTATTTCAAAGACCGATCTGATATCCCCACTTACCAGTGATTCCTTCGATTTCTGCACTGGTCAAGATACGACCCATGTCATCCATAGCATCAACTCGTACAATGTACACAGTGTTGGGGGAAAGGGAAATCACTGAACCTATTATTACATTTTCACTAAAAAGGGTGAAGACGGGCGGTTCTGGTGAACTTTTTGGTGTTGCTGTGATCTTGTATGAACTGGCGATTGATTGAGGAGTCCATTGTGCCGTTATACTTTTTGATGTTACGGTATAGATAGACAAAGCAATACCTGTGGGAGATGATATTCAGTTTAAAGGTATTAATAATTTCTCATTTGGAATTTATTAATCTAAAAAGGCAAAGTAACAAGTTACGCTGGCTAGACTACTTGATCATCGGAGAACTGGTGTAGGGCAACCCCATAAATTAAATATAATAGCCCAATTACCATCTCGAGCCGCACAAATCTGTAAAAGAAACACAAAGTACATATTTTATAAGGTTGACAGCGAGTACGATTGTGGTTTTAAAGTCTATAGACAACGTGAACAAAGACACCGTCTATCGTTAGGGTTTTCCCTCCCGGCACACGATCACATAACAGAACACTAATTATTATAAATGAACTCATGCACAAACAAACAAACTCGTGCTGCTTATTTTTCGGATCATGTAGGCTAGCATAGCCAGTTTCTGGAAACCACGCAGGCAAATATACAGATAAGGAAATTAGTGGACAATTACATGTAACGTTCAGCTAAAATGTAATCTTACCGTAGAGAAGCCCAAGGCTAGCAAAGCGAACGTAAAACATTTTAAATATGTTCGTCCCATTCTTCCAGCGTTCACAGTTTCGGGGGCAATCGTTATTTTACCCTGATGGATGCTTCTTTTTTATTAGATTCTGCTTGAGGCTTTACTTTACGTTTTCCTACCTTTTTACCTGACTAATTTTATTGTTCTGCCTATGGCGTACCCCTCCCTCTAACTGGAAGGGTGGGAACCTATCAGGTATTGAAAAGAAAGTATGGCTATGCAAAACGTTTCACTCCAGGAATTCAATAGGGTCCGAAATCGCGGAAACCTCAGCTTTATTTACGAGGAAATTGGGTCATTACAAGATTAGGTGAAATACCTTCCGTTGGGAAAGACACATATTTTTTCATACTTTAAGTTTTTATAAACATATGTACATTACACATTTCACGTGAAACAGTACAAAAACAATGAAATAGTACAAAACAACTTTGAACAGTACAAAAACCATTAAATGCTTCAATCAATTTTAGTTTATGTTTTAAACTGAATTTTTTTCTCCTTTTAAGCAATGAACTTGTTTGTCACAATGTTGCATTCACGGTAAACTGCGCGCTTTTGTGTTTATATATAATTAACATAATTTATGTGACGATATGCAAATATAATACAACGCCTTTAGCCCAGCCGTGATTTCCCCCCCCCCCTCCCTCTGATGACGTAATCCGAGTTTGGGGCGATCCCGCGCGGAGTGTCAAGATGGCAGCTCGAGCGGAGTACGGGCTAAAGAAAGTAGTTTGGCAAAGTAAGTTCAACTCAGTGCTCAATTATTAAAACTACGTGGTCGTACTGCAGATGTATCGGTTAGTGTGGCACAAAAGGGGATCGAGGCGGCTGTTAATCCACGAGTTTAATTTTGCATTCAATGTCATACGCGGAAGTTGCTCAAACGCCCTAGGAGCAACGGAGTCACCACTGGCTGCTGTTGTTGTGGACAGAAATCTCTGACTGTTGCGTGTTTCGTGCGACATTGTTGTTATGGATGTTTTTTCATCCGTCTTTATCACCATTGCGAAAACCTAACTTACCGACAGCTGACGGCAGTGCTCGCTGAAGTGTTTAAAATATGTCGCACATTTAGTTTGGGGCTCCGCTATTTGGCAGCTAGCTTAAATATACTGCTAGGGCTGAACCTTTCCTTGGAAGCACAGAAAGCAAATGTGAATTATTGCAACTATACATACATTAAAGGCACACCTAGCATGGTTGATGTAGATGTAAAGATGTTGGGATGTCTAGTTCTTTGTTGATTTGTGGCCGATTTAAAGTAATGAGTAGTAGGTTACCAATTTACGTAAATTTCAGATATACCGTGGTCAGGTTTGTTAAAACAAAGACGTTTTAGTTTTTCTTATAATTTGCACAAGATGCGTCCGAAAACGCAATAAGCTATTTTCGCATTTTATTGCATCCTTAGCCGTTCACAAAAGTTTTGCGTTAAAAGTATCTTTGACTATGGTATACTGTCTTTAAGCTCTCATCGACCCCATGCATATGTGCATCCCTGTCATTTATGAAACACTAACTTTTACCACACCCTATTTGTTTTGCAGAAATCAAAGACACTATTATTACAGACTGTAGGAAGTCTGAGGTGTGGAAGGTATGGCTCATTTAAATGCTAAACGTTTCTTGTATGGTCCAGGGGGGTGTTCCACGAAGCAGGATTTCTCCGTTAGCTGGGTTTACCTTGGCTAGAAGTCATGATTGTCCAATAGAAATGTTCCTCACCTAAACTCTTATTGGACAATCATGAGTTCTTGCTTAAGTTTAAACCAGATAACCAAGAACTTCTGCTTTGTGGAATACCCCCAGGTTGGTCTGGTGGTTCTTGGGAATTACTGATATATTTGACCCTGAAAATTTTGATCAGTGTTGTTTATTATAGATTCAGAAATATGCCAATCCGTCAGGGACGTAGCCAGCTATGAGGTCAATGAGGTCCGGACCTTGGTAATTTTTTAAGAGCTAAAAATAAAATTTGAAGCTGAATATTCACCTGAATAAAATTAAGGCTAGCTAATGTTTCATGTAACTACTTAATAAAAAATAAACAGGTTATAAAGGGAACGTTATCAATAATGTGATCGACGAGACCCACCCCCCAGCTCTGGGTCCTGGACCTCACTATTTTTCAAACCCTGGCTATGCACCTGCATACAATAACAGGTGGAATGATGTCATATTACTTAATTTTGCTGCTGTTTACAATTTGCCATTTTTAATTGATTTGAGTATGTTAAAATGTCCCAATATACACTCACCTAAAGGATTATTAGGAACACCTGTTCAATTTCTCATTAATGCAATTATCTAATCAACCAATCA
>JABFEB020000043.1:6971080-6982592 GCA_019775895.2 Stomatorhinus ivindoensis
AGGGGGCGCGCGGTCAAAGGGGGCGCGCGGTCAAAGGGAGGGCGCGGTCAAAGGGAGGGCGCGGTCAAAGGGGGCGCGCGGTCAAAGGGGGCGCGCGGTCAAAGGGGGCGCGCGGTCAAAGGGAGGGCGCGGTCAAAGGGAGGGCGCGGTCAAAGGGGGCGCACGGTCAAAGGGGGCGCGCGGTCAAAGGGGGCGCACGGTCACCGTTGTTTTTAAGGGGCAGCTCACTAAAGTTAACAGCAGGACACATGGCTGAACATCATGACAACATTTAATGTCACTATCAGTATGTTATTGCCTGGCCCTAATGAAACTATGCAAGTTCCACCCAACCGAGACCTAAGCAAAGAAACAAATTATCATGCTTAGACCGAAAAAAAACCAGCTGCAATAGACTATTTCTAGAGCTAATTAATAAATAAAAGCCTCTCATTCAATTGTCAATGGTTCTTGATTTTTTATGTATGCATTTATTTATTTATTTGAATCTCAGGTTTTGGCTATAGCCTGTGAAGACTGCCCCCTCCCGTAAATTAAAGGAACTGCAAAGAACGAATCCGTAGCTATCGTAAGGCTGTCGGCAATTTCCTTACCATGAGAGGGAATAAACAATGGCAAGCGCTTGTCGTATCTGACCATCCGCACAAGCTGGGAAGCTGCAACTCAACAGCTGACTGATGGCGAAAACGGTGCAAACGGGTAATGCGTGTGAAACGCTGCGCTGTAATAGCCAAGATAGGCCAGGAGGATGAAAGTGAAATCATCAATCTTGGCTATCCTGCTTTGCGAGTAGCTGAATCCTACTACCAACAAAGGACAGCCACCGGCTAGTCACTGCAAGACACCGTCACCCGGGTCGCAGTGTCGCTCACTGACCATCATCACGTCTCACATCATATTACAACAGCCATTTGTTGACAGGGCTAATTCATTAAAGTCTAGTAACTCAATTTGGCATAGTTGCAAAAAAACCCCACAGGAATACATTTTTGCTAATGCATGTAATTCCAAGGACTTCATTCCTAATCATTAAATGCTGCATAAAAGCCTTCGATTTCACAGAACTGACCTCTGGATGATTTCCTACTTACGGGTGTGTTTTGGCTCATCTGAGGACACTGCTCCGGTTGTGCAGATTGCGACTCGCTCTCGCTGGAATTGCTTCCGCAGCGCCTACCCCTCCTGTCTTCTCCGGCGACACCTCCCGTCGGCAGTGGGTTCTCCACCTCCTGTGCGTCGGGCTGGTCTCGGCCGTCCACTTCCACCTCACCGGAGACGCTGGCGTAGCCCACGTTTTCCACAGAGACCCCAGGCTGACGGTCTTCATGCCGCCTGCAATGATTCGCCATTCCGTCCCTATTGTGGTTCATTGGTCTTTGAAGTATCTGGGCCTGAAGGTTCCTGTCACCCCCTGCTTGGGCATCACCCTGAAGCATGTGGACATGATGTTCCTCAACAGCAGGCTGGCGTGCATCTCTATTCCTGCCCGCCAGCGGCCTCATCAAGCCATGTTGGATGACTGTCTGTGTACTTCCATACAAGATGACCTTTAAACAGACAAATGAATTACTAAATAAATGTCTTGCTGAACTCAGATGTCCGTTTCTGGATCTTGCGAGCTGCTTTCGGCTTACCAGGATGCACAGCACGATGGTGATAAGAACAGGAATCTGAAGTGTGACGGGCAGGTCCTTGAGCAGGGCCCTCAGGAACTCACTGATGCCCTGTCCCACGTGCTTCAGCGGCTCCGTGAAGAAGGTGGTGATGGTAACGGCGATCGCCTGGAGCAAGGAGCGAGCCATCAGCAGAGGAGCAGCACATGCGGCGCCAAGGCTCGACGTTGCCATTTACAATACTTGCCTTGCTTGGAGGCACAAGTAAGATGGGGTTCACCATGAGCACCTCGTAGTACTTCTTACAAGGGTCGTCCTGTAGCGTCCAAGTGCTTCTGAACCACTCTATACATGCCAGAGGAAAACAAATGCACAGCAATACTGAGGCACGGGCAGCAAACTAAGCGACTCCCAGATAATGTCTGAGTGGCGTAACATAACCCTACCCATCAGATTGTCTTTCCAGTCAATCTTCACCCCGGTGCATTTGTCGTTCACACTCTCCATCTTGGCGATGTTGTTTTGGTGCTCGGCAAATGCAATCTGCAAATACACACATGTGTAGATGGACACCAGAACGCGTGCCAACAATTTTAAAAACCCTGTACTGCAGACCTGGGCAAACGCCTGCATTATGTGATTAGTAAAATAAATTTTCAAATCTATTGTTCCTTGCAAGGAACACAAAAAAATGACCCTTGTTGACATAGTGAAACTCAGATTTGCCCCTCCACAGAAAATAATCACCCAGGTCTGTTCTACTGCATGAATGCTTTCCCTTAATCAGTGTAAACTACGTGACTGAATATAAGCTCTTGGACTCAGAAAAGCATTTCACTGCATATGCTGGGTATGCTGTACCTTATAGAGGTAGAACCAGTTCCAGACAATACTGATGAAGAAGCTAAATGCAAACAGCCGCCTGAACTGGATGAACCATGACACCCGGGACCACATCTCGGAGCATATTATTAAGATTGTGATTAACAAACAGCAGCAGACCTAAATGGGAAAAAGGGCAATTAAGTAAACTGAATATAGTGCAATGATAGAATTTGAGCAATTACATTCACAAGAATAATGACATTTTAAAAAATATTATAAGAACATAGAATAGAGAAAGTTGGCAGTCACTGCACAAAACGGACAAAATGCAATAAACAAATGCCTGAGTGATACTTTCAGTAAACGAAATATTTAAAAATATGTACATAAAGGAATGTGAATGAAAGATACTAGGCATGATATGAATTTAGAGCTGTCACAATTACTTGATTAAAATTGATTGCTTGATTATTAAGCACTGATTAAAAAACTCCTTCCTGACATTTGTGGCGATACGGCGGAAGCAAGCTGACGCATAAAGGACGTGGGTCCAGAAAGAGCGAAAACATCATTTGTGTGGAAGCACTTGACATTCAAAGAGAATGAAAATGTAGTCTGTCAGCATCGCAAAACATAAATATCACTACAGCACAACAACAATGCAAATACATGTTAAAAGAAGGACATTCAGGTTAGAGGAGTCACTCAGTAATGCAAGGTTAGCTATAGATTTGTAGCCTCTCAGAGTAGCCTAGCTTGTTTCCCTACTTTCTACGATTCCTCTGTCAAAATAATCACTGGTAAAACTAAAGTATGTCGGTAAGTTGGTAGTGTAACTGTTAGCTGCTGTGCTGACAAATCACTTGCTTTTGCGTAATATCTAATACAAAGTAGTTCCATACAGAAGACAAATGTCTTTCCGTGACCAGATCTTGTTCACGGTTCTCCTCTTTGGCCATTTTCGGTCATTTCTCACGAAGGTGCTGCACGGTCTCTACGACAAGCTCAGCCGCCTTTTATTAGCACAAGGCGTACTCTCCATAACTTAATTCCTACTAATAAAAATTCATTTTTTACAAGTACAAATATGAATTTAAGATCTCTACAATGCGATTCTTACTAGTAAGAATCATCATTTTTACTAGTAAGAATCGTATTTTGTATTTATCTTGAATTCATATTCTTACAAGAGAAAAAAAAACATTTTGCAGTGACAGCCCTAAATAAATTATATAAAACGTGGAAGTTAAATATAATGACTATGAAATAGACACATCTCTACAAAATCTTGGTCAAAGAAAATCAGCCTATATGACAGCAGTGTAACCAACCACATGTTCTTACTGTATGAAAGTCTGTGTACAAAAAAAACAATAAAACAATATCACAGCTTGTCCTTACCCCCAAAACAGTACTGAGCTCCACACAAAAAGTATCTTCAAATCTCCACTTCCATGCCTCATAGTCATGATGCTTGAAGCTGAAGAGTATCTTGCTGAGGGCATCATCCAAAGCCCCAGTTTTCCAGCTCTCATCCCCGTCGATAAGCCGCTGTATTTCACCGACAGCCTGACGTGACAGACGGACCTCGGCGTCATAGTGGACATCTTCTTCATTGGGCTGGGGGAGAAAGCCAGAGGTGACAGCAGCTTTCAAAACTGTGTGCGTGTGGACAAACTCATTCAAGAAAAAAGTCATTCTTAAGAACTCCTACTTACAAGGCCCAGTTTCTGGACTTCCTTCAGGAGTTTGGTAAGATATCGCTTAAAAACCGGCCCGCAGGGTGACTTTTGGGAGGTAGATGCAATTTTATTTTTCTGTTCTTGCACCTGAAATCATAAGAGGCGAATTCTAAACATATAGACATATTGCAAAGCAACGTAATGACTTCATTTAAAATATGTTCAAAAGCCTGTAATCAGTTAAAGAAAAAATATTTTGGGGGGATAAACGAGCAATTGATTACACCAACCTCCTTCTCCAGCATTGCGAGCTTACTGGTGCACTCCGTTACGTCTGGGCATGGGGTCAGATCGCTTGACTTGTCAGTGAACTCCCTCCTTTTGGTAGGTACACTATCGTAACTTATTACCTGTTAAATAAGTTGCAGGCTTTATTTTAAAGTTACAATATATGCACATAAACGCCAAACGCAGTCGGATACACACCTCCGGAGGTTTCCTCATGGTTTTACTGGTAGCGTCGTAGTTAAACATGTCGGTGGGGTCAATCCAGTCGTTGTCCACCTGCTCCTGAATGCCAACCGCCAAAAGGCTACACACCGCGAAAAGCACTTTCATTTTTTTCCGGCAGTGAATAAAATCAAATAAACCGATCAAATAAACTGAAATTTCTGTAAATCCGATGCACAAAGTTGCAGAAGTACAAAAATGCCTACAGAGACCACATATCTGCTTGTCAGCTAGTCTACCGAATGTTTAACGTTCGTTAAACTGAAAATTATAAACAGCTACAAAGTAAATATATAAACAACTACATGGCGTACTGACACGATTTACACTCGCATTTTATTTCTGAGTATAGCTACACTTGGTTTGTATTTTTCGGAAAACATTTTAAGCAACTATCTGTCGTAAACAAATGAGAAAATCAGAACAATTTGCAAAAACCCTTATAACTCCCTGAAGTATAATGCAAACGTAACAAAACTGCAGCTCAAAACATTGCTGACATCCCGCTTCCTGCTTGCAATTTGACCTGAAACGTAGGCAAGGATGACGTCACGCGATGGCTGGTGGGAATTGTAGTTCTTTACGTCAGTTTTGGCACGTGCGGCAGCATCGTTGTATCGCGCAGCTGAACTTGTCTTCATGTAAACGTATGACTTCTTAATGAAATGTTCATCCTTTATTTAGTAATAGCATCATTTTTATGACTATTCCGGGCTTTGGAGGGAGTTGCCGCCTAACAGGTGATGAGTTTTTTCCCCTAAGGACGGCTTAGGATCTGTACAGCTTTGGGTGTCCCACCAACTTTTTATTCCAAATGAGTCTCATGCATGCGTTTTGTGCACCCCCAGCCCACAACGTCCCCTAAATACCTACTACTGCAATAAGAATAAGAGCAAACACGGAGACACACAGGAGTGATAAAATCACAGCTACAGTCAGAGAACAATTACAAAAATAAATGAAATAGTAGGAATACAAGGGTAAAGGCGCGTTTAAGCCTCATTGGAAAATAACGTGTCTCCTTAAAATAAAGTATTTTAGCAACAGGAGGAACAGGAGGTCATCTGTCGATGAGAATGAGGCTTTATTGATACAACAGCAGTTCCACAGTTCGAAGCTTGTTACCATCCAACAGACGTTAAAAAAACAAACTCCATGCAGACTCATTTCTCATAAAAAATAAAAACAAAAACGACTACATGAAACAAAAGTTAAATAAATACATCTATGCATAACTTGGCTTTTAATTTAAAGTCTGTACATTGGGAAAAGAAGATGAAGTATTACATACAACTTGCTTGTCTTCAGGAACCACAAAAGGACTGTGTTCTCTGATCAAAGTGCAACAGTTAGGAAACTGGAAAATAGTTTAAACAAATTCTGTGCTGGCAATGAAGTACGTCTCTGCTTTGTATTTAATCATGCCAAACCGTTCTGCCATGCCTCCCTCCACAAGAATAAAAGTGTATAAAACGCCCATTCAGACGGACGGCCATCATGACAACTCCTCCACGATGACATCATGTTAGTATATTTACCTAATCTAAGAGATGCAAATGCTAACAAATTAAATACTGAGGGCCAACCGATGTCATAGCCATCATGCCACCTTCATGGCAAACCAAACATAAAAATTAAAAAGCGTTTATTAACCCCTTCACTGTCAGTTAAAACAGACCCACTATCCTGGTCACACGCTAACCATTTAAAACGAGCTCTGTGTCAGCTGGCTCCCATAGGCAGCTTTCAGACTGAAATACAGCTTCCATAACCTAACAACTGGCCACTAGTGTTGTGAACTTATGTAGAAGTCCGGCAAACTTCCATGAGCAAAAGAGAGGGGAAAACAATGACTGTCATTAACAAGGACTAAAACTGTTTCAAAAGCTTACCTTTGTAGTATTTGATAATCAGTTATTTTGACAATAATACACTTTAGGAAACACTGCACAACCAGTAAACAACAACACATCAACCTTTTTTGTTTTTATAAAATAAACGATAGCAGCATCGCGGAGGTTGTCAAATGTAGTGGACAAGGTTACAAACTGCCATGCTACCTATGGATTACAGCTGGGCTCACCCAGCAACGAGGTGTGTGAAGCTTTCTATGGAACCAGATTGTACAAGGCACAATTTGTATTAAAACTTATACGCTAATGGTTTCCAAATTGCAGTTAATTAAACGCAAACTTAACGCCCGGGCACAGTAAGCTGTAAGATCACCCCACTTTGACTGTGTGTAAGCTATGAGTGTTCGTGTCCTTTGCCTGTTATGAGAGCTCAGAAGTGCTGCTTTCTTGTATCAATCATTAAGTGTACACTTCAGACAGCAGAGCCGCTATTTACAGATTTCAGTCACAGAAGCGCTAATGTGAGACTGCAAGCACAGCAGAATTGATTACGTCGGTCATCACCGCTAGCATACAGACACACTCACACACACACAGACGGACCAAGTGAGAGTTCCTTATTTTTGCTCTCGGTGATCGGCTAGTTAGTTCTGGAAGGGGGGGAGGGGTGGGCCTCTGTGAGCACCGCCGGACTGCAGCTCTCCAGCCCGCAGCCACTCTCGCTAGGTGTGGGTCCAGAGCGTGACAGTCCGATCTGCGGAGGAGGACAGGAAGGAGAGGTCGTGCGTGTGCCACCGGCACTGGATGACCTTGTCGCCGTGCTCGCCCACCACGGTCAGCGGGAGCTGCTTGGTCAGGTCGCCTGGGGAAAGAAGAGGCCGTCAGAAATGCCGGAGAGATGAAGACGTTCAAGGCTGCATGGCAAGGACTGCCAGATACTACAAGTGTATTTTTAATGCGCACTGGGTGACAAAGAATGACGCAACGACACACAGTCGCCTCTGGGGGGAAAAAAAACTGACAACAGGCTTACTAATCTATAAATAGCTAAATATTATTCAAGCATCTGCTGAAGATGGGTGACTCCAATGACTTATTTTGGCTTGGAGTCTTGGAGGGCCGGGCCTCACCTTGCAGGTCGGTGATTATCACGCGGGTGTCGTAGGAGCCGGTGAGCAGGTAGTGCGCACCCGGGGAGAAGCGCACCGAGCGCACGTCGCTGGTGTGGGGCCGGTACGTCTGCACCATCCGCCCCCCCCGGATGTCATACAGCATGCAGCTGCTGTCTTCCTGCCCCGTGGCCAACAGCCGCCCGCTGGGATCCACAGCCACTGAGGCCACGGGGCTGCCTGGGGGCGGCGAAGCGGGGCAGTGTTAGCCGACAGGCAGGGGGCGCTGATGAACTGCCCCTTAAATATGCCCCCCCAATATCCGGCTACTGATCAATATTCCATACTTATATATCTACAAACATACACACCTTATCAATTCCTACCTTAGACAAAAGCTTCAAATAAAGTAATACATTTGGTTAGAAAATTTGTAAAAATCTGTATAAAAATTCAACATAAATTTACTCGACAGGAAAAATATCCATCCACCATCTGTATCTGCTTGTCCTAATTCAGAGTCACGGGGGGTCCAGAGCCGATATCCCTACAGGTGCAAGGCAGGATGGGGGGCCAACCCATCGCAGGGCACAAGGCAGGGAACCACCCAGGATGGGGGGCACACACACACACACACACACACACACACACCTTTCACTTACACACACACACACCCACCTTTCACTTACACACACACACACCCACCTTTCACTTACACACACACACACACCTTTCACTTACACATACACACCAACGGGCAGTTTGGGGACTGTGGCGGGACACCAGTACCCAGAGAAAACCACACAACAGCACAGTGACAACAAGCCGACTGCACACACATGGAGTCACAGTGGAGTCTCGAACCCTGGTCCTGGAGGTGTGAGGCAATAGTGCCACCTACTGTAGCACCGTACCGCCCCAAGAAAAATATATAAAAAGAAAAAAAATATATATATATACACACATATAAGTAGAGTATATAATAACATCGTTAATTACATGTCCTGCCTAAACGTGACCCCTGACACAGTAATAAGCTTTGCAGCTCGGACACGCCCACTGCGGGGGACGCTGTGCTCGGACCCCACCCACCGGAGCCGTGGAAAGCCGTTCCCACCACCCGGACGCAGCTAGGCACTCGCAGGTCCCAGAAGCGCACCGTCTTGTCCAGGGAGCCTGACGCAATCATCCAGCCGCCCCAGGTGTAGAGGGACAGGATGTGACCTGACCGAAGACACAATGCGAGTGAGCGTCACCGGCACCCTCTGCTGGAGACTGCCCCATCAGCTCGTTAAAAGCGTAGATGTCACCGTAACCATGGCAGCTGTGGGCGGGGCTTATACCTGTGTGCCCACTGAGCGCGTGCAGGCCCTGCCCCCGCTGGCAGTCGGTGGTGTAGATATTGCAGTCCCCTGCGCCAGCGCTGATCAGGATAGCCCCTCCGCTCTCGGGACCCTCCATGAAGGCCAGATCGCGGATGGTGCCGTCATGCATGCTGAATTCCAGGTCCGGGCCTGCAGGGGCAACCTACACGTCACTGCCTTCTCAACCCTGCCTCTCACTGGCTCGGCTGTGCTCGCCTCATAACCTTACCCGCAGCAGCTTACTGGATATCACATGGGGACCATGTGGCAACATACTGTATATACTCAGCATCCCGAACAAGCATTCTTCACAGATCACCATGGAGACCAGAGATCCCCATCTAGTCATATGTCACATGGCAGTACAGAGATTCGGTTACCGGGGCCGGAACACGTGGCTATCAGTTCAGGCCGGGGTTGTTGCTAGTATCTTATGGCATCAGAGGCATAGCCCAGAGACCAGATCTGTCCGAGGGTCACCGTATTGAGTTCTCTCTCTCTCTCTAAAGTTATGATATTCGTAATGCTACACTGCCCCACAAAGGCGAAACACAGTAACTACGCTAACACAAATTGAGAGCTTCAAAAGTTTTTTGACTGTCCACCCAAATGTAGTAAAAAGTAGCTAAATAATATTGTTCACTTCAAAATCAAGCACAGTTGAATCAAGGGACCGATTTTGGTGATAACTCCGTATTGATGAAAGATGTAGTTACAGTGTTTGCATTTGCATGGTAGTACGAAGGTTTCGGGAAACGTAGCCCTGCACTACAGGTGCTTTTCCACCGCACCAAGAACCATTCTTTTGATACTTGCATTTTTCCATTGACTTAAGTACCAGAAGTACCAAAAGTGCCAAACCAGCTGAGGTACTTCTTTGGTACTTCGGTACTTTGGGGTGGGACTTAAAATGCTTTCTTTGTCGATTGGTTATGCAATAGCCTAATCTCTAAACATGCCGCCTTGGAAACGGATGCAAACTCAGAAAATAATGATAAATGAATAATGATAAATAAACGAAAAAAAAGTGATACAGTCATAAGAACGTATACGACAATAAGATCCGCACGGCATGAGAGAAAATTATAACGCATTTTGCCGAATGAACTAATACAGCACGTATATAGCGTGCCGCCCTCGCCACGCGAGCCCCGACCTCCAGAGCGGTGCTCACCGGTGGCGTTGCAGGACTCCGCGTTGAAGGGCAGCACCTTGACGTACTTGTCGTTGGAGCCGGTGGCCAGCAGCTGGCCGCAGTGGCTCCAGGCCACACAGTAGATGGAGCCCTTGTGGTGCTTGTTCCTCTTGAAGCGGACGACGGGCTGCTTAGAGGGGTCAGAGCCGCTGTGGGGACCGCGATGGGGACGGCGGCATTGGGGTTAGCGTGACGACTTACCGGCACTGCGGTTAAAGCCAAAAAAACACTGAAAGGAATTAAAACACACATCCATATCCATATCTACCTGGCGTTCAGGACATCAGGGTAGGCACACACACGCAGTGTTTTGGAGTTGGACCCCACAGCGTAGAGCGCCCCCGAGGGGTGGAAGGCCACAGCACGAACGGCTTGCGTGTCTTCCAGCTTGTTGACGGCCACAAACTGGGCTTTGGGCTTGTCCCCCTGAGAACGACACAAAGGACACTTAGTCACATGGTGACTAGGGGCGTCACGTACAGCTGAACAAAATGTGAATCAATTCTCTCACTCAGAAGCTTTTTATGAAGAATTTCCTTAGTAGCAGACAAGGGTTTTTGTCGGCTCCACTTAGAAGAGGTTGAACCCAGAAGTGGGGAAATTAAACAGAATTGCTTTGAAATCAAAAGTTAATTCATCCATCTTCCAACCATTTATTCTGGTCAGAGTCACAGGGTGGCTCATCTCAGACAGAACAGGGTACAAAGCTGGGCAGCTCTGGACTAACAGTCAGTCCATTCCTGGACACGGACACGCTCGACCTTCCACTATAAGCAATTCAGAGATGCTAATTTGCTTTAGTACCTTGTGGGGAACCACAAGAGACAGGGAAGATAAGCAAACTCACGGAGCTGTGCATTTGAACCCCCAACCTGTAGGTGTGAGCCAAAAGCACTACCCCCCATGCATCGTGCCATCCATACTGATTGCATTTGGTTATTTAAAATGAATAAATAAAATCAAGGCCCTACTTTCCATAAAACTTCTTGCTAAACAAAGCATGTTATTTTTCATTCACAGGCTGCGCTAATGGAATTACTGTATAACCAGAGGGGTGTAATCTGTGCCCCTCCTTCTGGAATAATCCAGGGTGACTCAGCTGGACACGCTGAAATCCCAGCAGGCAGAACAGGCGTGCGCAGTGCAGCCCAGCGTCTGGGTGGACATGACACTGACGAGATTAGGATTCGGAGCGGATAACAGCGACACGGAGAAGGGAGTGAAGCCGATTTCGGGCCTGCGTGGATCTGAAAATGCTGGGCTTGCCTGATCCCTCAGCCTGCATGGATCTGAAAATGCTGGGCTTGCCTGATCCCTCAGCCTGCGTGGATCTGAAAATGCTGGGCTTGCCTGATCCCTCA
>JABFEB020000043.1:6994018-7007160 GCA_019775895.2 Stomatorhinus ivindoensis
GGGGGGCTAGAGAATATTATATTTTTATGGCAGAACAGGACGTCACACAGAACAATACTCCACAGCATCCATTTACAATTGCTAGCTATGCATCTTGGCTTTAAACAGCCAAATAAGACCATAACAGTCAAACCTCTTTCATACAATGAAACTTCAAAGGCATTATTTTCTTTCTGATTTTTGCCAGAAATGCATTTGTAACAGACCTGCAAAAAGGAACATTTATTAAAAAAAAATAACAAAATAAACAATTTGTATAAACTGTCATTTCTGATCCATCTGTCGCAACCTCAGCACCTTATAAAAAGGGTTAATTTTGGGTTGGAAATATCAATTGACAAATAACTTTTGATAGTTATCATTTAATGTCATATACATTAACATATATAGATATACCTGTTATTTTTCACTTTGCTGGACTAATGGCACAAACAAATGCATCTATTGCGGTATATCTGTAACTATTTCTAAAGGGGCACCTGTTCAATGCAAGGTGCATGGAACCATCGGTTTCAGACCAGAGCAGACACAAGCGTGTTTACACGGGAACAGTAATCAGGGATAATATCAGCACAAGCATGGCTTGTTTTTGCATGATTTATAGGCATGATGCGGAGGAATGTTACCGTACACCAGCCAACCATGGGAATTTCTGTAACACAAAACTCTGTTCATACTATGAGATGCACAACAGTAATTTTTCCCTACGCCAACTAGAATGAGGTTCTGAAAATTTTGGATTAATTTGTTATGATAAAAGGGTCTTTTACATAACATGCAACTTTTCTCTAGATTTACTTTAAAACTTTGTAAAAGTGTATTTTTGTATCTAATAGATTATAAATACAATGTATTTATTTAATCTATGATTTAAAATATGTAGTGCAATACATACAATGAAGTCTTCAGCCATAATTTGTAACAGGGTATTTGAAGATTTAGTAAGTCATTTTCCAATTAACAATCAGAATTATGCTGATATGACCATATTTGATCAATTTAATTATTCTGTATACTTGTTTAATTTAGATTTTTAAGTACAAAAACAGGTTCCCCATAATTAGTAGTTTTTCAGTTACAAGTACATCATGTCCATGCAAGAAATATGAATAATCTTTGACCAATTAAAAAAAAAAATCAAAAGCAACTGTCATACATATTGTTTTTTGTTACCAATTATGTACATATAACTACATAAAGAAACTGTTCATTTAAACTAAAATGCACATTATGATGCACAAATCAAAATCCAGAATGGGCCTGGATTCAAATAATCTTAAGTAAAAGGTAAGTTATTTGCAGTCTTTTCAAAACATACACAGTGCAGAGCACAGATTACCCCACTGAATCTTGTTGTTATAAATTTATTTGAAAAGACCATGCTATAAAAAGGACACAAATGGTATATAAATAAAACAATGTCATGGTTAAAAGCCAAGTAGAATACTTCATATTTCAATTTTAATCTACACAGCTCAAATGAAAGCATCAATAGCAGAAATATATATTTTACCAATAGTTAACAAGTGATATTATGTTCAGCCCCACAAACCTGTACTTTGATTTACAGGATTAAGCAAGTGAGTCACTAATTAAACACAATGTTTCTGTGGTACCCATGAATCACTTGTTTTAAAGCTATTTACAATTTCAAACCAGGTCACATAGTCTAATTCAAGATTTGCCTGTATATACAGTACATTGATTTGAATCACTATCTGATCCAAACATGTCACAAACCCTTTAAACTATATTTTTGTATCTTTTATTCTAAACGTATTCTGTTACATTGATCGGTAAATACAATGAATGTGTTCAGAACAGTATATTCTAAGTATTTTCTAATTTCTTTACAGTTATCTTAGGTTGGTCAAAGACAAGATCTAGTTCAACTATTTGCCTGGAATACAAAACGTTCTATGTACAGTCACTGAACCACTTGTCGCTATTGAAGCATATACAATGTAGAGGCAATGTTTCCTATAGTAAAAAATAAATTAATCAAAGTCTGTTGCCAGTTTCCAGCAAATTGGTTGTATTTCAGTAGTGATTTACCATTCTGCGTAAAGGCAACGTTTCCAAATACCAGTGGAAGGCGCCATTTCCACTTTGCTTCCACACACAGTCTCAACTGATCGTTTATATTGAAAATTTGCGCAACAATCACAAAATCAGAAGCCAGCATACAGGAAAGCATTCGAATGGGATAAGCTCACAAATGCCTGGCTGCTGTCGAGTACGAATCAAAACAAGCATAAGGCCACAAATGTTAACGTATGAAAATTTTACCTACACAGATGAGTAACATTCAGTGCTTCTGTGTACCAGATCATGTGACACTCACTCCCTTTCTTTTCTGCACACAGAGAACTGCACACATGCACACATTCAAGACTTTATTAAAATCACCCAGTTGTCCAGGGTTGGGTGTGTTGGACACCTTAGTAATTTTCATTTGATCCTGCCTAATGGTGATCTACATTCCAGTTGTGCGTCACCTCATCAGAGTTCTGTTTCGGCAGAGAAAAAAATACAAAAATAAATGAGGAAATGTAAGCAAGATGAGGTGTGTTTGTCAGAAAAATGGAATTGTGCCTAATCCAAAAGGATATGTACAGTATGGTATGGTGTTGATTGGAAGGGTCCCAATTAAAACAAAAAATAAACTTGTTAAGTTCCACTAGGACTTTGTCGAGAGAACTTTCTTGGGAGTTCCTGGCTTTTTGGTTTGCCACAGGTGGCTGTAGATGGTGACGGCATCAACGCTGGCAGACATGGTTTTGGCAGGGATATGACTGAACTGCTTCCGGTCAGAGTTGTACTTGTACAGGCCCTCGATCATCTTATGGGTGATGGTCTTTGGTCCAATGCCTGCCAGTTTGGTGACCTCCTCTGTCTCGGGGCAGTACATATACACCGATCGAAACTGGCATCCCGAATCCCGGAAAAGGATCAGGAAGTTGTTGGCTTCTGATTTCTCCATCTCCTGAAAAAATAATGAATCTCCATATTATAATTCATTTCACTGCAGCTGTCACTCTGCTGTTGGGATAAATGTCAAAACATAAAATCGCCAGAACTCTCTCCCACGCATGTAACTAAATTACAATGACTTAAGACCGGGCCTCCTACCTCTAATATTTTGTTCTTTTGACCTTCGTTCACCTTCCCAGCCAAGCAGCAGTGGGCCATGGCATTCTGGATAATATGCTTATTAGACTTGGCGCTGGGTTCCTTGTACAGCTTTGGTCCTGTGCAGAGACAAACTAAAAATCTTCAGACTTCAAGGGGTTTCTGAATTTAAATGAGTGATAATGCTATCTGTAGGCTACTGGTAAGAAATCCTGATGAGCTTCACAACAGAAAAGGGAGTAAGTTGTTCTTTTGTTTTGTGAAACCATTTGTAACTACATTCATTCCACAACTGGAAAAAGACGCATGGAAAATTAGTACTTCACTTGTACACTCAATAGCATGTGCAAAATACTCAAATGTGTATCAGGTGACCCAAACCTGTGTACTCCGTGTTGGAAGCTACTGAAGAGGTGGTAGAGCCGTTCTCCCAGTCCTTCTCTCCGTTTCGGCTTCCTGAGCGGCAGGGGGAAGGACATCCGTCTGCCGAGTCTGGTCTGGGTGTGGATTGGGGCAGGGCGAGGTGTGACAGGCAGAGAGGTAGTCAGCCAGTATCCTGTGACATCACTGTCCTCACCTCTGTGGTCCAAACAAGCTCATGCAGCGAAGGAAGCGAGACTATGAAAGCAGTGATTCCCAGTCCGGTCCTCGGGGACAGGATTCACATTACGGAGCTGGGAGGGAGCAAAACCACGGACTGTCTGTTGGTCCCCGAGGACCGGACTGGGAAACACTGTGCTAGAGTTTTCTGAAGCAAAGCTTTGATGGATATGTGCAGAAGCCAGGTGACAGAGTGGGATACTAAACAGTTACGATGAAAATTTCATGGGGATTAGAAACGGTAGGCATTGGCTGTGTGGCAACTTCAAAGCGTATGATTTATATATGAAATGATGCAGAGGGATGCAAGTATATTGAGCTATTTTGGTTATGTACTAGAAGTGAAGAACTTTGTGAGTTTTAAACAAGAAAAGAAAGTATTATATGAATATGAATGTTCCAGTTGATTTTCTAGTCAGGGTCTAACTGGCTGTTCAGTGTGAAGAGATAGATTTGTTTGGTTGCATTTTCATGAATTAATATTCTCATTGTATTTTTGATTCTTGTATTTAATTCAACATTTAATCTTGTATTTTATCCAAACTACTGTACAGTTCCTGGAGTAATTTGGGGGTTAAGGACCTTGCTCAAGAGCCCTGTGGTGACATCACTCTGCCAACCCTGGGATTTGAACCAGTGACCTTCCGATCACAGATGCAACATCCCGACCCACTGAGCAATAGTATCATTGTGGTAAAATGAACTACTGAAACATAATTATATCTTTTTAAGGTTTATTTCTGAGAGTGGCTGGCAGGTGTTCAGCTCAGTATTTTGACATTATCTTAATGATATAAATCCCTCAAACAGGTAGGACAACAGCAGTAATGGAGTGACTTGGGTTACAGCAAAGAGACCAACCTTCCTTTTTTCACTTTAGGAGAGCTCAGAAAGTAGGAGAAGCTGCCAGAAGCTAGCCTACTGCTCAAGAACATTCCAGAAGAAATGTGAGGAGAATAAAAAGGTGTGGAGAACAGATGTCAGTTTTTTTTTGCGCTTTGGAGTCAAAATGTTGTGAAGTCAAGAGTACAGAAGGCACTTCAGTTAGACATTCATGGGATAGTCAGTAACACACAGGACAGGTTACAGCACTAACAGATACGACAATGTGCAAGTTGTATTATACTGCATGGGCATCTGAATCTGATCAGCGTTAAGAGAAAAATGTCTCTATAGACAGATTAATGAAAATTAAAGATCAATTTTTGTTTTTAAATAAAATTGCTGCAACGATCAACAAAAGCAAGCATTTCATTCTGACAAAATCTAAGCATAAAAACTATGCTGTATTATCAAAACAGACAGAAATATTATAGATCCAACATACTTTAGCACTAAGAAATATCACACTTTCTGCAAAAAAAGAAATAAATAATTCAATGCTACTGCTATAAGAGGAAGGTTCCGGTAAAATTCAGTACTTCCACGAGAAACTGAGGTTTAGCACTGAAGGCAGCTAGAACCTAAAAGGGAAACTGAGTGTGAAGACAGAAATGGTAACTCAGGCTGGGTGGGGTTCTCACCTGGGAAGGACCTTCTCAGACTGTAGGCTTTCGTTGTCCCTGAGATTGAGGGAAGCCAGAGACAGACTTGAGACTGAATGAACGCGAGGCCGCGAACCTGTATGCGGGACGAACACCATCGCATCAGAACTGAGGGTTTGCTGCACACCTGTTACATCTTGCAGCAGCACCACTGTTGAGGCACCATTAACAATAAAGGATTCAGGATTTGGTAAATATGCACATTTCATATAAGCCCAGGTTTGAACAAACAATTAAGCTTTCTCCTGCAGTGCTAGACTACTGGTGATACAGGATATTGCTGTTCGGTATACTGTACGAGAATCAGTTCTGAATTAAACACAAAACTATATATGAATGTATTAAAAACATAAAATGATTGAGGGTTTTGATTATATTTGGACATCAGCTGAATATCAATTAGCAAAGGCCACAATGCAACTGAAGAACAGAATGATCAAGAAAATGGCTTGAATATCTGGTGACTGACAAATGGCCACTTGAAATGAGGTGGGGAAAATTGAGGTCGGTCGACAGCAGGGGCAGCAGGAGGAACTGAGTGACCTCCTCGACAGCTTTACCTGCAGTAGCCTTGGCACCAGCCTTGGGAGTCTCTATGACGTCTCTGTGTATGGATTTGGGGCGGGGCTTCTTCTGCTTGGCACTGAGGGGGCGGGGTTTAATTACGCTGTCCATGTCCTCCATCAGCTTAAGCTGCTTCCTCCTGAGATATTCCTGCTTTATGAACTCCCTGCGCGCCTTCTCTTCCTCCTTCTTCTGCTTTTCCTCTTCTGCTTTCATTCTGTTGGGAAATGACGACGACATTCATGCTAATAACAATTGAAACTTAATGGATCCCGATGGGGAGGTTCTCTTTACGCCCCCCCACCTTGTTCTCTGCAGGTGAGGGCGAGCTGGCTGTGAAAGGCAGCCCCCCCATAGCAGGCCTCAGTCAGGGACCCACAGATGTACCAAGGCTGAGCTCAAACTGGTGACCTTCTGATCACAGGCACAGAGGCTTCGCCCACTGAGCCACACACTGGCCCCCAACGCTATCTGCTGTGCCCCCCCAAATCAGCTTAATATTGCTTACATTTGTACAAATGAACATTATCTGATACAGTATACAGTCTGATACAGTATAAACATTGATATGATATATATATACAATGTATCCTTAGTTATATATTGTACCCATTGACTGAACTTTGGAATACATTCATCCACCCAGCCAACCATCTTCCATCCCAGTTCAGTTAATGTGAGGACAGGAAGTGATGCAGAGGAGGTGGGAGGGACTCACCTTGCCATTTCCTTCTTGTGCTCCTGCTCGGCCTCCTGCTGCTGCTTCTTCTGCAGCGCCTCCCTCTCTCTCCTTAGCCTCTTCTCCAGCAGCGCTGCTCTCTTCAGAGCAATGTCTTCCTCGCCCTGCATGTCATCCTAGAAACAGCCGCAGCCAGAGACACAGCGGCTCACAATGACACGTCAAGCCCTTCCGTGCCAAACATGACACTTTCCTCTGTGATCACTCATGCTTGAGAGCCAATTAACCCAAACCCTTCCTGTCAGATGCCAAACTACAGAATATATTGTGGTGCTAAATGTGTAAGTTATTCATGCACAATTTTTGAGAATCTTGTCAGCTGGTGAACTTCTGCAGAAAATCTTCTGCTTGTAACTTTTATTTAATTATTCATAAACTATTATTATGACCTGAATCAGAGCCCTGCTGACTGTATTTTCTCAATATTCTGACAGTTTTCTCCCTTTAAATGCACAACTCATTAATCAGATGTACAAGTGGGAATGCTAATTCATTAACATTTTAAATAAGAGAAGCCAAAGGAATTTAAATGAAAATTTCAGTTGCAACCTGACGTGTCTTGTGTTCTGAATCCTAGCACATTTTAGCATGATCCCAGGCTACTGTAACCATACATCATAGTTCATATCTTTACCTTGAAAAAGAAGCCGCAGCACGTTTTCTGTTCTTCCCTGGGGGGTTCTTCCCCTGCTCCACTGTCATTCTTTTCTAGCCCCTGGCCTTCCAGCGGTTTGAGAACAGACAGTGGCACCTCTATCAAGTTCTTCGCAGTGGGACCAGTGGTTCCGGTGGGATTTGCAGATGGTATGACAGTGAAGGTCTCTGTAACGGGTTGGGTCAACACCTCGGACACTTTGGATTCCCTGGGTCTGCTCCCTTCTCTCAGGTCCACCTCTGCACTTCGGTCCTGCTCTTTCTGCTTTGTTTCTTTGGTTGGGGCAGGAGCTGCATGCACAGCCATGGATGCCTGGGCTGGAGCCTCCGGTGCCGGCTGTTCGTTTTTGGTGCTTTGCGTGTTTTCTTCAGGTTTGGGGTCTGGTCCTCTCCTGGGCCTGGAGTCGTGACCTAAGTAGGTGTAGGAGGTGGTCTGGGTCTGGCTGGGAGAGAACTTTCGCAGTCTGGGAAGGCTGTCGACCGATTGCGGGGTATTGAGCATCCGACTGAAGGGGGTGATCTTCAGCTCACTCGGCCGAGGGGTCCTAGGGGTCCTGGAGTGAAACGATGCCGATTTCCTCTTTATGGTTGCTGGAGAGCGGTGGGCAGGTCGAGGAGACCCAGCAGAAGACAGCACAGGAGACATGGACCCCGCGGAGCGGCGGAGATCTTGCACTTGTTTCTGTGGAGAAGGTTGGGGTGGGGAGATGACCCACGACTGCTGATCCCTCATCTGCATGATGACCTCCTGCTGCTGGGCCAGCCGCTGCATCTCTACTTGCAAGAAGTTAAGTGAAGCGTTCAACTTCTCGATGGACTTGGTGTACTCTGCCATATCCACCTCGCTTGCGCTCTCATCGCTGGAGGACTTCATCCACGTGACCTGGCTTCGGTCCATGCTTTCACCATCCAGTTTACCCTTCACAGGCTGCTGGCTGCCATTAGCAGGTGCTTTGTTGGACTGGTTGTCACCAGATGATGAGTTACCCTCCCCACCCCCTGCTTCATCCTTGAGTGGCGAGGTGGCAGCCCCCTTCTTCCTCACCACATTCAAGAAGGCTGTCCTGCCCATCTTCTGCCTATGTCTAGTAAAAGCCTCTTCTACTTTCTTCTTTTGTGCTTCAATGGCCCTCCGTTTCTCCTCCAGTTTCATCTTCAGGTGGACCATTTCCGAGGCTAGCATTTGGGTGGGGTCTCGGGGAGACTGACGGATGGGACTCTCCTGAGCCATCTGACCCTGTGCCACCATGTGTGGGATATTAAGCTCAGAGCTTTCGGGGGTGGTCTTGGGGGAGCTGCTGCTGGTGCTCCGTCCCTCCACGTGGTTCAGCTTTTTAAACTTCTGCTCAGCAAAGCTGGTCATCTTGACACCAGAGCTAGAGGAGGCTGTACTATCGGCATGGGACCTCGCACTCATTGAACTGGGGCACGGGCTTGTCATCTCTCGAGCCTTACTGACCCTGAGCTCAAAGTCGTGGTCCATGTCTGAGTCCAAGCTCACTGTGTAGTCCTTCAAGGATGAGTCCTCATCCAGGGTCTCCTGGATGTCTTCAGTGCGTACATGAATTCCCGTGTCCACCTCCGTTGAAACTGAGTCTGTGTCTGCTTCAGCACCTCGTGCTTTTTGGCACAAATCCCCCGTCTCAAGGCCATGAAGAAAAAACCCATTATCTACAGGCTCCGCCTGAACGCTGCCTTGTGGCCTTTCAGAGTCATGGATGATCATCAGGGCCTCCTCCATGCTGGGCATGGGAAGGTTCCCATGATCGTCTGAGACTTGGCCATTCAATAATCCCTTGTCATTCTTGGGTAGAGACCTTTCAGGCTGGCGTTCAGTGTTGGTACCTATTTGGCTCACTGGAAATTCCTCCTCCTCAATGCCTTCTCTCTCACTCTGCCCATTCACAGGTTGGAAGGAGAGATTCCTCTTCATATTCTTGGACACATGATTGACTTTGAAGCCCAGCCCATCTGTGCTGATGGACCTGGTCATGCCTCGGTTGGAGATTGTGGAGCTCTTTACAATGTCCTCCTTTTCAAAAGGAATGTCAAAAGATATCCCATGTGCAGATGAACTATCAGACCGAGGGACAGAGAAAACAGAACGATTCAAGATCGTGGCGTGGCGTCACTTTAGCACACGGCATTATTCACCTAGACATCTGATGCACACAATTTGTTCACTGACCGTTTTTCCTTAGGCCACGTGCCCACACAGCCATCCATGTAAGACAATGAGGTCGATCGCTTTATGATACCCAACACTGCACAACGATAGCACAAATCAGAAAAATCAAGCAATAGAAAACATAAGCAATACTTAAATTGCAAAAAGATCTCAAATAGAAGAGGGAGATGTCAAACATCAGTGCTTCAGTAATTGTCTCTTACCTGAAGTGGGAGTCTGAGGTTGGGCCCTAAGAGGGAGGCTTGCAGAGAGAAAGAGACAGAGGCTTTTCTAATTTCCGGAAGCGCACTTCAGGTATGTAGTAACTCATTATAGATATACAGTAATGCATATAGTGGAAGCAGAACTGACCTTGGGTGTTCTGGAGGTGGGGGATTCTCCATAAAGCTTCTGTTGGTGGCGTTGGAGATGGGCACTGAGGGCGTTTCTCTCAAAGATAATGGTTCTAGCACTGGAAGCAGACCAAACTTCGATTAGATGCACTTACAAAGTCATGGCATCTTCGAAAAACTATTATGCTGCGCAAGGTGTGTCTGTCTGCTTCAGCGAACCCATACCTTCAGTGCGCACCATCTGGGGCCGCACAAACGAGGGCTTCACGACTTCGAACCACCAGAACAGCTCTGCCATGAACACCAGGTAGTTGTTCTGGAGCAGAATATAGTGAAGAGGAATTCATGTCAGAGCACAAAGCATCCACCCGTCCATCTTCTGTAACTCCGTAACAAACCCACAACCCTGGAACCATAAGATAGCACTGCAATTCACTGCACCACTTAGATGCAGTGAGCAGCCAACAAACCAACAGAACGTATATGTGTATATTAAATACACACACACACACACACACACACACACACACACACACACACACCATGAAAAGGGTGGTGGGTCTAGATCAGGGGTGGCCAATCATTTCCAGAAGGGGTCCCGCAGTATATGCAGGTTTTCGCTGTGACTCCCTAATTAGATTTGCTAATTAGAGGACTGATTGGCTGAAGAGTCCTCACTCCTGGGTTTGAACAGCTGACCTACAGGTTACCCCAAAAACCTGCATACACACCGGCCCTTTGAGGGTAAGATTGCCAACCCCTGGTATAGATATTACTGTACTGAAGTTGTTGAAGGAAACCTTCCAAGAGGAATTTGAGAAGAGAAGAGCTGTTTGCCTAATGTGGTCATCGTTAGAGGTCTCCATGTGCTGCAATCAATACACCTTTCTTAGCACAATCGTCACTGGATACCCATGCTGTATGCGTTTTGCTTTGCTATAATTTCTTAAGCAAAACGGCAAAAAACCAGAGTTAGTCATGCAAAAAGTCTTCTGAATTTCTGCCTGACCCAGAGAAAAAATAATGATGCAACTAGAAAGTGTCTTTAGAATCTGATTATGCAGCGTGCATTTAGGTCTATTTATTTATGAGTTTTGATACCTCCCTCATGAATAAGAGCAGTGCACTCCTTTATGAAAGATACAGTGTAATCTAGGATGAAGTAGGAGAGCAAAATCAACCAGAAAGAACTACATTTCGAGTCTGTCATGCACTGCAAAAAACACATGTGATAACCCTTTTCTGCCACAAATGTAGGAAACTTCTGAAAATATTTGGATTTGATGGATTTTAAGAGAAGTCTCATCTTAGATAAAGAAAATCAGATAAAAAAAAAAATTTGATAAAAAAATCAGACCAACATTACACTGAGCAGTTCAAAGAACGGACCAAACAGGCTTAAATTCTAGAAGTCGAAATAGGTTTATTAATGTGAATTTGGAGTCTTCTTTGTCAAAAAAACATTTTGAACTGGGGCACACTGTTGTCATGGGGACTGTGATGAAATACACACATTTAATGATTTATGTACAAGAATTGCACCTTTAGAAGAATCAAAACAATCAAATGTTCAATAGTAAACCTCTCTGGTTAACAAAATTTTCTTTTTTTCATAGACATTTGAAACAAGTATCCTAAAGATGACTGCACCCTAATGACTGAGTAGGAGGTGTGTCATCAAGACACAGATGTTAACTGCAGGGATCAGGCTCTTCAATGGAGACCCAGGAAGAAATGTTTCCTTTTTGCAATGCGACCAATCAGAGCATCTGTGATGAAAGCAGATTCCTCATATGGTTTCTGTTTATAGCAGCTGGGCTTAATGATCTATTTTTCAACAATGAGGCCATTTAGACCTCCAGCTGTATGTGTGATTGTAACCAAGAGTCAAGGCTAGCACAGTTTACGCTAAACCACTGTATCCATCATGGAGTCCGTAACTTTCAACGTGTGAGACATGTGTTACGGATTGCATGAAATACTCATAGCTGTTTGACATGGTTACTACTCACAGCTGTACTCTGAGTGGGATTCTGAATCGGATACTGTTTCATGACTGGCAACAGCGGCTGGGCGCGTCCCACAGGAAAACCACTTTCCCTAGAGCTTTGATGGAGCTTTTGGGTAAACAAAAGCTTTATATAAAAGAAAACTAGATGGAACAGGGTATGAAGAAGCTACATTAAGTTCTGCTAATGAGAATGGAACAATACCAATGAGTCAGGACTCCAGTCCTGAGTTAGAATTAGAACGTTGGTGTGCATTATGACTATTTCCACAAGCATTTGCATGATTAAACCATCGTGTCACGAATAGCATGCAACAGAATAAAAGTATCAAAAAGAACCACATTTTTCTTTTAGGATACTCCTTAAAAAAATAAGATTGACTACTTTTGGTATTAATGCTGCACTCCATAGCAAATTGCATCGACAAAAGTTTTGCCCAGGATACGATGTGACAAGGCCTGGACACCAGCCATATCTGCTGTACATCAGCCAGTCAGTGTGTGCCTCAGTGCTGCTGGGCTGCCAGCTTCTCTTGCTCAGATACCCCCCCAGCCCGATTTTTTTCCTTAGCTACAAAAGGCTTAGGGACAAGAGTAGGTTATTTTTTTACAGAAACACTCTGACTGCCTCACACTCGAATCTCGATTTGAGCAGAAGCCAGGCCTTCACAGTTGGGGGGTGGGGGGTGGGGTGGGTGAAGCAGTGGCAGATCAGTCAGAGGAACAGACAAGGCAGCCAACCCCCATTTCCCTCTCAATGGACGGGAGCAGGGTTCATTTGTCCACAGCACTTGTGTGTCCAAGCTCAGCTTATCGACAGACGTCTCCACAGTAAGCTGTCTGACTGGAGACTTTCATTCCAGGCCTAACGAGAGAATTTCTTCAGTCTAGAGCCTCATTATAGTAGCATTGCCTAGATGTTGGAACTATAATGGGAGCCTGCAGTTAACAGTAATATAATGACATACACAGCTAACTGGGGCTTCTTGTGTCCAGTCAGTGCATAATTTCACCCGGCTGTGAAACACAAAAACTGTCCTTATTGCAGTATGACCATGTTAAATAATAGTGTATGCTATTAGAACCCTTTATTCAAAATCATTTTCACTCCGTCCACCTCACAGACAAAGATAACTGCTAAGAAGCCATGTCAGACATACAACTGAGATGAATGCAAGTTCTGTTCAACTATCATCAAAAATGAACCGCAAGACTCAAGTGTTACCGTATTTTTACGCATATAACGCGCGCGCTATACGTGTTTTTACAAACCGCGCAACCCTCCCATGCGGTATCTCCGTGTACGCGTTATGCAAAATTTGTTTTACATGGTTGATGTCGTCTGTTAATATTTTAATGGAGATGAAAATGTCCTATCGAA
>JABFEB020000043.1:7007260-7017425 GCA_019775895.2 Stomatorhinus ivindoensis
CGCGGTATACGCATGGGCGCGGTATACGCATGGGCGCGGTATACGCATGGGCGCGGTATACGCATGGGCGCGGTATATGGATGGGCGCGCTATGCAGAATTTTTTGTTACATAATTCCTTTGTTCCCGCGCGTTATACGCGTGGGCGCGTTATACACGTAAAAATACGGTATTAGCTGTGATAGAAGAACCCTCTGCAGGAAATGTAGGTTAGGGACCATCTTGCAAACAGAATGACGAAACTGTTGATGATCATTGAGGAAGAAAATACGAAGGCTTTCCTCCTGGCCAAAAAAAAAACACCCCGCAGGTTTGTGGTTCTAGGAACCCATGACTCATGACTCACCGGCCAGAGCAGCACTACCAGGTTAGAGCTCCTCTACAGATGCAACATCCAGACTCATAAACCCAAACCTTCAAGCTTGAGGTTCTCTCATTAACACATCCCTGTTTGAGGAGGTCAGGCTCACCTTAATGGATGAGGAGGCGTAGACCATGTCTTCCAGGGTGAAGTGGCAGCATCGGTCCAGGTTATCCCCACAGAAGTCCTGAATCAGCTGGAGGTTGTACAAACTGTCCGCCAATGACATGGTCTCCTTCAGGCATATGTCTGTTTGGCAGGAGGGCAGGACATACCCCATAATGACATCACTACTTAGGAGACAAGGCATTTCCTCTCACTACTATAAACACTTGCAAGATGCAAAGAAACTAACCAAACAAATATCTGCTGCATGGTAAAACTACACGCTTCTCAGCGGTACTCCAGTTGACCAGATTACAAGCCAGATGGCACCTTGCTGAAAATACCTTATAGGACAATTCCCAGAACCAGACAAATAACTCATATACCTGCCATGTGACGACTAGCCTTAGTCTAATTATCCCCGTTTACCATCTACAGTGAAGGATTATTTAACTGTAGTAAGTTACACGCTTGGCTGATTAGCACCGAAAACATGTTGCCCTGCAGAGTACACAGGGGTGATTCTTACTGTCCAATGGACCACATTACTATTTTAGGAAAATCAGTGGGATGTGCTAATTTTGCAAAATGGGCGATACTATTATTTTAAGTACTTAGCCAGAGTGACAAATGGCTTCTGTCTATTCTAGGTTTTGCAAATCGAACAGACATTTCAGACCAAGTGTCATGCTGCCGACCAGGACTGCAGCCTACAACTCAACGCTCTACTTACTCAGTCGATACCAGTATGGCAGCTACTCGCTGCCCTCCTGCTCGACAGAAGCGATGTCATACCTTCCAGCTTCACGACATCCGGGCAGTAGAAGTGGAGGAGTGCGGCTATGGCACAGCCATCTGCAGTGTCCTTCAGCAGGTTGTCCACCAGGGGGAGACATGGGGCTTGTCTGGATATCGTTTGCTCTTTCCTGTACCGAGCCTGTGCAGCGACAAACGCCATGTGAGAACACACTCAGAAGCGAGCCCCCATCAGAGTCTGCGAATCGTACACACTCGCGGCACGCACCCACACATATACGCAACTATACACAAGTTAAACTCAGGAAGTAGCTCCGGAATCACGGAAGGATTCGACTGCACAGACAAACCACATGCAGAATATATGCTACTGGTGCATTTTGGGATTGCAGGTACTTTTGTTGGTCTCTGGTCCTGTCATGCAGCTACTGAATGAGTTCTGATTTGCGCTGTAGGTCCACCCTGGCAGAATGTACTGAGACCTACAGCGGGAGACCCGCTCCAGGCCCGTCATCCTCCATCCCCCTTGTCCTTGCACTTAGACCCAGCAGAAAAATGTTAAATGCAATGGGGCTTATTTTCAATAAGTACCACGGCTCCACTGTATAACCACTGGTGTGGTGAAATGACCACATTTTGTTTGGTGTGTTTTAAATCATTCACGTTACTCAGGTCTCCATTCATTCACCTCCACCGAATGCTGCGGAATGAAACTGTCCACCCCTTTCTGTGAATCACAGAGGCCACGATTTCATCTTTAATAGCACGCGAGTGCCAGCAAACACATTTGCATTGTGATATGCATCACCCCTGGGTAGGACCAAATTAAAGTGAGCGTTCTCAGTGCAGTCAGCGAGGCTCTTCATACTCGTATGCGGTATTATCTCCAAACTCCAATTATGTCCTTGACAAAACACAAAGGTTAACTGAGAAGGCTGATCTTCAGCGCGACTGAAGTGCAGTGAGTGCTTCAGAAAAATAAGAATGGAGCACTGCCTGGGACAGCACTGTTCTGGGTTAGGGAGTATAAACTAGTTATTACTAGGGACATGAAATTCATTATATGTTGTAAAACGTGGGGTGGAATTCTGTGCCATAGGAAGCACGCAACACATGAGCAGTTATGGAGATGGGGAGTCAGATGTTTAGATATTAATATTTTATTCATACAATTGAAAAGTGAAGTCATTCATTTTTAAAAATCCTGTGGCAAAAACACCCGAGGAAACTATTTCAGGACAGACAATCACGGACGTCAATTATAACTCTCTAACGCTCATGGGAGTTTTGCTTACACAAAAATGTTCCGAGGACAGAATGGAAAAGAATGATTTAGAGAGAGAACCAATCAGATTGTAGAGGTGGGCCCAAGCAACTTGAAGAGGCAGGACCAATCAGATGTCTCGCCCTACTCTCTGAACAATTTTGTGTAAATAAAACCTCCATAAGTGTTTCTAACACTGATGCAAAATTCAAGGTTAGTGGTGCAGAATGCTAGTGGCTGTAGATTTACTGACAACCCCCATAGAAATCATATCGCAAATATGTCTTGGTGTGCCTAGGAAGGGATAAGTGACACAGACCAGGGTTCTTGGGGTTGGAATTGCCCCTACGCCCTGATCTAGACATGCATACCCTCACGTAAAGTTAATAGGCATTTGCTAATCTACAACTGATTCCAGATCAGAATTCAGGAGCAACTTCACCCTTTTCTCCCCAGATGGAATGAGTCTATGGTGGGCTGCATGCTTCTCAAACACAAAGGAGGGATAAAAAAAAAAATAAATGCAGAGGGACGATGCAAAGGGATGGTGTGTGTGTGTGGGGGTCCTGTGCAGAGAAGCAGCTTGGTGGACTTACAGGAGCCAGTTTCCAATACCATTTCATTGGAGACTTCTGCCCAGCAAGCAAGTGGTGCAAAAAAAAGAAAAATAAATAAAACAATTAAAAACAAACATGATAGAATGAATTGGAAGAACCATCAGCATGAAATGAAGAAGCCAGTCTAGGTCTGGCCATCTAAGAAGAGCCCCCCCCCCATTTCATATACAGTTCATTACAATGGGCCCACCTGGTTTAAATGGGGGGGCTACAGCAAAAATGTGGCCTGCATGGGGCGGCCTGAGGACTGGACTGAGAAGCCCTGACCCGCAGTACAGTCTCACATCCTAGCTAGTGGTTTCTTCAACATTAAATGGTTTCCACCCATGAGAAAACCTGAGTGTGCCGTTTCCATTGGCCTGTGCCGCAAGCTCTGTGCAGACAACTTTAAAGGCCGTCTATAAATACAAGGCAGTTTAGTAAACTAGGGCTATAAAAATATGCATTATTGTTGAAATTACTGGAGAGTGCAGCAAGGAAACTCCAGGCGCACAGAAATGTCAAATGAGGCGCATCGGGGTTAAATTCAATGGAGAGCTAAATATATTTACACTGTCTGAAAAGCAATTCCACTTTGTTCTGGATTTTGAATGCCTTCAGTTCTAAGACAATGCCTTTCAGACATGGCTGAACATTTGGCTGGTGATAACAGGGAAAGCCTCAGTTTGGTGTTAGTCCAAAACCAATCAGATCAATGCTTTGTGATTGATGAGATGATTGGTAATGAAAGATCTCTGGCCACAGCCAATCACATTTACCGTAGCGTGCAGACATGCATTATTAACATGTCACTCTTTTTTCCTTTTCACCTATCGTATACCTCCTACTAGCACACCTGGTATGTGAGTGGACGTCAGCTTCAAAACAAGCTGTGATTTGTTCATAAGTCATCTCACGTGACCTGATCAGCATGTTTTAGTCGCTTAACTTCTGATGAGGCGAGGGCACAGACGTCGGGTGCGTTCTGCAAAGTGCCTAAAGAGGATCCAATGATTAAGTGACACATTTTACTCTCGCATAAAGTGAGTCCTAATCTTTAACGTCACTATTAAGAGTCGCTTCAGTACAAACACCACAAAAAGTTGCCATCATTGGCATTCTGAGCCCTATAGCCTTTGTTACCTTTTGTGACACAAGGACAGACAAGTCATTAATGCACTCAGTGCTGAGGCCCAGAGCAGCCATGAATTAACATCGAACCTTCCGAAAATACCCCCTATCCTGGACGGCCCTTTCTATCTTTGAGCGCCGCCCCAAGAGGGTACACAAGTACCAAAATGGGGTCACCTTGGGTTTCTTTATATTCCCGATGCATCAGGTCACGAATTTCAGCTCCCGAGAGGGTCGGCACGGGATAAGGAGGCGTGTGCCCCGAGGCAGACTGGCTCCTTACAGTGCAGACAGCGGCGGTGACTATGCAAGGCTTCTGCCAACGGTTGGCAGGCAGGAGGCTCCGTAATGAACCCGCCACTGCAAATACCTGCAGTGATCCGGAGTGCCCACAAGGTGGTGCTAATTCCTCTTTGCAGCGACGCGGCTACTGTGCCAGAGTTGCGCTGTTTGACACAGAAGGCCCTGTCTAGACTGTTATATCATTCTGGGGATGAACAAGCCCCTGCCCTTGAAGCAAAATGGCATTTGTGACACGGACAGGCTAATGGAAGAGAAGATAGCATTAGCTTTGCTTCTCCTGCCATGTGGGTCGCTCACATTCCCCATAATGCGAGTTTGCAGGGCACTGCTGCCCCAAGGAGGTCACCACTGAAATAGCCAAAGCTGACTGTTAACTGAGAAAAAAACGTCATTCACATCCGCAGGATCGAGCAGGACTGACCGGCATTTGTTTGTGGTGACACATCTTTTTGCAAAGCTTAGTCTCATCACGGCTTATGCAAACCAGTCACACTGACACTGAAATCATCTACATTTTCTCCTATTTTTACTGTATTGTAAGAACTGCTTATCACAGGTTTCCATCCCATAGTACAAAACAAACAGGACGCCAACAGAGCAAAGATCCTTTTCCTTCAACATTCTGCATTAAATCTATGACCAACACAACTTGAGTCTCAGACACAGAAAATCCAGGCTTAATCACTCATGCAATCTAAAAACCAAAGGAGAATACAAACAGGTTAATGAACATGAAGCGGTAGGAGGATCATTCTGCCATTCGCAGGCCGGCCGTGCTCACCCCCAAGCCCTCGGCCTGGTCTCCGTGGGCACAGCACAGCTCTCCCAGCTTCTGCTCCTGAGTGATGATGTCTCTCAAGTACTCATTGACCTGGTTAATAAAGGAGAGAGAAGAAACAAGTATTCATTACAAAGAGTCATTAGAGCCAATCGAACAGCAGGAGAAATTAGGTTCCAGGTAGGAATTGTAAATAAAGACAAATTGTGTCAATAAATATCCTGCTTCCCGCAGGCCTCAGAAAATGAGCTAAACCTGCCCTACACAGTGAAAGCAGCAAAAAAGGGTTATTCTAATTGTTCAAAATCACAAACTGCCGTCTCTGCTCAGCATAATGCAGTGTTCATTCCAAACTGTTCATTCCAAACTGTTCATTCCAAACTGTTCATTCCAAATCTCCCCACACTAAAAAAGAGCAAAGAAGCCCCTTCTCTCAAGACAGGATAATGTGGCAAATCCCTTTAAAAGGCAAATTATTATTATTTTTTCCTTTAAATGAAAGACGCATTGTGAGAAATCCAATATGTCTGCCAAGGAGACAAGGGTGGCAAAGGGGCTTCGGGGGCCGCTGCAGGCAGCATACTGTATGCACCCCCCCACCACCGCAAACTCCCCCCCCGAGCAGAGGCTACTTCAGCCTCTCTGCACAGGAATGTAAACAAACGGACGCTTCCACTGCATGGAGCCCAGCTCACAGAGTCGCTGCCGGTAAACATAGCGCGTCACGTGACTGTGCTGGCATTCAGCTTATATGGATCGCCCCCCTGTGATAGACTAGTGTTACAGGAATGCGTGCATAAAGAAAATTATGGGGGACAAGGAGTTTGGGAAATGGGACAGATACTCTAGGGCAATCTAACACCAGCAGTAAACCAGGATGACTATGCAGGAGAACTGTGACAGATTTATGATCTTATAGCATTATTGGGGGCAAGTTGGAATCGTACCTAAACCCACGGTTAGAGATAATGATGTAGTGATGTGATGATTCACTCCTGCATCGGGGAACATTAAATGAAACCCTGCGTTTGGATAAACACCTGGATGCATGCTGCGTTTTCTTCTTGAAAAAGCTTAGCTTTTAGCAGGATATCAATGCCAATCGTATGAGCTCACAGTGCTGCTTTATCATTTACATATATGCCAACCTGGCCAATCAAATGAGACTATTGTCCTTCAGACGTTAATCTACCCGCTTTATGTGTAGTACTGTTATTATTAACTGCTTAGGTCAATGCAATATCTGTGTAAAGTGTGAGTTTTAAAATCTAAAACACTACTGATAAACCAAGACCATGAACAATTACAGCAAATTCTGTGCCACTGAGCACACAGCATTATATATATTTATTAAAAGAAAACTAAAAATAAGTCAAACTTACTACAAGGAGAAACAGAAACTGAACTTGCTTATTGATGTTTAAGACAATATCACGAGAAATGCTTTGGCAATGATAAAGTTTTTATCCCATATGAATTATTTCGGCTCCGGGTTTGCAGGTTGCCATGGAGACGCCCTTGGAGACGACGGTTCCTAAAGCTCACCTTATTTATCCAGGTCGCCACAGCCTCCTCCGTGTCGTAGGGCACGTCGCCGTCGGGGTAGCAGGGGGAATACTTCTGTACACAGGACAGCAGCTTCTCTACGCTGACCATCTCCACGGTGTAGGCCATCATCAAGGTGTCGATCATAGCCAGGTGGGCGCTCTGAAAGGGACAGGCCGACCGTCATCATTAGAACTGACCATCTTCTCTACACTGACCATCTCCACGGTGTAGGCCATCATCAAGGTGTCGATCATAGCCAGGTGGGTGCTCTGAAAGGGACAGGCCGACCATCATCATTAAAACTGCTTCTCCTCTCTCCTACAGTGCAGCTGCTTTCTGTCAGTCATTCTTCTCCATCTTTCTTCATCCTTTGTCCACCAGGTGAGTGTTTGCTGCCCTGGAAACAGTCACTGGAATCACCTGGTGTGTGATGAACTAAGCAGGATTTTTAACAATATGGGGTGACTATCTGCAGCCGCCAAACTGTGGGTGTCACCGAAACCCAGCCCATACTCTCATTTTACGTTATTATATAATCTGGGAAAAAAAACTGAAGGCTAAAAACTAACTAAAAACTAAAATCAGGGTGAAAGGGGATTGAAAGTGAGAATGAAGTATCCTTGGGTATAATCGCCCCCACATTAATAAGAGATGCAGTCTGCCTGTTAGATGTTCTGATTCCGAAATGGTTTCAGTAGGTCAACATTTACGAGAGACCAGCACTGGAAAACAGCAAACTTCAAGCATCTCCTGACATTAGAAATTCAAACAAACAATCTCCACTATTTCCTGTCAGTATCTCCAAATGGATTCGAGTTTCACTCCCCCTCCTTGTTTGCAGTGATAACAGAAAACTTTGATTCCTATAAAGGCATTCTGTATTTGATAACTGTTTTATCACCATATATCAAAAGAAATAAAGAACTACATATAGTGGGCGCATCACCTGATCCATGTTAGGGAGCTGACGTTCAGCTAGGACAGGATTTGTTAAGTACCCTTCCAATCAGTCAGACTTGGATTCCACTGGGCTTTTGCTGTGTGCTGATTGGTCAGTCGCCTTTACTCATGCATGTTAATGTGAAATAGCTGGATGAGTCTTTCAGTCAAGGAAACAAACCATTAAAAGTACAATATAATCCAAAAATCCAAGCATGGAGGGGTTTCAGATTTAAAGTAGTTTGTAAAACCTGAAGTAGCTCAAACTGTCCCCTCTGACATGGATTATCTGGTCACCATAACACACAGAGAAAGCTTTTCTCTTCCCATAAAATATCAGCCCCCCCTTCTTACTTGCATCGCAGCCTTGTGTCCTATCCTGCCTAGTACAGGCTCCTGGGACCACATGACCCTGCACGCTTAGGGCCCCTTAACCCATTGGCGTAACCAGATATGATATGCCAATGGCCATGGGGAACGAGGCCCCCTTGTGGTCCTCAGTGAGGAAGCACCTCCATCAGGACCTGGACTTATCAAGCCTTAATACCCGTAAGCAAGCTACTAACCAGAATTTGAGCCAATATATCTTACAGCTTTTTTTTTTAAGTCAAGCACTTGATTGATCATTCATGGGGTCAATATCACAGGCAGAATAAGGAAGGATGCTGGAGTAGAGCCTGAATGGAAAGGCCAGCCCATTGCAGGACAGACGCTACAGGCCGTTTAGTGATGCCAGTTGCCCTGACTGCATGTGTTAGGGTTAAGAAATCTGCACCACAT
Source organism: Stomatorhinus ivindoensis (assembly GCA_019775895.2). NCBI lineage: Eukaryota > Metazoa > Chordata > Actinopteri > Osteoglossiformes > Mormyridae > Stomatorhinus > Stomatorhinus ivindoensis. The sequence continues at coordinate 7,015,821 of JABFEB020000043.1, forward strand.
GGGGGGGCATGCAAACTCTACAAACAGACCAGAAGCGGGATTCAAACCCACAGCCCCAGAGATACAGGGCAACAGAGCTACTTACAAAGCCACAGTACTGGCTACACTCGATAAACCTATAAAAAAATATATTTTAACAAAAATGGGACCCCTGCGGCTCGAGACAGGTGCTTCATGCAGGCTTAGTGTCTAGTGCTCGTACAAGGAGTTCTCGTGTCCTCATCGGTTGCTGAATCACTGTCTTTCCTGCCATCTGCAATAAATCTTTTACCTAGCTCCCCAGAACATATATTCTGTGATGTTAAATAAATCAATTTTCAACAATTTCCCCAGAAGCGCTCATCACATGTAAGGACACGGGGATGCACAATTCCCTAGATGGAATGACGGACCATCACTGCAGGAACACAGAGCAATTTTCAGACACCAGTGCAACAGAACGATATATCAAGACAATATATAGGAAACTGTACACAGAGGGAGCATAACTTCTAGAATGAAGCATATATATTCTGGAAATCTCGTCTGACTCAGATCTTTTGCAGGTATAACATAAAAATCCTCAAGTTGCAACTGCAAGACCCAACTGAAGGTCACGTTTGTCAGTAAATCTACAGTCCAATATTGAATAACACCCATTACAAAAACACGCTTCACTAAACCAGGGGTCACCATCGCGGTGCCCCTAAGGACCACATTAGTCGTCCGCGGACCAGTTCTAAAAATAGCACAACTCACTAGTGAGCAGCATCTCAAATTTAATTTTATCCTGCTGCAATTCTTCTTTAATCAAATTTGCATTTATATAGATTTGAAAAAGACCATATCTAAAAAAGCATTTAAAACGTGTTTATTACACATGAAGTTTAGATAAGTTTAGGTAAAGTTTAGGTAGCCCTTCGTAAGACTCAGTTTCAAAAAGGCTGATGACCCCTGCTCTAAACCATTTCCGAATGACGAGGTATTGTGCGCTGCAGGAGATGACCAGCAGTGAAGAAACTATGGTTCTTGCATTGTGTCGCAGAAACGTGTAAAGGAACCTTACAAGCTGTATCCCTCCAGCAAGAATTCCATTAAAATGTCCTCTTAAAACCTTGCATCTATCCTGAAAATGCTTGTTTGATTAAGGAAGCTACAGGGCATTACATCATGGCAACGTTTTCTCACTGTTCGCAAAACATATTAAATTGAGATGCTCCACAACATTCAAAGATACCCTGCTGGCTACAGCTGGATTTGTCCTTAAATTTTCCTCGTGCCCTGTCTTATGCAGCAAAAGACAGAGTAATCTATCTGCCATGACCTGAATAGAGGCCCCCTGAAGCTCCAGCACTTTCTGAAGCCTTACCGTTCGAAGTTAAATTTGCAAAATGGCTTCTTTGCACCAGAAGGGAATGGTGTGTAGCATACCCGTCTTCAATGGATAGTATTGTTTCAATAATGAGGGCAATTGAACTAATGTGGATTTTCATATCCCAGTTAGACACTTTTAGGAAACATACGTATGTATTGTATGCAATGTGATGGTACATGCAGCTCGTCCATAGTGTACTACGCGCAGCTCGTCCATAGTGTACTACGCGCAGCTCGTCCATAGTGTACTAC
>JABFEB020000043.1:7022285-7045655 GCA_019775895.2 Stomatorhinus ivindoensis
CTATGCAGTGAGGATCGTTACTGTGCGGGTCACACCTCGCTATGCAGTGAGGATCGTTACTGTGCGGGTCACACCTCGCTATGCAGTGAGGATCGTTACTGTGCGGGTCACACCTCCAGCTTCATATCCTTCACAGGTTAGCAGTTACAATGCATGCAAATATTTCCAAACCCACAGAAGAGGATCACAGCAGGGCTGGACCCCACCCCCCAGCGGGGGACGAGGTGTTCGTCCATCACAGGGAAAACGCAGCGAGCAATGAGGGATGCCAGGCCGCCTAACTGCGTGGTTTTGGACTTTGGGAGGAACACAGTCAGTGTGGGAATGCAGTCAGCCGGTGACGGGAATCAAATCGCCAACCCCAGAGTTATTCAGCTCAGTGTGTGACCTACTGAGCCCCAACGCCGCCAAGAAAAGCTTAGGGTTAAGAAGCATCAAACCGTGTCACATTTGCAAAGGAAACCACCCGTTTCCAGGGTACAGAAATCATATTACATACCAAGTTATAATATTACATTTCCTTATAGAATAATGAAAATATGCACTCAGTGCACTAATGACCGAAATGCTTTAGTATATGCATACCTATATCCAATTATGTTATTTCTAAATTCTAAATTTCTGAAATACTACAGTAATATATCGTGCAAAAATTATATTTTAAAACAGTGTGTGATGCTTCTATCTGGTGGAACATTCTTGGATTCCATCCACCAGGGCACCTAAACCTGCCACCCAACTCTCAGCAATCAGGCGAAAAAAATCATTAAAAAAAAAAATCAACCTAAAGTCTGAGTCACATGACACAGATGTCTCCATTTGTACCGGCCACTGTTAATTAAAGCAGCACTTCATGTAACTGACGAGAGCTGTGACAATACAAAGAGGCGAGTGGGAGGGAGAACAGAGCAGCATTTATGACCCAGGCAGTCGTTCAGCTGAGCTATGACGGCACAGCCAAGCACTACCTCACCCAGAGCAAAAAAAATCTCAATGACACAGTCGAACTGTCTTTCCATTCAGGGCAAACATGAAAAGTGATCAGGGTCTTTCAAATTTATGATCACGTGTCATACGGTTTCTAGGTTAATTTTAAAGGCTACTTGCCAAGTCGCCCCTTTCATACAACTGCCCCTTTCATACAACTGCCCCTTTCATACAACTGCCCCTTTCTGACGCATCAACATGAGGGACACGCTTACACCCTGGAGGAAGACTTACCAGAAGCTCCCACTGAAGCGACATGCATTTTTAACTACTCAAAGCTCAGCTGAAGTGTCCTTCTTTAGGCATAGACCCTCAAGGTGAGCTTCCATGAAGCAGGCTCTCTCAGTTGTGTAGCCAAAATCTGCTTGCTGGAAAACCCCCCCCCAGGTATGGCTGATTTAAGTAACCGTTCCAATTTGCCCGAGGCGGGACAGGGCTCATGTTTGCCAGAGCCCTGAGCAACACCTTAGGATGGCTGCCGCTTTGGTCCAGCCCCTGGTCTTTCAGCTCACCATCTGGATGGGCCTCTTTCGCAGGTCGCGCTCGGTGACCAGCCGCTCCCGGTCGGTGACGTAGAGGCCCTTCTGGGCGAGCGCGCGGATGACGGCGTCGTGGCCCAGCAGCGGCTTGGCGGCGTCGCTCTTCAGGATGAGGCTGCCGGCCCGGCAGTACGGCTCTGCCGATAGCAGCAGGCTCATCACCGGCGGCTTCATGTGCTCCTGCTCGTACTGATCCCTGTAGAAGGGCTCCCTCAGGTCGGGGGGGACGCTATCTGTAAAGGGGCAACGCAGAACAGGCACGGTTAGTCACACTCCCGCGCAGACCACCCTGCTGCATAGCTGCTCCCATGCACATAAAACACATTAACATGTTTATCGTTGCATAAAACATGCGATGACAGAGAGCCGGCCAATTTGTGCTGTTAGCGAACGCCGATGGTGTACTACGGCTCCCATTACTGGCCTTAATTTCCTGCAAGGATGCGAAATGTATCGCCCTGCCCCGGATATCCATAAATCTAATCAGGATGTGATTAGTAATTGCGGGTCCAATGGATCTGCGGGCAATCCCTCACTGCGAGAAGCTGAAAGCTGTGTTCAGGAATCAGTGACAGGCAGTAAAATGTCTCCATAAAAGAAGAGTGACACAAACAGAAATCAAATATACTGGCAGTCATAAAATGACAATCTTTTATCGTCTTATTTCCTACATTAGTGGTTTTTACCAAATTATTTTTGAATGCTACTTCAATGTCAAGATAAAACGGGGTGGTCTCTTATTTTCTAAACAATAAATAAGATCACTCCCAAAGAATCATCGGGACATCAAGTTCTTTCAGTAAGAGACGCTCCACATGGTGAGATGACTTGGACGGGGAAAACAGTCGTGGAAATCCAAGCAGGTCGCAGGGAGGGTTCTGCCTGTCTGACCGCATGGCTGCGGTTTCTCGTGGAGAGCAAGTGACTGTAACTTGAGTAAAGTAAACAAAAACATGCGCGCACACACACACGCACACTTACGCAACTGATCTCCAACATTTTTTTCTTTTGCAGTGAAAGATACTTTTACAAAGTAAATTCCCTGACAGGATCTCTGTGGTTCAATTGGCTGACCTGTGGGAGTGTCAGTCAGGGGGGAGGGGGTCCCCCATGCTATATTTTGCAAATTGGGGAGCTGTATTGCGATTGACTGAATGTCTTAGTGTTCGACCTGTCGATCACAATCGACCGATCGGCCACCACTGTTCCAGGCCCAGTAGGACACCTGGCTGTTGGTCTGATATTTTGTATTAAAGTAAAAGACACAGCAGCACCTTGCCAGTGATACAACACACAAAAAAAAAAAACTATTCACTTTCATGTCGGCCACAGCGCCTAAGAAAAGCATATAATGTATGCTTTTAAGTTAAGTCAATGACAAACTGCATTCTCAACATTCTTTACAAGAAGAAGAGGGTCCTGCTAATTTCAGTGAGAAAGATGCACAATACTGGAGATGCCAAGGGCCTTTATCAAAACAATCACAATGAGGTGAACATTCAGGATACAAGAGAACATACCTGAGTACCAATTATTATAGGCCTTGACGACAGTCACGGCTACAGGACACTTTTGTTTACACTACAAAAAAAGAAATACTGATGGTGGTTTGCGGCCCATGCGATTGAAGCGTAGACCGCAGGGCAGGATGCACTCTAGACAGGACATCAGTCCATCATGACGACAAGGCCACACAGTCAGTCACATATTACAGGTGGGCTCACACAGGCAGCACATCTAGACTGGAGGATAGAGTAACCACGGAAACCGCACTCACACCGGAGCCAAGAGAGCGATGCTCAGTACTCAGCCATCAACATGTCTAATCATTTTTTCTTCTGACATTACATCAACTGCAAAATTATCTGGTTTCACATGGAGTCAACCCAGCAACTATTAAGACAACAGTTTGTTTTTTACCATAACTGACTTCAGATCAGATTTAGAGACTTTGGTAAAATTACCCTGATATACTTTATGTACAAAGACCATTTTGCACAAACAATGCCAGTGCTGAAGGCATAGCTACATTCTTCAGTGCAGAAACCAAAGCATCCCCCACCAGATAAAAGAAAGATTGAAGAAATGGTCATTCTGCCAGATAAAGACACTGGAGAAGCAGGAGTCTTAATGACTGCAGCTTCCTCGCAGCGGCACATGACTTGACAAAATGAAACCTCTTAAAGCTACAGTACACTTTTTTCCAACAATGATGACAGAAATTGGGCTTTGAAATTCATGGTGGGTGGAAATAGTGTAACTCACTAGTTGAGCCACCTACTGGTTACTAGGGGATAATATCTCAACCACCTGTGTTTTTTCATGCCAACTTTCTTCTAATTCTTCCTCCAAGTAAGCCACCTGAGATCTGAGAGGAACACACATCTCAGAGGTCCATTGAAAGCTGTGCTTTCCTGACAGCTGGATCATCTCACCTCTCCATGTGTCAGAGAGACACAAGTACATCCAGGCCAGGGGTGGAGCAGATGTGTGGTGGGAGCACAGGTGTGGTGATAATGAAGGGGTATGGGATTGGCCAATAACACGTCGCCGTTCGCCCACCCTGTACACCTGGGTGATTAAACTGAATGGGTATGGAGGGGTGTGGGATTGGCCAATAACACGTCGCCGTTCGCCCACCCTGTACACTTGGGTGATTAAACTGAATGGGTATGGAGGGGTGTGGGATTGGCCAATAACACGTCGCCGTTCCCCCACCCTGTACACCTGGGTGATTAAACTGTGCCTTCAAGTAAAACAAAGGCTTGAAAGGAGCAGCTGAAAATGAAGAGAGACTCTGACATTTACTGCTGCTGGTCACAATAAGAGTCGACCTTTCGTACCCCGACAGCACAATAAATACCCGCGCAATGAACCAAAACAAAGTGCAGCTAAAAACAGCTACGTCCACGAAATGCACAATGCGCCCGACCCCTTCAGCTGCAAATAAATAAAGAAAAAAATATATAAAAAAGGGAGGAACTGCAGAAAGTGAACCTCAGTCATACAAATCGTTAAAGGTTGCATGAGTTCAGTGTGTTAGACTTACTCTGGTCTGGCCAGGGAAATAACTCCATGGGATAGGAGGAATGAGTGGGGGGTTTCCTAGATAGTTGGGGGGTTTAACTAACTGGGGTAGAGGAACCCACAGAAACGGGTAAGAAAAACGAGATGGGTGTCAGGTCTCACATACCACCGACCAGGATGCAGATCCTGGGCATGAGACGTGATCTGTCGGGGGCTGAAAAACAATCAGAGGGTTGAAGGAGCTTGTCATCTGGCCTCACCCCCCCACTCTGGGAAATTCGCACTCTCCCCTGTCACACTCAGTGTTAACAAAATATGTTTCTTGAAGTCGGGAAGGACGGGACAGAGAAATCTCATGCTGCGGGGGGGATGTTAAGGGCTGCTTGGTCAAACAAAGAAGTTTCCACTGATTCTCGTGTCAAAGCGGAAATGTTCCGGCCCCAACCTCAATAAAAGGGCAAAGCAAGTCAAGACACATTACAAAGCAGACAGAACATGAGTGAGCAGAACCTGAAATTATTTCAGCACTTGGCAATATTTACATTAGTGTTCTTGGTTATATTATCTTACTAGAAAACCTCACATACCACCAGACAGGAATCCAACAGCCAATCTGGAGACCTTTATTGCATATCATTCCCTTAAAGGAGAACTCTCCTATTTCTGGGTTACACATGCGGAAACGTGAACAGGATAAAGTTAACCAAAAGATGAACATGAGCACTTACAAAAGCCTACAAACAACCAAAACACTTATTTAGCTTCCCCAAACATCACCCTAACTTACACAGCCCTCATAAAATATAATACGTAACATGTTACTTACGGGCCGCCTACAGATTCACAGGTCAGATTTTTCCCGCTTCGCTAATTTTTTGACTTTGAGTGTAGTGGCACATGTCTTTCGCTGCACTTCCTCATCTGACGTCATGTCTGACACGTCTAGTGGAACTATACAAGTTTACAAAGGCAACATTGGCCATTAGTGTCCATCTTGGTATTCCTGCTATGCAACAGATGTTCTGGAAAAAAAATGCCAGTCTGTCTATTTCAAGAAATGAGGCCCATTTGTTACAGCTGCTGCTCAAACGTCGCAGCATTGCTCTTAATCTGATTGGAGAGCAGTGGGCCCATAATATATACAGCTTCCTAATGAGGGATTTTACATGCAGGAAGCGTTTCGGTTCCTTTGCAGCCTAGAAACACTCTTCCTGGCAAGGAGTCCGTCCGGGGTCAGAACAAGAGCAGATGAAAGGGCTGATCAGCTGGCTGACAGCGTCGGGGGTGGGGGGGGGGTCTGTGTCACGTGATCCCCGAGCCATTTCTGCCCCACAGCCCGGCACAACCCAGACATCTGGATCACTTTGTTCCGGACGCGATTAGCGTGGGAGCCTCTTGGGAAGGCTGTCTCATCCTCCGGGCCTGGACCTTCCTGATAAACCCCCTCCCAAGTTTCAGTTAAAGTTGCACCAGCTTTTATTATTTGTTTTTCTAAGACAACAACCGTGGAGAGTGCGAAGACATTTGAAAAGATGGGGGGGGGATATGTCGAATTCCAAGGAACAATGCGTGCAAGACGACACTAAAGACCATCCCAAATCTTAGCCCTGCACTCTGGCGCTAGTTAAAGAAGGGTTAGGGTGTAACTGGTAAAAGAGATATAAACTTAAACTAAATTGCTCTAGTAATGGGACTTGGCTCCAAAACTGGGTAAAAATTGCAAGTTATTTTGAATGAAAGCGTCAGTTAAGCAACAAATGCAGGTATTTTATTGGTGGCTCGTTTGTGATTAGCATGTACCAATACTGCTTGCATGACCAGGTTTCAACCACAGTACCATCCAGGGCGTCCACTGCTTTGCGCCTGTGCTTCCGGGAAAAGGTTCCAGACTCTCAGCTCTCCTCAAGTGTAAATGCCATTAATGAAAGAGGGATGGATGGATGGATGGATATTATTTTTCAGAGGAATTATTCCCTCAGATCCATTACAAAGAATCAAGTTCTCCTAAATAGATGCCCTCCCCCGTTCCCATAGGGAAGATTAGCTGTCAAGTATTTCACATGAACACGTTGTAGAAATCCACTATAAATAAACCTATCATGTGTTAAACTGTGTACATAAACTGCCATATTCCACCAAAATATCGCATACCATAAGGTACAGCAGATAGGAAGGTATTTGGACGTCTGGAGTAATTTCACATAAATTAGTCCCAGAAAACTTTACATTGTACCTTAAATATGAAACGGTAGTATAAATGGAGTGATACTGAAAAGCAAATCCAGGCATCACCCTTTGTACAGTTAAGGAAAGATTTATAAAAGCCCTTAGTGTCTGGAATCAATCGTTAGGCTAACAAGCTGGGATTGATTACTCTTTCCTGACAGCGGTAATTCATAGCACACAAACACGGCGTTAAATGTTTTGCATGCATGCTGTTCTCCACTAGCCGTCGAAAATCCGGGACAAAATGTATACAGTGAACGGGAGGCAGTGGCAATGTGAAGCGCCGATTATTCCCTGCGCACACGCGTCACACTAGGACAATAACAGAACATGGGGGCTGGTATTGCTGCTTGACCACATGCCACAGTCCGGTAGGTGAAGCGGTTACATGCAGATGCGGTATCCGTACGAGTACCAGCGCTTCAAACTCTTCCCGGCAGAATTAAAAGTGTTTCAGAAGATAAAGTGGAATTCTCTCTTGGACAAAAATGACTCATCGTATTGTTCAGGGTCTAACCTAATTTAGCCGAAGATTAAATTACCAGCTAAAGATGTAGAGAATATGGTATTGCTGCTACCGCCAGCTTCCAAAAATCTGTTCACGTATACTACTGTGGACTAATAGGTTATCTATAACTGAGACTAAAATATATTTGCTAAAACATTCATGGGGAGCCAAGTACATACTATTCAAGAATATGCTTTATTTTTATGATATTTTAATGTACCATGACGATATAATTCAATATTTTTTCTGAGGAGCTGTAAGCCATTTTTACAAGCACCCTTGAGGAATCAGCAACAGATGCCTTGTCCTTAATTTACTGTATTCTCCAACTCAGGTCGTGACATCAAATCTAAGAATAACATAACACTCCACAATCACGAACCCATAGCCGTCAATAGCAGACAATTCCTAAGTAATATATAACTGTCAGCAATGCTGTTATAGGAGCACAACATAAATTCATGGGTTTCTTTGCGCTGTATTTTTGCATTTTTAAACCAAACACAGTATTTTCAAATTACAAAATAATACACAAGAGCCATAGTCGCTATTTTACGGACAGTTCACGTTTGCCAGTCTATTGGTTATAAAATGACAATTGTTTTACAATGTATACATTTAAAAAGAGCACCTACCCGTCCCGAAGGCTTTGGCCATCAGCCATGCCAGGCTACAGCAGATCTTAGCCCGTGTGAAATCGTAATGCTCAAAGGCTTTTATAGCCGGAACGACGAAAGTCTTTTTGATTTCCTTGGCGCTGCCCACGTCGCCCATATTCGAAGCTTCAGGAGCCGAAGCGGATGATTAACCACAATCAGACGGCAGCGGGTGTCATGCCTGCTCCGGAATTTAATGCACCACTATGACTTTTTTCCCCGTTTTTAACGCTCCGAAATATTTGACGATGTCCAGATGAACACGGCGTAAAGCATCTTTTTAAAAATGCCTACAGGCGTGTTTGTCTCAGGAGATGTACGACGCGGTCGATCCAGTGATCAGAACCGGGCAACTGCGGCAGTCCTCTGGTAGTTCTCATCCATTCCCTGACATTGCCGTTAGCCTGTTAGGGATATTTTCACTATTTTCATAACTGCGGAGCGAAATTGAGAGATGTTGCTTTCCATTTTAAGCCGACAATCGGGTCTCATGTTCCGAGGAGCCTTTCTTCGTCTGGGAGAAGCCTGTGTTATTTATTCCCATATTTTTTCCTGGGAATGTTCCCTCTCTCCCCCCTCTGTTGAATCTCGGTCTTTCCTCGCTTTGCTGCGGTTTTCCTGCCGCACTGTTAGGGAGCGCCCGCACTGCGCATGCGCGTTCCGCCCAGGCACTGTCAAACGGGAGCGCGGCTGCCGCGCGACCAGTCGGCTCGGGTCTATGATGCGCGTCCTTTACGTATTTGGGATATCCTTAGGAGTCGGTGACTGTTACATATTTGGGATATCCTTAGGAGTCGGTAACGGTTACATATTTGGGATATCCTTAGGAGTCGGTGACTGTTACATATTTGGGATATCCTTAGGAGTCGGTGACTGTTACATATTTGGGAAATCCTTAGGAGTCGGTAACTGTTACATATTTGGGATATCCTTAGGAGTCGGTAACTGTGTGACGTTTTAATGATCGATTTTAGCCATTTGATCCGTCGGACAAACGTCTCAGATCTAAAGCAGCACGACAACATCTGTATTACCGCAGTGGTCTTCTCTTATGCCGTTGCAAAAGATTTAAAAGACCGATTACTAAAATGCCAGGGTTGCCAACTCACACATCTGGCGTGACACTAACGGTTTCAGTCTCTCACGATAACCAAATAAATCTTACGGCAAATTCAAATTATTCCACTATAAACCTAAAACTTGCTGTTACAGCCATGAAAATGAGTGCAAATTTGTCTCGAATTGAAAATCTCACGCCATCCAGCTGACCATAGTTGACAACCCTGAAAGGTGATGTATTGGTTTAATTTTAAATCGGTAGATTCATTATTATTACTATTCAAAATATGAAGATTTATGACTCCTGCAAAATATAGCAAATAAAAACAACATAGCAGCATTGCTGAATAAACGTCCAAGTTAGGTGAAATGTGTACAGTGTATGTTACTTCATATTTGCTTGATTACCTGTAACTTTCCCGGCGCCTTTTTTAATGCTGGCAGTGCGGTTTGCTTTCACTGGCGCTGCCTAAACCTTCCTGCTTCCATGGAGTGGGGGTCGGGGGAAGGAGAATATGCTCGCTCCTGAGTCAAAGGAAAGTTCAACAACAGTCAGGAAAAGGTGGGGCTTCTTTTTTAAACTCCAGAGTTGGGTGGATAATTACAGCCCCAATCTGTACAACGTACTGCACTGCGTCTGGCGAAGGCTGCCACTGGGCGCCAGCCGCATGTACAAATGGAAGCAATTTGTAGTATTTTTGAATGCACGATACTCCGGGCATTTGATCTAGGGAGGTGTGGTGTTTGCTGTTGTTAGTAAAAGATATAGATGGTAAATGCGGGAATCAGCATCACCATACATTCAGATCTGTTCTTAGTTGCACAGCAAAGAATGACAAATAGTGATACGTTTTGTGATTTAATTGTATTCCACACTGAGGAATTTACAGTCTCTGACACGATTTGACACGTGTTCAGCCGCAGTTGCATCTCCAGGTTTGCTTACTGTCACGAGCGATAACACCTCTCGTCTATGTAGGCCTATGTTGCGGCATTATCCTGAATTTTTAGACTCTTCGATGTGACTGACAAAACAATCAGGTCTCACTTTTGTGTGTTGTGTACAATGACATAACGTGTCTCAAAAATGTTTTAAATTGCATTTAGAAACTTTTAATAAACACAGAAAAGTCAGGAGGCAACTGTAAACATCATGCAAAAAACCGAATTGAAATAGGCATACAGGACTAACACTTTAAAGGCATAACACTTTAAATACAAATAAAAAGTACCTCAAAGTTATGAAGGCATTTTAAGGTTAACAACAGTTTAGAAAATTCATATAAATGTTTTTGTTATAGTTTAAACTCTGGCGTCCAGCATCAACGTGGATTAGAAGAAATCAAAATCATTCATTAGCCTACAAAATGAGTACATTCCTTCAGTTGTTGACAGCAGAGGTAACTAATTTTTTTCTGTTCTTTTTTGTTATTTTGGCAGTTACTGGTTTTTACATGGTGACTAGATAAGTAGGTATGGAAGATGGAAGGATGGATGATTTAATGATGGTTTATTTGTATAGAATGCTATTCTTGCAGTTGTTCCTTTTGTTTGTAGTGAAGTGCTAGCTTGATGGAGGAGGCAGGAAATCCTGTTGCTTTAAGAATGACCAAAATTGGCCGCGCTATCCCTTTACCCCTCCAGAGGAAACGGGCGGGGCCAGAACCCCAGGCGCAGCCCTGCTATGGTGCAGACCTTAAATGCCGGTAGACTGAGACACAGAGGCGTGCAGGAAATCGCTGTGCTCACAGAAACCCAGCTTATCACTGGACATGGAACTTCCTTTACCCATGTCAACCCCCAAAATAACACGTCAGAAAGAAACGGAACGATATCAAAATCAGAGATTATAACAGCAGTTAGGGTCATTTTATTCTGAATTACCTGTTCATGCTTTAAACCACTGTAATCCACTTTCAATAGCGGTTATTATATTTTGTTTCTTTAAAAAGCCCACAAAATACAGTAGGTGAACTTAAATACAGAGAAAATGTTCCCGCCCCGTTTCGGGTCGAGGACCTTTCCCATGTGAAGCGAACGTAACCATTATACCGCGGAAACACATCTCTGAGTCTCGACCTTGCTTCATACGTTGCATATACAGCTCATCTTTAGTGATCTTGGAGCTATTTAAACAGTTGTCGTAGGAACATGTAACATGCTTTAAACAAACACAAAACAAGATCAAAATAACCATTCATCCATCCATCCGAATTCGAAATACTTATCGTAGTCAGAATTACAGCGGCGATCCAAGATCTCACCCTAGGCAGCAAAGGGGAGGCTGGGGTATACTCTAGATGGCATGAATAGCAGCGCGATCATCATCTATATGTCAGCAAAAATAGGGGGGTGGATATTGAAGCGATATTGCTTTAATTGCGTTTGTAATTGGTGCCATCTAGTGGTAGAACGTAGGTGCTCCCAAACATTTATACTTTTTTGGTTGCCGTAAAGTTCAGCCTGGTGACGTGTTATTATGACCGGCCAATCACAGAGTGTGTGATACCAATTTTGAATGCTGGGAGAGACGTGACAACACAGCGACTACGGAAGGTCATGCAAAAATAAAATAAACTAAAGGAAGCGAAGCTCACGCTGAAAAAAACTGAAACCACATCACATGTAAGATCGGTTGAAAGCAGTCATTACGTATTATAACCTAAATGAATAAGGCAATTAGAATTAGTAATACTATTGTTCAAAAATCAGATTATTCCATGAGGTTGTAGAACGCATTTTTACGTAATGGTCAAAAGGTGGCAGTGTTTACCCAGCAATGGGACTACATCTACACTATATGGAGTTAAGTTTTGGAGCACACCTCTTAATCATTGAATTCAGGTGTTTCATTCAGATCCATCCCAAATCAAGCACCTCGGCATACAATCAAGTATACAAACATTAGTGACATTGTTCTAATCAACTCAATAAATTCAAGCTGTCAGAATACTGTCATTAAATACTGTCATTGGATATCAGCTTTGAAATATGTCAGTTCTTGAAATTTCTTACTTGCTAGATATTCAACTGTAAGTGGAGTTATTGTAAAGTGTAAACATTTAGGAGCAACAGAAACTCAGCCACAAAGTGTCAGACCATGTAAAGTGACAGAGCAGGGTCACTGAGTGCTGAGGCACATACAGTAGTGTGTAAAAGTCACCAACACTCTGTTGACTCACTAACTGCAGAGTTCCAAACTTCCTCTGGCATTAACTCCAGCACAAAAACTGTGCGCAGGATCTTCATGGAATGGGCTTCCATGGCTGAGCAGCTGCATGCAGGCCTCACATCACCGACTGCAATGCCAAGCTACAGACAGAGGGGTGTAGAGCATGCCGCCACAGGACTCTGGAGCAGTGGAAACGTGTTCTGTGGAGTGACGCATCACGCTTCTGTCTGGCAGTCTGACGGATGAGTCTGGGTTTGACGGATGCCAGGAGAATGTTACCTGCCTGTCTACATTGTGCCAGCTGCAAAGTTTGGTGGTGGAGGGATAATGGTGGGAGTTGGGATTGGCCCCTTAGTTCCAGTGAAGGTAACTCTTAATGCTTCAGCATGCCAAGACATTTTGGACAATTCTATGCTTCTAACTTCTAACTGTAGGAACAGATTGGGGACGGACTTTTCTGTTCCAGCATGACTGTGCCCCAGTGCCCAAAGCAAGGTCCACACAGACATGGTTGGGTGAGTTTGGTGTGGAAGAACTGGACTGGCCCCACAGAACCCTGACCTCAATCCCATCGGACACCTTTAGGATGAACTAGAACAGAGAGTGTTTGGCAGCTCTTTACGCCCAACATCAGTGCCTGACCTCACAAATACTTTTTTGGATGAATGAGCAACAGTTCCCACAGACACACTCCAAAATCATGTGGAACACCTTCCCAGAAGAATGGCAGCTGTTATAGCTGCAAAGGGGGACCAGCTCCATATTGGTTCCTGTAGATTTAGAATAGGACGTCATAAAAGTTCCTGTAAGTGTAAAGGCCTGGTGTCGCAATACTTTTGTCCATATTGTGTATTTGCCCGACTTACAGCTTCATATCTTTAACATCCAAACTGTACTGGTTCATCTTTTACATCGAAAGCATGGAAGGACGTGGGAACTTCTGCATCACTTTTACTCTTCTGGTAACTGTTCCCAAGCTTCTAACTGAAATACATAGACTCAAAAACCTGTGTTAACTAAGGGTCTCCTTCAGCTTGAAGGAAAATGGCAACCAACTTCTTAAAAGAATATGTGTCTACATGTCTATAGCATCAATGATATTGGACTTTATCAGGAGAAATGTTCATCTGCACACAATGTATCACATAATCTCGAGTTTGTTACTGATTACTGTTACTGCTACTGTTACCGATTACTGTTACTGTTACCGATTACTATTACTGTTACTATTACCGATTACTATTGCTGTTACTGTCACCTACTATCATGTTACCAGTTATTACAGTACTAGATCATTATCTTCTCGGGATATTAAGACAGTCTCACTGCTTGAATCATGCATGCCTTTACTCTACCAATAACATGTCATGCTATTGTCACAATTGGCATCTGATGTCGAAGGGATATTTCTGCTTCTGTAATGTGTACAAAAATATTTACGATGAAAGAAGCTGTAGGGCCGGAAGGAACAGTGCCAAGCGGAATTCTGCTCGCACCATACTGTGTGCTACCATGGATAAAGTTCTTAAAACGTCTTTGGTACTCAGCTAAATGTTATTGTGCCTTATGGTAAGCTGAAGTCTGGGTTGAGATTAAAATGCACTAATTGCAGTAGACAGTGAAACACCCCGCAATGAAAAAAATTGTATAGAAAATCCTCGTTGGCTGTGAATTGTGTGTCTTAGAAGTTGTTCCATACCTTTATCCGGAATGTATGTCCCCAGTGAATGACGTATTTCCCCAGTGTGACCCTGTAATGTACGCATGGAAGATGGCTGGAAGGGTGTTGCATTGTGTAGAAGACGACAGTGGATTTTCTAGAATTTAAAGCTAAATGTTGAAAAAAGTTGTGCCACATGATCGCATAATCTTTTCGCAAGGTTAGAGATTTATTTGAAATCACAGAAGTTAGAATCCTTCCCAGTGCATTACTGGTAGCTCACCAGATATCGGCAAACAGGAATTCACTTCCTTGTTTGCTTCCTTGCTTTTCCTGATTATCCACCAGGTGGCAATATTTCATTTGAGTTGTTACCTAAGTCGCCTACATACATTTTCCTGTGTAACTCAACTCCATTAATGCAAATATAGTGTCTGATGTGTGACAACGCATATACAGGCTAAATGGTTGATGCATGTCATACAATTAAATTAGAAATCCAAATACCCCCAATCTTACAAAACCAATCAACCCCATGCACTTATAATTTTAAAAATGATATTAGCTATATTTTGTGCCGAGCACATGCATTATTGGGTGATGTCGCCAAAGATTTTCAATCTGATATATTAAGCCATGTAAATCTATATAAACGAACAGCTGTAAATGCATAAACATCGAGACTGTCTTGTACCCTTTTTGTCCAGATGGGTTCGGACTAACACAGCTAATTTTTTGGCCTCGATTGTTAATAGTTCTTATTTCAGGTCACCTCCTGCCAGATTTTTCCAAGCAGTCTCGAGTTAAAGGTGAGGCTGGCAGCTGTACGGCCGTAAGCTGGGACAGCAGTAAAAACAAACCGCTGCCGTGTGAGTCAGAGCTTTCCGCAGCTGCTCTTATTTAGCGGTTACCTGGAGGGTAAGGTAGTTTTACACCAAGCAGAATTAAAACAGATTTAGTGGGGAAAAGGTCCAAATATGAGTTTAGCCCAAAGAATCCTGTAATGCTTGGAATGACTCACTGACAAATACCCGATCGGGCCTAAAATGCTGACAGAACCAGCCGAGAATTCAGTACAAAGACGGTTTGGGCTATGTAGTGGATCTCATCTTTGTGGACTGTTGTAGTACAACGTGAGCTTTGAAAGGGTATCTACCCGGGACCTTCACAGCTCTGATAGGGACCGGTGCTCGCTCTGTGACCACAAAGGAGTGACCTTTCACCTGGCGTGACCTAAGGTAGGTACCTAGGCATTATCCTGGGATGTCTCCACCTTTCCATGACTCTGTGATGCTAATCAGAGCCTAGCTTTACTTTAATCTTCATTTTTTTTAAGAATAGATGTTTAATAATCCTACTGCGGAGCTAAGTACAAGTGTTAAACTGAAGGAGAGAATTTTGCAGTCCGTACAGCACCGAAAGCCAGGGGGGATATGGAAGAGTTCGAATTTCTGTGCAGGATGTAATTCTGTGAACCGTTGTGGTCGTTTATTTTAAGTGGAAGTGACATCAAAACGGTGCTCAGATACAGCAGATGGAAATCGTGAAAAAAATTGCCCTAAATGTGTACATTTGAGTGGAATTGTTTGGCTGAGAAAGGCGTGTGCTTAATGTGACTCACCTCACGGACGCTTGTTCCTCTTGTATTTCGTTCTTCCTTTTCGTGAAACGATTCTCTCAAGGTTCCACTTGCTCTGTTATTGAACCCAGACAGACAGGTTGCTCTCAAGTGTCCAAAGAGTATCATTCAGTTCTGAGTTTGTTTTATAATCTCGTGCTATTAAAGGTACTTTGTGGCAAACACCAGCAGCTCCTTCACGTCTTCCTCCATTTCTGTACAAAGTTTTGATTTATAGAATAGTTCATTGTATTTAGTCTGAATTGGTGTTGTGTTTTGCTCCGCAGAGGTCTATGCCCATTAGTAAGAATCAACAGCAAGAAGCCATCTTGACCGTTACGTTCTCACACATGACAGCAGATATATTCGAAGGAATCCAATGTTCTTTAAAGTGCGCGCTGTTCTGGCTTCATGGCATGTGTACTCTCTGGAAAAACGCATCGCCAAAGAAAAGAAATAACAGAGTTATAATAGCAGCTATAATAGAGAGAAAGTATTCAGGTTTTATCTGGTGCGTATGTCAGATAGGAAGTGAGGCCTGACTTCTCAAAGAATAGCGTAGTTATTCTTATACCTGACATGCTTTCTCGTCAGGTTCCGTCATCAAAAGCAGACACTGTATCTTTAAAGTTTAGACAGCCGGGGCATATTTCACAAGCGCATGCAGAACAATAATGATCTTTTCTGCAGTCATTGTGCTGCCGTAATGCTCTTTCGGGAATAGACCCCTGGCAGTTTAGTGCAAAGACGGAGATTAAGCCCGTCGCTCCTGCGTCGCGCTGAGTTTTCCTCTCATTTTATGAACCTCTCAGTTACAGCTCGGTTAGTTTGATGCCGCATCACCCGCTGCTGAGCCTGATTAGCTGCTCGAGGCACTGAAAGTTAATGAAATAAAGCAAATGTGAACGCAAAAATAAACCAGAGCATAAATATTCCTTATCTAAAGACATGGCGGTAAAAATAAGATCGGGAAATCTTAATGGGTTTTTGGGACAAGATCACGTTACGAAATCCTCGTATAAATGTAAACATTTTAATCGTTACACATTAAAATTCTATAAGAATAAATGTCATCCTGGCGACCTAAACTTAAAAATGTAAAAAAAAGAAAAGAAAATTATAATGCGTTGTCGTGAAAATTCTCACATAAGTTGTAAAAAATGGAACTGGCAATTGTTGGATCACAGATTTATATTTAAAATGCTTTTAAAACTACATTACCCGACGGCTTGTTTTCTTTAGCAATATAAAACTGGATGTTTCCGCTGGAGGGTTTGGAAGTATTAAAAATGATTATACTGCCCTTCAAGAAGTCAATGCATTTTAACCAAAAATGCATTGGTTAAAATGACGCGTATGCAGGAAAATTTCTGAGAAGGAAAATGTATAGCCCATGTAGCCTATAAATGTGCGGCTTTCAAGCCAGATTTTATAGGAGCTATAATGAAACATTCAAAAGAAGATGTTAATTAGTGCGTGTCATTCAGTCACTTGAAGTCACACTAATCAATAGCTTCTTCGAAATCTCAGGGATTCTTACGTATAATACTTGACAAAGCCGGAATATTAAACTGCAAATTATCGGTCTTGAAAACGCCTCTAAAACAAAAGTCTTTGGGCTAACTATGCTAAATAATATTTTTTAATTTGTATGTCTGTATTAGTTTCAATCAAGGGGACATTGTTTTAGCGACCCAATAGAAAGATAGTATCAGTCACGGCTGTTTGCTCGCCCATCAAAGGAAACGTGAACATTGGGCTCTGTGATCTTTTAATTGTGTAGGTACGCTGTGGGACTGCGTTTCCAAAGGAAATGCAGGGAAACAGATCTCCCTTGTGTTCAATTTCAAATGGCCTCATCTGTTTTTCTGCAAGTTTTCCAGTCGGCGTGTGTCTGGTTTATTTTTAAAGTCAGACTCTCTGTCTGTTTCCTTTCATTCAAAATGTCAGATCGGTTCTTAATATTCGTCAAGTCATGTAACGCTGCAAATATTACTTATCATTTAAGTATCATACCATAGAATTATTTACATTGTAATTGTCCTGTTGCAATGACAGCCAGACTTCATACAAAGGGGTTAAAAGTATGACCTAAAGTACGGTCAGAGTATTATAACTCATCATTTTAACAAAATGGTTGTTCTTAAAGTTTAAAAAAAATCGGGATATGATTTTAAAACAAACCAAAACAATCAACAATGAAAAAATTATACCTACGTGAAATTACTACCTAATTTAGTTATTTGAAAATCCAGCTTTAAATTTAGCAAAATACCCATCATGCATCAAATTTTATAAAAACGCATCATTGTGAATAAAACAGAATTTACTTTATTCCACTGTAAAATTTCATTTTAATGAACACCTTTACGTGTTTGTTTTACAATCATGTATTATACACATTTTTTGAAAATGTACAGTACTAGTCAAACAAGCTTTATTGAGAAAAAATTAGAAAATGTTTTTACTTAAAATCAATAGGCTACAACAGCCACTGCTGTTGCACCTAAATACTATCCATTATACATTTGTATGGAAATAATAGTTACTTTCTTCTGTCCAATTTAATAATTCCTCATTCATATTTACATTTTCGATGAGCTGAATAAATGCACTACACTAAGGTGATTTGCAAATAAATGTATCAAACTTTACACAGATGGATCTACTTCTGTATGCATGTGGCTTTCTTTGTAATTTCAAGGCAAAAATAAACAGGGTTAGGTCTACACCTGGCCGTACGTATCACGACCCTTAGACATCAGGCATCACGGCATCACTCGAAAAATCCCCGCTGTCCTGTATGCGGGCACACCCACTGCCCTGTCAATTTTTTGACCGAATGAGGATGAGAAAGAGAGAGAAAAAAGTTGACCCCATGTCAGAGTTACGTTGCTTCGGCTCTCTGGTTTCCCTGTACTCACTAGAAAGCTGAAAGCATTGTCGCTGTTTTGCATGTCAACCACAAGGGGGCAGTATCAGATTTCATTCCCCACCGTCGTCCACGTATTACAGAGAAATGTTTAAACGACGGGAACAGAAATCTATAACGATAATGTGGAAATGAGGGTTTTACAAAACTTATTTAAATAGGGGGACATGTACATGTAATTTCTAGTCTACTTTGATAAATTTTGACAAACATTTTCTTAAACAATACAAATGTTACATAGCGACACTAAGAGACATCAAATTAGGCCTACAGTGCATTATCGGCCTAGTAGTTCGCTCGCTAGAGAGAATTATATATGAGCAATACGCTATACTTACAGATCATCCATCTGTTGTCCAACAGTTTATCCACTTATGTCTTTCTGCGGTTGGAAGAGAGCCATCGAAAGACTTTTTCATTAAAATAAAAAAAGAACTAAATCACACGGGAGCTGAAATGACATGCTTTTTACCACTAGCTGTGATCAAGGAAGCTTTAACTATAGGATCACTTGCCGTTCTTAAAGGTACCCCGGTCAATATCATATAGGGTTCTTTACACTGAGATGTCATATAGCTGTAACAAAGATGGTTGAAAAACATAAATTTGTAGAACACGTATGAGTTTCAACCAGTAGTGGAGCGAACGCTGGCACTGTAGAATTTCACCCAAGGAGCAACGCTGTGCAATTTTATCAGGAATATATAAAAGAGAGAGGAGGCTCGGTGTAAACATTGTTTATTCATACCTCCAGAACTGGGTTTGATTCTTGTTTGAGTTTTCACTGTGTTTCTGGGGGATTTTTAACTAAATACATTCAGTACAGGTGAATTGGTTTCTTTAAATGTCTGTTTGTGTGTATATGCGTGCAGTCTGTGATTGATATCCACAGCAAGCAATGTCCAGTGCCTGGCGTTTCCTGGGCTGTGGGAGAGATATACAGCTCACAGTTGTTAGATTTAATAAATTATGACTTGAATTTAAATAAACTTATGCAACCTAAATAATTAAATATTGAATAAAAAATAGAGAAGGTATGTGTCACACAATTATACATTTTTTGGGGTGTGGACGCTAGCTGGGGAACAGTGAAAATTCCTGGGTTCCCAGACGCTGAGTGATGCTGAAGTTTATAACCAAGTCTGACACCCCTCTACCCCCCAGCGCAACTCACAACATAAACTGTGATTTAAGCGTTAAATAGGAAAAGAAGGTTTCCCTGTTTCTGCTGTAGGTGAACAGCGATCAAACACTGGGAGCGGGACATTAAAGAGCATGGCGTGGAAACGGAGCTTGACACTTCCAAGGAATTCGCCGGGACAGGATAGTTCTCCCTGGTAAAGTGTTTTGCAAAGCTCATCTTTATAGCGACACCTGTTATCTGATTTGGAAGGCAGTGCTGAGCTTCTACATACTTGTGCAGTGGAACAGCAAGTTATACATCTATGCCTGTATCGGGAAGGTTGTGGGTTCAAGTCCTCCTACTGAGAGATTAATTGTATCACTGTCAGGTCCTTGACCGAGGCACCTAACCTCAGCTGCTCCAGGGACGGTGGCTGACCCTGCTCTCGAAGCCTGACCTTCCCTTGCTTGTGTGTTACTTTGGGCAAAAGTGTCTGCGAAATAAATTAACGATATATAAATGTGTCACATGTTGATCAGGAGCGGTGACCCGTAAAAGGCGTCAGGTGAAGCAAGTGACAGTTTTTGAATTTATAGCTTTGGGAAGAGGTATGACTGCGGCACAGTGCGTGTGCCCCGTCTGGTTAGAGAGCTGACGGGCGCCGTGATTCATGGCCGCCGTCACTCGGCAGCAGGTCGGACCCCGCTCAGCTGGAGCAGCTGCGTTTCCCCTCATGACCCGAGTCACATGTCCGCAGGCGGCTCAGATCTGTCAAAGCTGAGAAAGGCGGCTTTTCTGCATATCAGTGCTGCTCTCACGCTCTGACTGCTGTTACATCCATCTTATCCTGAGCTGGGGCATCGGGGGGAGGCTACTCGGGGCAGAGGTACGTCCCGGGCAGGATGCCAGTCTACTACATACACGAACACTTACTTAGTTGGGGCAATTTAGGTAAACAAATTAGCCTGTGCATCTTCAGGCTTCAGGAGGTAACTGGAGAACCTAGACGACACTTGCATGACATGGGGAGAGCATGCAAACTGCATACACACATGTGGGGTTCAAACCCCCAACTCTAGATTACTCAGTATTGCCCACCATGCCCAATATTACTGCTTTTATCGCTCTTTTTTATTGATTTAGCTTTATATTTCAATGTGTGTTGGATAGGTCTTTTATTATTATTATTATACACAATAATCAACAGGTTATTTTGCACCATAGCTCATATAAAATAAGTGCAAGAGAATGTAAGCTCCGTGTTCATCGATCACATGGACCGTGTCCACCTTCTGAAGTTCTGAAAAATGCTTTCCCCCTGGTTTGGCTGCCAATAAAAATGCAAGGAAATGTTTAGAGTTCATGCATTGAAACGTGCAGCCTGTGTAACAGGGGCAGCTTGTGCAAAGACACAGAACTAAACTAAAATGTGACTTTAAATGTCACTATAGGCAAAGGAAGTGAATTCAGGAATTATTTATGAACAATACAACTAATAAAAAATGATAATAAATAAAACAACAGCAATATATATAATTATATATATATAATTATAATAATTATTATAAATATTATTATTTGTAGCAGTATTATTATAATAAGGAAATGCATATTTTACTCTCAGCAGTATCTATAGAGTGTAATCTTTCTGACAAAGTGCATTGATTGCAATTTCCACAGGTATTGGATTGCATCTAAATGTTATAATAATCTTAGACACTAATTTGCACTAAAAAGGAACATTTTTCAGTTCTGAGGGGACAATGAAAAAATTGAGAAACAATATCTGTCCTGACAGATACAAAATCCTTGCCTCATTTTCCTTTTGAAGATATAACTATTACTTCATATGTTAGCCTGTCATTTGGCAATGTGCTTGGTCACATTACAGCTAGCAGTGATATGTCAGGCTCGCAGCTGGAGGGGCAGGGTCACATGACCTGCCGGCGGTGACTCCTTGACCCCTTCCTTCCCTGTGCTGCAGGAACAATCCCGACACAGAACTTACACACGTCCAACAAAGACCATGCTATTTATAAGCCAGTCACATATTATTTTTCCCTGTCATGTGCTCTCGGCGGTCTGGAACATACGGAGTCCAGTCATCGAACAGACCCTTAAATCTCTTCTCATTCTAAGTGCCAAGTGTGTCTTGGTTTTTTTCTTTCATATTTTGCTGTGTTCCAAATTAATTAATAAGATCTGGGTCAAAACAGGACTCGAAAAAAATCTCTCATTTTATTTTTGAGGGTTAAAGACTCTTTATCAAATAAAGATGGCAGTTTGCAAGTGCGTATTTTACATTCTGCATGGAAATTAAACACACATACAATTTAATGTATTATTCTTATTTTTATTTTGGCAAATCATTGCTCCTCTTTCCGAAATTTTAGCTTCTGTTCAAGGTGCTACAGTACTGGAGCGACACTGGGAACTGAGTGTTTTCTAAATGACTGCCGCACGTCCAGAGTAAAGCTGTTACACAAAATGGTCAAGCTGTTAAAAATGAGATACCGCAGTTTACTCAGGTCGTTGGGCGCTGAGAGTTAGGGAAACAATAAAACGAGAGAGTACAAAAAGAGGGATGTGGAGTTAATTTAGCTAGCCCTGACCGTGCAGAAAAGCACAACTGCCGGAGAATGTTGTTTAGTGCGTTACCCTTCTGCCCTTCCTGTGGACTGGTGTTCCTGCATAAGGAAGCACAGAATATCTCCAACTCGCCTTCATGTGTCATTTCCGGCTGTGCTGGCAGTGACCCGCTTCCTTAATAAGTGTTTACGAAAACGCGTTGATTCTTATTAATCTGGTTCTCGTCTGCCATGAGCTGTGGAGAGGATGAGGTGGGAAAAGTGCCATTTTTCGCCGGGCCAGAAACGTCACCTCCAGCTTACGTTAAGCAGATGTGGTCGGGATTGTTTTTCTTAGGTAATTACCATCATCAAGCGAAGGCGTGTGCCAATCAAATTTATTTGGGAGGGAAAAAAACTTCATTTAGAGCCCAAATCATTGTAAAAGTCCACTTCGGAACTTCAAAAAAAGGAAAGATTAATAAAAAAAAATTATAATTTTGTAAAATATTTTATTTACTGCAAGTGGTTTTGACATTTCACTGAAATAACATAGATGATTGTTTTCTAAAAATAAGTTAATTATAGGTTATAATATTTATAATATTTATTTCAGTGCATATTTCGCTTTTATAGTTTGATCTTTTTGATCTGGCTGATCTTCTTAAATAATAATAAAAATTGAATATATATTAAAATGTTCAGAAAACCATAAGGTTCATAGAAACATGGAATAAAGATAATTATTAATGTTGTTTTATTAAGTATGGCAATAGTGTATGCTGTAAACAGCATGCACAATGCAGAGCCCCGGACGACGGAGGTATTAAACCAGTTGCCCACTGGACTTTTTGTGAAGTAATCCCAGTATAAGCTCTGTAATCATACATGCAGTTGCTTAAGTCTGGAGATTATTAAGGCTGAATTTAAGTTCTCACTCTGCTGAGAAGTCATGACCTCGTTACAGCCCACGTGCATAAAAATACAGCCCAATGTCAGCAACTGTAAGTATTAATATACATCAGACTCAGACGAGCATATGCTGCGGAAAATGAACCTAATGTGTTCAATTATGTCACCAGTTAAAATTATTTGTAAGTCTTTTCTTTTGTGGTGCTTTAGAAATTATGCTGGCCATCATGCTTTCAGTATAAGCGCGTCCTTGTTTGTTTGAAAACGTTCCTTCCCAGGCAACGGTGGTGTGTCAGCGAATAACTGCGATAATGCCTAACACACACACACAATGCCTTACACAGTGATAATGCCTAACACACACACACAATGCCTTACACAGTG
>JABFEB020000043.1:7045755-7058597 GCA_019775895.2 Stomatorhinus ivindoensis
ACACACACACACAATGCCTTACACAGTGATAATGCCTAACACACACACACAATGCCTTACACAGTGATAATGCCTAACACACACACACAATGCCTTACACAGTGATAATGCCTAACACACACGTGTTCAGCTGCAGGAACCTACGACTGACCCAATCCATGCTGATGGGGAAGAAAATGCGATTAAAACATGCCAAAGACTGACACTGGGGCCTTACTCATTTTGACAAGAGGCGTGCAAAAATTTTAGCTGGATACCTTTGTACTTTTAATTAGGGTTTTCTGCCATAAAGGCTGTTCCTTCTGTCTTTATTTCAAAGAAAGCATTTAACCCTTGTGTTAAAAGGCTGTATCAGTTTTCATTGTGTATGTTTTCCTTGGCTCCCAGTGCATACAACCAAAATTTTCTTGTCTGAAAACTAGCCTGTTCATAGTTCATTCCGTCATTTTTTTTCCATCTTCACGTGCCACAGTTATTCTTGGTCATATGGATACTGATAGAGTGGGATTCTATTTCACCCGTGTATCTGAAATATTTTTTAAACCTAATGATTAAAAATTAATTTAAAGAGATAAATTCAAAATCTGAACTCAGTTTTAGTGTTGAAGGAAGCACATTTCACATTTCTACTGATTTTGCTTTGTGGTTTAAAAAAATGCATGAATAAATTTTATCACTGTGGCATAAAATCGATAATACAGCACGTTTGACGAACATTTTGAGTGGCAATAAAAACATATCACGCT
This sequence comes from Stomatorhinus ivindoensis, assembly GCA_019775895.2. Taxonomy (NCBI): domain Eukaryota; kingdom Metazoa; phylum Chordata; class Actinopteri; order Osteoglossiformes; family Mormyridae; genus Stomatorhinus; species Stomatorhinus ivindoensis. The sequence continues at coordinate 7,046,502 of JABFEB020000043.1, forward strand.
GAATATTTACAACACTGTAAAAATGGCTAGAATGATAAGATGTCAACAACCTGACATACTTTCATTTATATCATAAAATTATATGACAAAATTCATATTTGATTGTATTCTTGATGATGATAAACATGTAAGCTAGCGGGGAAAGGATTTGTCTGTTGTCTTCTGATTCTTACAAATTTGATCATTTAACTTATCAGTTTATACTATTATCTGAGATGGAGGAAATTTCTTGGATTCATGCTTCTCTCCAAATTTGCTTATATTAGATAGATAGATAGATAGATAGATAGATAGATAGATGATAGATAGACAGATAGATAGACAGATAGATAGATGATAGATAGATAGAGAGATAGATAGATAGACAGATAGATAGATGATAGATAGATAGATAGATGATATATATATATATATACTTTATTGGTCCCAAAGCAAACTTAGGCATCCAGCACCTCAAATGCACAATAACACACAAGAACAGAATAACATTTAAGCTCACGGTTAGTTAATAACTTTTCTCTCTGCCTTTAGACTTAATGTTTTATTATAAGGCCAAATTATATGACTAGTTCCAGCAACATAAAGTGTACCTCCAATTAAAGATCTTTTATTCACATACGGGAAAAGCATATATATTACAGTTATGCATGCATATATATATATATATATATATAAAATCAATTTATACATATATTTGCATAAACATATAATAAATGTGATCATTGTTTGCCCTCGTGACTGTTTTCTGTGCCACCTGGGATAGACTCCCGGCTGCACCCGTGACCCTGTACTGGGCGAGTGCATGGAAGAAGGACAGATGGATGTTCTTACTTGTTTTCAAAAGATGAATAAAACCAGAACGTATAAAATTGGGCGTGAATTGAATTTTCAGCACTTTCGACAGCATGCAAACAGTACTTGTGTAGGAAGTAAGCGTGCATTGTGGAGTCAGCAGAGCGTGTCAGCGTGACACTCTCAGGGACTGTAAGCGCCCAGCCGGCCAGAGCAGCAGCATTTGTTCCAAGCTTCTTGTTCCTCTTGACTGCCTCTCAATTGGATTTCCTCAAGTCACTCAAAAGGCTGTCACTTTAGCCAGAGTCTGCTAGCCATCACCGCCAGTTCAGTGCAGTAGGTGTTCCAGAGCCAAGTCCATAATTCTTTTGCCCCCTCGACAGATAACAGCACACTGTCTCCTGTCTCTGGGAAGGATTTGCCCTTACGGCCTTGTAGCCGTCATGCTGAGAGGTGGCGTTAACCTTCTCTGACCAGTAATGATACTATATGTGTTTGCAGAATTATGGCAGTTTGACCGCTATTATTATTATTATTATTGATTCCACATTCATATTAGCAGAGGTGTACATGGCTTACAATTTCCCAGTTTTAACAAATATATATTGGTAACACTACTTCAGGCCATGCTTTTAATCATTTATAAACACATTCATAATGCATTATAATGCATTTATAAAGCATTATAAACATGGCTATAAATAAGTAATATTATATTAAAGCCATATTTATATAATGCATTATGACTACATAATGAAGCTCTCACCTATTATGCACTATAGATACCTTTATAATGCAGTACAAAGCAAACCATTATAATGCATTATAAAGCTATCTATAATGCATTATAGATGAGATTCATAAAGCATTCATAATGCATAATACACACAGCTATAATGTGTTATTTCTTTTGATAAATATTTATAACCATGTTTATAATGATTTATGAAATAACTGTTATTCATTATGAATGTGTGTATAAATTACTAAAATCAGGGACTTTAGTAAAATGTTACCTATATGTTTTCAATGGATTTCAGATGCAATAAAAAATCCTATCCTTGGACTTCAGGCAAAAAAATGCTAAAATGTTCGCCACCACAATATCTGGTGTCAAGTTTTTTTTTTTTTCCTTTTTTTTCCTTTGGTACTTCCTGGTTTTCCAAATCAACATTTTAAGTATTATTTTTAAATAATTAAAAAAATTTCAGAAGCTATGAAAATGAACTCCAGGGGCCTGGTTGGTAAGTGAGATAACCATTACGGTTCATTGGCATATTCTTGGAGGTGGACTGAACGCGACAAAGATCGCCGTTGCTTGGATGGCACTCCTAAGGATGCCACAGAAGTACGGCTGTGGAAATAGATTCAAACTGCATTAATTTCTTTGAAGTGTGGGAAAAGGTATTATGGGAGCTGCTGTTACCCTTGCTCTGCACTGTAAAGAAACCAAGGGGTTCTTGTGAAATTCACAAGTCAAACAATAACACAACTGTCTTTGATCTATTTTAGGTTTTGCTTTTGGTTGAGGACAAAACATAACCTTCTTTGCCCATTAATTAGGCAAAATTGTATCTTAAACAAGATCACACTTTAACGAATATGATTATCAAATGCAGGAATATGCATATAAAATGCACTTTAAATCTTGGCTTTATCTTCTCAAATTTCCCCAGTCGTTGTTTCTCTCAGATGCAAACTTAGTAAGCAAACTTGACTAGCTAAGAATATACGCAAACAATTCTGATTTCAAAAGCAAAAACATTAATTGTATTTACATAAACGTGTTTGTTAAACATGAACATAATAAAATATCTAGATTCAATCTTCAAATGTTTTTCTCTTCCCATTAAAAACAGGTTTTTAATTTTTTTACTCAGCAAGAGCGGACCCTGAGTCAACCTTAGAAAAGTTACATGTTCCATACAATTGGAGGCTCTGTGATCCATCACACACGAATGTCTCAGTGACATTTAGCTGTGTTTGAAACCCTGTGAATCCAGGGTATACAAACTAATTAAGCTGTTTTTGTGTGACAGGGTCAGAGACATTAGCAGCCCTTGTATGAAAAGTGTGAACTCTTGCGGTGAATTTAAACCTCCGTGTCTCTTATTTCTCTAATAGCTTCCATATGTCTTTATCTTTCCTCCAAGCCTTCCACAAGTAACAAGCGATAAACATTTGAAAAACAATAGCTTGCCTGGTTTAACATAAAGACCATTCATTTTACTAGTACTGTTGCGTTCTAAAGAATTCTCTACAGGACCATCATTTTTTAGTGTCACTTTAATTAGCAAATTATATCTTGGCTTATATTTTGCGTCTTGCATTTCTGACTCCTCATTTGTTGCTTACGCTTGCATTACTGTTCTATTCCTTTCAATTCCTCTCTTACTTTGTTTGTTTCTTTAGAAAAAAGCGACATGCCTTTTCACCAACATCTTCCCAGCTCACCAATGAATACAAACATTGGCCTTTCCCCTCCTAACTCAACTCGCAAATTACTTCCAAGTGCCATGAGGTTGTATCCGTGTTTAGCTGTCAAAAAGCGATCCAAACCAATTGTTGCTTTTGAGATACATCATTAATAATTCTATATGCAATGTGTATTATTATAACCTCATTCTGGAAATAGCTAAATTAGACCATCTAAAACATGCTAAGGACTCATGCTAAGGTCTGTCATATTCTAAATTCTATATGCTTTATATATTACTATATAAACTAAATTCTTTCATGACCTACCAAATACTATCTTATACTTTGCATAGTGAACAGTTTATTTCAATTCAGCAGTTAATTTGCGTGTTTAATAAAAATGTGACTAGCAATCTCAGTACAGATATAGATTTTAAGAAATTTATTTTTAAAATTAAGAATAAAAATTTCTCATAATTTGCTATGATTAAATGTTATGATAACTATGTTCTTAATATTTCCTGCAGGGTTGAATTTAAAAATATTTGTCTGAAAAAGATTATTTTGTTTGTCAAATGAATAGCTTTCCTCAAATATTAATATTAGTAATATTTGTAAGCTTCATAGATCATTTGGAATGAGGTCTAATAAAACTATTATTGGCTGCAGTCTTTGCTAACAGCAAAAATATATTAATAAAATAAGTTATGTCCTTGATAATAATTCCAAGCAATGATAATAACAGTTTAGCTGATAATCAATTTTTAAAATAAACAAAATAAATAAAATGTGCAACTCAAAACCACTCCAGAAAGAAGATATTCTCACCCTTAAAATGTGTTGGAAGATTTTGCAACATCAGCGCACGAGCAACTAAACAGAAAAACAATTTATTCTCTCAAATCATCTGCGCCCTTAAAAGCTAAACCTGAAATACTACAGAATTACTTACAACTTCATTTTATGTGAGCTTTAGAGTGTAAATGCTGCATGTTTTCAAAGTGGAATTATATATTGTCTGAATGCATTTGAATGCACTTGTTGCACATGGCCAGTAATGCAACTTCAATAAGTTGGATTCTGTCGGGTCTGTTTTTGTAGCCTCAGAAATTGCCATGTTTCCATTGGAAAAAAATGAAAAAAAGATCAGCTTCCTTCACCACCACACTCTGCCGTGTAATCGTGGTTCTCATTTTGGCGCATTGAAATTTCCGTTGCCAAGGCCAACACCATAAATAAAATGGTTTCTACAGATTTTACCTGCCGCACTGTAACGGAGCCAGAACAAGAGATGGCCGTTTCCAGGAACACTAACTCACTGCAAAGGCTGGCTCGGGGAAGCAGGAAAAAGGGGTAAAGTTGCGAATCTGCAGACTGGGTCTGATGATCCAAATCGAAAAAGCGAAGGGTGTGCGTCCCGCTAGCGAACAGCGGGAGAGAGGGACTCTCTGCCATCGTGGTGCTATGGGCCCCCATCGCGCTCTGGGACGATTTCGCGTGGAGGTGTAGGATCCAGGGGGATGTGGTTCACCCCCAGTATTTCATTTCACTTTATTCACCACCCCCCCCCCAAAAAAACACACCTTTGTACTTAACTTATGTCCCCCACAAAGCTCAAACTCTCCCCAACGCCATTGGTTTAGCACCTAAATGCATTCGTAATATATAGCCTAACGGGAACTGGGAGGGAGCAAAAACGTGGACTGGCTTGTGGGTCCTCCAAGGATTGGATTGGGAAACACTGGCTTAAATAATCAAAGACAAATGTTTATTATCTATGAGATCATTAAGGAGCGAAAGGAAACATGAAGAGGTTCAGTTACACAGGTTCATAGAACGTGCTGTTTTTATAGGTATGCTATACTGTACGTTGTATATATAGTTTGTACATATGACACAATGTAATTAGCATTTTATGCTCATTTGTTAAAAGCTTTAAACAATGCATCTGTTTTTCAGCAAGCTACTAATTCAAGGTGTTCTATAGGAATTCTATGAGAGACAATATTTTTTTCATCTTGATGCTTTTGCTATTATATTTTGCTGTTATATTATTTAACAAGTGTTGTTTTTCTATCTCTAGTTCCCGTTATATTTCTCAGGGGTGCTGTGGGTCAACCAAGTGAAGTGTTTGTTGTCTATAACTTCTTAATCATACTGTGGTTTTACAATTAGCTGCATTACAATTAATTTCTGAATTTTGTTTGATGTAGAGCAAAAGTTTGAAACACAAGTGTGCTAATTCATTCATTCTTTTTTGCAGTTTTTTTTTCAAAGCAGGAACACATTTAACATGTTCTACTTTTTAATATTTTGTGTTTGAAGTTAAAATTATTCTAATTTGGAACATGCATCTGTATATTGAAGCCATTTATTTTTAACCCAATTATTCTGTAATTGTTCATTTTGTTAACAACATGAAAAGCATTATATTTAAGTAACTGAAATGATCAAAAACATGATAATACATTTATTTGCAAAATAAATGCATAGGATTGGGAATACATTTGGCAGTTCTATGAATTAAAGATTTACAGTAATTTACATTTTTTCCCAAATGCATTTTCCAACTTCCACAATATATTAATCTTAGTTCTGAATTAAGTTTAAATATGAAGTTTACTTTTATCAGAAAACACAAAAGCATAACATATATTACAGTTTACATTTCATTGCATATAGCAGAGGCGGTCAATCGTATCCACAAAGGGCCGGTGTTTACCCAGGTTTTCAGGGTAACCTGTATGTCAGCTGTTCAAACCCAGGTGTGAGGACTCTTCAGCCAATCAGTCCTCTAATTAGTAATCTAATTAGGGAGTTACAGCGAAAACCCGCCACACAGAGGCTCTTTGCGGAAAAGATTGGGCTCCTCTGGCATATAAAGTATACATTTGTAATTTTAGTGAATTGCTTATGATTTATAAAAATCTGCCGTTGCTATTAAGTAGCTCAATTCTTTCATCTTTTGCAGACAAAATAATCGATAACCTAACAAATTAGTGGAGATTCAATATATCTCAATATACAATATGTTTAACATGAGTCTGCCTCTGGATTTTGGGGAACAATCACTTTTTTCAGCCTCAGGATGGGAGAGCAAGCGGCACGTGTCCCATTGTCAGGGCTCAGCATTGGTTCCAGGTTGCACGGGACACATGGTTGGGAACAGCACCAAATGTAGCCTCCTACAAAGCATTGTGTCAGCAAGGCCATCGGATTTCGCTTCTCTCAGTACAAGGGATGTTACCTTTTATGAACTTGAATTTCATTTGTCCTCCCTCACATCTTTTCTCCACTTGATATTTCTTTTGAAGCAAAAACAGTTGCACCACTCATAGTCTTCCTAATATGCCCGAACAGTACAAAAGATTTGGTGCAAGCAATTGACAAGAAAATATTTTCCCCCATTAATAAAGAATTTAGGGATTTTAGTTCTAGATATTGATTAACCTGCAGTGAAAAACTGCCCCTGGCTGGAGCTATTACAGTGTGGTTAAAAAAAGCAAAATGCATTTGTGATTTTTACGTACAGTGAGCTCAACAAAGCAAGTTACTTTCAAACTGAAGTATGTGGAATTTGTGAATAAAAAAGGTTAAAGATAAAAGTTAAAATAGAATGAGAAGAACCAAGTAAGGACCCATTTATATTTTTTATTTTAAAATGTAATTTTCAACTACTAAAGACTCAAAAAGAAACAAAGGCTAAAAAAATCTGATTAATTGAAAATTAATCTATCAATGCAGACAGTTCCTCAATAATTCTAAATGGTAATCAGAATGTTTGAATTTGTATCTTTTGCTTTCATTTCTTTGTCTTGCTGATAAACAGCACAGAGAAGCTAGCGGACACATCGTGTCAAGGCTGCTTAGATGGATCTGGAGAGTGACGAGTTTCTGATCTGAAGTAACGGACTGGCCCGGCCTTTCACGGTCCAGCTAACGTTTATGCTTTTCAGTGTGATATTAAGCACCAGCTCCCAGAGTAAAGAGCTGACCATTTCTCAACTGCGATGCCCAGCACAGGCTAATATTTCACTGCCTCTTGCGGTTTTTAAATCAGGGTCCTGCATTTAGCATGATGACAAAGTAGAAAGGGGGAATTTCACATTCAAATCGCTACATTACCATTTAAATACTTTTAGGAAAACAGAGAATCTCGCCAGGTTTAATGGATGAAGACCTTTCACATGCCCTCCACCATATATTTTCAGTACTTTTTACTGCTGTTTTTTTGTCATGTTGTTATAAAAAGGAGGTAACAAGCCACATTTTTGAATAAAATATTGAATTCAAATGACTCTGTACCCCAGTGGTTAGAAGGAATATGGCTGGATTAAAACAAACACCATTAAAGATAAGGACTATGAACAGGTTCTGTATACATAATAATGGGGAATAAACTATTGCAGTTAAATTAGCACAGGATTACCCTGAGGAGACTGGAAAGCATCTTAAAAACTGTATTATCCTCCCCGTGTTACATCAGATGACTTTATCCTTCACTTTAATGACATTATTCTTATAATTTGTAGAAAATGCATCACACTTACTAAAAGGAGAGTTTATACTGGATTCAAAAACAGACATACCACAAATTCCCATTTATATAAATTAAAATTACATTTGGCTTTATAAGTATAGTTTAAGCGATTATAAGTGTTTTTATAGAAATCCTTCAGGCCATACAAGGTCACGACTCACTGTAATTATTGTATTGTACTGTATATATTGTATTTATTATTCCATTCTTGGTAGTGCACTCCTGCACTTTTTATACACTTATTAACCACACATGCACATTGTATATATCAACTGGCCTGCATGTGACCATTGTCTTGTCTTGTTTAAACTATGTTTGTATCTCCTCTATGTATGAGAGTCATTGACAATTGGAAAAACATTCCCTCTGTGTGTGTGATCATACTTGGTCTGTAAACCTTTTTCTGATTCAGAATCTGATTCTGCTGCCTGATTTGCGACGCTGGGGGTGGGGGTGGGGGTGTGAGGTCAGAGCTGTATGGATGGGGGTCGTGAACTCCCTACCTACTGAACCTCAGGTCTAGAAACATCCAATCACGCTGAGAGGGCGCAGTTCGTTACCGTTTTCCCTCAAAGAAAGGTGAACCCGTTAAGTCACCAGCGACACGGGGTTCACAGGTGACCCTCCATATCGTAAAATAAATCATGGCCACATTCATACTTATGCGGCACTGCGATCGAGTCTCTGACACCGTGTTCTCCTTGACCCGCCGGGCCTCGCAATTTGTGAGTAATTGCTGCATGTCCTCCGCTTTTGGAAGCCCTCTTGTAAATACAAAAATATCATAATCCTTGCTCTGATAATGATCAGCCCCAGGTCTCCCTGATTTTCCACCTTCTTTTTGGGGTACAGTTCGAGGTGACACAAACCACGTACAGATCGCGTTTCATCTCTGACACAGGGAGGAAATTCTTGTTTAATAGGAAAATGGCAAAAATCTGGGCAGAATGATCACATCCACGTTCGCTAAATTAAAGCATTAGACAGGTGGTTTGTCACAAGGAAGTTTGCCCTTTTCACACTGAATATCACAATATTACAAACTGAGACATATAATTTCTTTGTAAATGTTATGTATTTTTATATACAGCTTTTATTTACATATATATAATTTTGACCAGAGCACAATGGTATAATAATAAACTAATTCATCAGTATTTATGAATAGTTTTGCACGCCTAGAATTATCTAGTATTATCCTACACACACACATATATATATATATATTTTATCCTGAAACTTATCAAAATAATTTTTGTCTGCTTATTTTCTTTTTATAGACTTAATATGATGTGCTTTGAGTATTACTAATTTAATTACAATACAAGGTTGCTTTTGTTCATGTTTTAATTAGCTCTTTGTCTCATTGCCCTTTCTGCTTTAATTACCCTCTTTTTTCAAGTACACTTTCATATGGAAATTACATTATATGGTTTCATAATGAAAACAGTGACTAAATCATTTGAATAAAAACAAATTGAATAAAAACAAAACAAAAGCACATATAAAGCAAGCAGTAAATATCCGAATTCATACCAGTATTTACATTATATGCATGAATTGAATCGTAGTTGCTAAAATTTATTTTTTAGCATCTGAATTGTTGTCTTTAACATTAAAGGTGATCTAAATTTCTCAGGGTTCTTTCCAACCGGCGTATTGTGTCTTTCCAGAACATTCGGCTTTTGAATTCTTCATGGGAAAAAAAACATTCTAATTTACTAGCCTAATTAAGACTTGCACAGCCTGTACAAATCTGTGGCGGCAAGGGTCAGCCACCTAATCACAGATTGCTGGAAAGCAGTTTCATGGGTGGTTTTAATTTGAACAGAAATAAAGTTCTGCTTCCTTATGTCCGTCTGACACTTCAATTGACTGATAACTAAAGTGTTGCAGCTGCTTTATCTTTCGAAGAACGAAAGTGTCAGGAAGAGCCGTGTGCCTGTTCCCAGGGCACGTTTATACCAGCGAACGTCATTTAAAAATGTCATCTTACACTTTCACGTTCATTCATGTCATACATGAAAGTAGTTTTTCGGCACCTGCTCTGTTACTGAACCGGCGTCTTTCGTGGTTTGTGGACCTTTTACCTTTTCATTGTTCACAGACCAGTTCATTTCAGCATCCTCTCCAATTAATCTGCTGTAAAAGTCATTTACTTGTTCGATTCCCGTTCCCTCATTAAATGTCCGCACATTAACTGTATATTATATTATAATTAATACTTCCTTTTGGTACATTATAGGTAAATTACAGCTCAGTATAAGACGCTTATAACATATAATCTAAAATATCACTATAAACAAAGAGACAAAAGTGTATAAACACACAAAAATGCTTGAATAAGGAGACAAATCTGTGTGTATTCATCGCATCTCAGCTTCCCAAAACACAAGGAGCCTGCGATTTCCTTGGCACGGCCTTTCTGTGAGGGGAATATTTCCCATCAATGGCTTCTGTCAGTAACTAATTCCAAGGTCCACTTTAATGACAGAATAAAAAGGAGTCCCCCAGCAAGGATCCCTGGGTCATTTCTGGGGGACGTGGCCCCTGAAAAAGCGCGACACTCCAAAGATCCGCTTAGCTGGGCCCTGCTCTCTGGTACTCAGCTTACTGTGTTTTTGTTGATGATCTTTTTGTTATGACTATATTTAATATTTAATAAATAGTCGGTCAATCTGCACATAAAACAACTACAGTGACCGTTTATATGGGTAATATTATGATAATCACAGTCATCATTTTCATTTTCTGATTGGATTTGATCGAGTTTTCATGCATGTCAGATAAGTGCTGTAACTGGTGGATGATACTGTTGTGCATGAGAATGGTCTGTTGTCTGATACGGGTCAGTACGGAATAGGTAGCCCCATTAACTTTGACGTGAAAATTAAAGTAACAGCAACTAAAGTACAGTAGCACACACAGCTGTCAGCTTTCTCAGCCCAGGTTTATGATCTATACACAAAAGCTGCAGAATCATTCCTTTGGCCATAACCGGCGCGATGACCAATCGCTCTGCACATAAAATACAGTGCGTCCAGCTGGTCGGCTATCCCGATGGAAAATGACCGCTGCAATCTCGTCCCTCAGAACTATTTGGTGGCAATGGCCTGTTTACAGGTTTCCAATCCTGGAAAAGATGTCCTGTGACATCAAACTGTCAAGCCAGTATTTACAGTGGTGATGGCTTCCGCGATCCCACGGGCGGCAACAAAAGTACGTTAAAAGTAGTTAACGACTGCCCTGGCTGTGACTCGGCCCGTGGGGATGAACATATTAACTTGACCTGGGTTGTCATGGTTTATGGGACGATGGATTCGGCCGATGTCACCGCCACCACTACATCAGGTCATTTAAAAGAATGGGACTATTTCTAAAGGCAGATTGGTTTGGGATCATACGTTTCTCCCTTTGACCCCTTGACAAGTCACCACTGTAAAGATTGTGACTTGTAAAAAAAATAATAAATGACTGAACCAAAGACACCCAGGCGGCTGATACACGACGGCTCCATATTTGTTATCACTAAACCCATCAGTTTGCCGATTTCAAAAATCTGCATTCACTTTCAAAATCTGTAGGTCTAATGAGCATTTCTGATGGATGTCTCACACATGTTCCTATTCTGACACACGTAAAAAAAAAAAAAACGTTATTATTGTGAAAAATGTTTGCATTTTCGTACAGATTTAGTCTTTAACATTTAAGCATTATTCATTCAGCTTCCTACAGTCATACAGAGTAATCACTGTTACAAACATGTTGGGTAATAATATAAGCAAACAGTCACATAGTGTGTTGTCTGACCAAAATGTAAGGTAGCAATACAATTAAATAGTGAAAAGGAGTGTGTTCTGTATGACAATAATATTTTGGAGCAGTGTAAATGGCTGTATAATGAAATACACAGTATGGTGAAAGTTTGTTTGAGAGTTTACACATCACTCTAGATTTTTGCTGCGTTCTAGTCCTTGTCAGTATGGTACGGTTGCTCCCACGCTTGTGAGGAATGTGATGTGGAGCTAAGAGTGGCCTGCTGGCCGGTTATTTACGCTTGCCACTGACCAATGTCCCCCGGCTGCATGCTACAGCCTGCCTCCTCAGTTCCCGGGTCTCCCCTGGATCCCGATTGCTTCGTGATATAAAGCTGTCAGTCCCACCAACAAAATAAAAAAAATGACCGCCACTCTATTCGCGGCATGCGGCTCCGTGACAGCCCTGAAATATAGATGTAAATTGAAAGTGGATTAGTTTTTGATCTTAATTCAAGCTTTGACATAGTATGTGTGGTGATGGTGGAGATGGTTGGGGGGGGGGGGGGGGTGGGGGTGATGCTGAGGGTT
>JABFEB020000043.1:7100076-7113701 GCA_019775895.2 Stomatorhinus ivindoensis
AGAAATGAATGAGCGGTCCCCATAAGGATATGTTTACCCTACATGTGCGTGTGTGTGTGTGTGTGTGTGTGTGTGTGCGTGCGTGTGTTAAACTCCCCCCTTTCCCAGCAAAAAACAATGCATTGTTTATTGTTATGGAATATTGATTATAAATGGATAATGAGCTATCAGTAGAAATTAGGGTAACATTTTACTTCAAGCAATCATATAAATGCATTATACATACCCTCATAAAGCAGCATGATGCATTCATAAGATAATATAAATATGGCAAAAAAGATTTATAAAAAGGCATGACATGTTATACCCAAGTTCATTGTGCATCATGACGGCTCTTATCTATGACAAACTATAAATACCTTCATAATGCATTATACTGACCGTAATAATTCAATACCGTAACAATGTGTGTGTGTGTGTGTGTGTGCGTGCGTGTGTTAAACTCCCCCCTTTCCCAGCAAAAAACAATGCATTGTTTATTGTTATGGAATATTGATTATAAATGGATAATGAGCTATCAGTAGAAATTAGGGTAACATTTTACTTCAAGCAATCATATAAATGCATTATACATACCCTCATAAAGCAGCATGATGCATTCATAAGATAATATAAATATGGCAAAAAAGATTTATAAAAAGGCATGACATGTTATACCCAAGTTCATTGTGCATCATGACGGCTCTTATCTATGACAAACTATAAATACCTTCATAATGCATTATACTGACCGTAATAATTCATTATGAAGGCCTGTATGATGTAATATAGATGACAGCATTCATGATGCATAACATGGCTATAATGTGCCTTTTTTATAAATATTTATAGCTATGTTTATAATTCATTAAGAATGCATTATAATATGTTATGAATATGTCCATAGATACTTATAACCATGAGCTTCATGGAAAGTATTACCGAAATTATGTTATAATCCTGTTATAATACATATGTTATAAACCTGTTATAATGGCCTAATGACAATTTAGGTATTATGATATCTTAACAGTAAGCCTTGTGACATACCTGTTGACCAGTGACAAGAAGAACAGATCCTTCTTTCCCATGCACAACCTGACGAAATATGTGATCCAGAATTAAGAGGTCGCTCCAGCAGTTCTGTAGTAGCTTCATCTGATCATCCACCTGCCCAGAAAAATAATACAATTCATATAAATCAATTGGTATATTACAAAGAGCTCAAATCAGAAAATGAATGTGCTGCTTTTTCTTAAACACCTGCTATGTAGAGGATTTAATTGCACGACACAACCTCTACGTGGCCACGTGTTCCCAATGTTTTACACAACACAGTGCAGTTTAAATTGGGCCTGCTAGCATTCGGCTTTCCTAGCGTCTCCAAGCCGACTTAAATAAATGCTGTGGTAAGTTTATTCTGTTTAACAAATGCTAAATAAAAATAGTGACATTCAAAGAAAAGATTAAAGACAATTCATTCCATGTTAATCTTAAGCTGCTGTCAGTCGGCCGTATGCCGGAACCTGTGTCCCACGAAACACAGGCAACAACAACATATCGATCGCGACGGCCATGCGGCGGATGAGTTCCCATTTGTGTCTCGACCCGCCGTCACACCGGGAGTTCCCACATTCATCTCTATTAGTCAGGCCGACGTATCTCTCCGGCCCGTGATGCGTCAGCGTGTGCCGATATGCTATCAGTGATGATTAATGGTATCAGAAGATACTCCATGCTGCAAGAAGGCCAGGCCCCGATGTTTCGCTGCGGAGGACGAGCAGCAGGAACAACGCCACCCTTGTTGCTGTGGCTTCCCTTCTCACACTGAGCTGTGTTAATAATTATACACTGTAGCAAGCGGAATATATGGCATGTAGAGAAAGACCAAGGAGGAAATGCTAAAGAATGAGGGAAAGGGGGGCGGTGTGTTGTTCTGCCTGCTAACGTTGTTATCTTGCTGGTGGGAAAGTACAGATGACACTGGACACAGGACACCTTGTGTTCTGGTTTATTGAAAGTCACTGTGAATTTCCTTTCTCTTAAGTTCAGTTTTTAATCAGTCACTCATTACTAATTATGAACTGGGCTTATTATCACATTGTGATAATCCACTGTTTTACCAATTCTGTCTAATTAAGAAAACTTCTCAAACTCCTTGTTTGTCCTGAGACACTCTGGTTTTAATTTTACAAAGTGAGTTGATACTATGTTGAATTGTAGAATAACACTTTTTACCATTAGAGCTTTACCAACTGCACAGTGAATGGCTGCAAATAGTAAGTAACTGTTGACTACATGCTTACAGTTAAAAGGCAGATCAGTGTGGGAGAAAATAATACTTGATGCAAAGCTAAAGGCTGAACTCATAACTGTAAGAAACGCAGTGGAACTTACAGACTGGCACTGCAGTATCCAAGGATTAAATGCAGGTTCCAGAAAAATCTAGTCAATTGAGATCGAGCAATAACATCATTTTCTTTTTTCTAAGTCCATTCAGTACTTACACAACAGAAAAGTCTTTTCCTGGACAAAGTAATATGAGAAAAACTAATGATCACTGGAAATTGATATGTGGCATCAAAAACTATATTTACCGATGAGTTGTTAAGAGAACCTGTTTGCGCTATTAAGCGATTTTCAAAACTGTGTATAATTAAGCATCATAGCAATGCTGTTTCTAGCAAGCAGTCACATTTTTTGTTTTCAATCAATAGGCCACTGGGTCTCTTCTTCTGCTTCTTAATGTACTGAATGAGAAGAATGTTGAGCCCGTACCCCCAAAACTGCTTTTATTTATACTGTTACATCAGAAGCATGTGCTTTTCCTCCGCAGACCCAAAGTGAGAAACCCTGACATGTGATTGGCCGTTACCAGGTCACCTGGTACAACACGGACACACAGAGGAAAAGGATGTTATTTGAAGGGCTCCCAGGAGTGGAAGGTGCCTATACATGCCCCCCCCCCCCCACACTTTGCGTGCGACTGACATCCTTGTGGTGGCTTCGTGTGTTCTGCGGCTGCGGCTGTGCATGGCTCAGACGTCCTTTGAAACACGCACGCGAAAATGCCAGGGAGCGGCACAGGAAGCGGATCTTCCAGGGAGGCGATCTGACATTTTCCAGACAAACTACGGTGAGGTTTTCCCCTGTGGCGATACAGCAGGACCATGAGACAAGGAGAGCAAATATGTACCTTGTGAAGGAACCAGGAAAACACCCCAATATAGTAGCAAATGGAAAAGCAAAAGAAAAACAACTCAAACATATTGATCGCAGTCACTTCTGAGTCCAGAAGGTTTGTCTAAACAATTTACGGGGATTGTGAATTGCCAGACCTGATTCCAAGTTTTTCAGCTAAAGATCTGCCGTTGTTTTATAATTTAAGCAAGACATTGCTAGTTAAAAATAACCAGTAAGCCTACCCCTTGTCTAACCTTTGGTTGGACACTTAATCTGGCTGGCAACAGAATTGTAGCTGCAGTCTTAGATGCTGCTAATGGTATTTTTGAAGGAACCCATTCATTAGTGAAGGTGAATGTGCAGGTTTTTTCTAGAATAAAATGTTACCTTCAATGGATATGGGAAGGGGCGGGGGGGGCTGTGTTTCCCCCGGGGGGCAAGATTTACCCTGAGCAACAGCCCCCCTTCAAGCACCTGCCCCTCTAATAGTCTGAGCACAGTTCTGTCACCTGAGTGACCCAAAAGGCACATAAATGGCAGATAAATGGGATATAATTTTCAGTGTATGTCATGAATGCAGACAAGTATTTAAATGCATAAGAATGACCCCCATCTCATAAATATGGTTAATCTGATGCAGTCTTCTTTTAAAATAACTGACAAGGAACAGTACTCTACTGATTGTTGTAGACCAGGAGAAACCCACAAATCAATTATTTACCACACATTCAGCTGGGGTCGGAACCAAGGCGTACCCTATATGAAATAAAACCAAACAATATTTGCTGGTTCATCTGGGAGAATTTAGAGGGCCTCATAATTCATGGCACAGGTACATGCATCGCTGGGTTAGCGAGCGCAGGCACTGGGATAGACAGCTGCAGCAGTGAATGTGAATCAGCGAGGACCCCTCAGCGAGAGCGGCTGATTGGCTCCATAGGGTCATCAGGTGCTCACCTGACGCAGTGCACTGGGCGGCAGTTGGCACGAGAGGACCACTGATCGATAGCACTGAGGCGTGGAGACTGATTAGGGATCAGTTCCCACAGTGACCATGTTAACTATCTCTGGGGTGTGACCCTGACCTGTACAATGGATTCAACACTTCAGCAAGGCCGATCTTCCCAAAGCAAAAACAAGAGATATGGCTAAACTCCTGGGCAGTTTCTCTGGCATTTTCATCTTCAGCATGTATCACCTAGCTAATGATACTGCTATCATCTTGGACTACTAAGGATGCTGCCATTGAAATCGCTGTTCCCCTAAACAAATAAAATCCTTGGCAGTCTCAGATGACTCGCGTTTGAGGAATGTTGATTACTAGCATAACCTTATGCTCAAAATTAAAATTCAAGAAAGTCTATGAAAATATGCCTTTAAGAAAGACTGCAAAATTATAAATAATTCCACCACTATTTATTCACCGGTTCTCTCACATGTAATAAGCAAAACAAAAGTAAGACTTTTACAAGAGGAATATCATTTCATAACGGCAAGACGTTATGGTCCTGCTCTGCAGAGACACAAATTAAAGAATAAAATCTCTGAAAATAATGTGGAGAAATGAGGGCATGAAGTGCGAGGAAACAAAATCTATAATTACGGCTTTTGTGAGTGTTATGCTACTTAATATACACACGCATAATAACCGGCCTCTCAGCGGCCAGTAGAAGATTTTAAGGCTTAAAGCGAAGAAGATATACACTAATTATCCAAAACAGAGCAGACTAATCAATTATTCAGATGAATATTAGGCATCCAATCTACATGTAGGCACAGGAGAAAGATTTCCCTGATGTATGCAACTAGGAAATAATTTCTGCCAAATTTAGACAAGTAAGAGAGTCCTTACAGTAGAACAGAGAATTGACTCAGCTGCAATTCTCCATGCGGGCAGCCGTCTAACTGGCTTGTCCTTTAATCAAAGGGATTTGCATTTTTTACAGTTTTGATAAACATGCAAAATACTTGCATATTAGCACTGTAAAAATGTATATAAAAGTATCTGCTGTAAAACCAAAGAGCATAAATTATGCGCTATTATTTTGTGCTGTCGTTGTTCGGGAATGAAGTTTAGAACAAAAAACACAACACATGAGATAATGCAAACATTTTCAGCTTCTTTTAAATAAAATGCGTGTTGCTACCATAGCTTTGCTCATTTCTTTAACTGTTTTGTATCAGTTTGCAGTGACCATAATTTATACCCTAAGGTTGCTAAATATAAGTTACATGTAAGCTTACCCATTCTGCAGTTCGCTCGCCTGAATACATGGCCTATCTATTGTCTTCTGACTTTCAGCAAACTGCCAAAATAGACAGCTGTAAATAGGAGCGAGATGACAGCTGCAGACAGTGCGTGATATTCTGCCCACACCCCTGACTCAGGCCAGCATATAATTAAGCCTGACGATTAGGCCGGATACTTCTGCTAGGCAGAATTTAGGACTCACTTGAAGGAAGTTGGCGGAATAGCAAAGAGGAAAGCTGTCACATCGCGAAATGTGCTTTTCTGTGTACTATACGCAGCAGACCGAGGCCGTCTGAGAACGATGTTTCATTTACAATGATGACCTAGGACAAAAACACCAGCTACACATTAACTACATGTCTTTAGATTGCGCAAGCACCCAACAGAAATCAAGATAGATGCTAGGAGATCATCTAATCCAGGGCTGCCCAAGTTCGACCTTGGAGGAAACATGGAAAACTGCAAGCTGTGTTGTATTCCAGCCCGACTAGGACTGGATTTGCATAGCCCCCATCTACTCTCTACACAAAGATGGGAACAGACATCTTCCTGCAGCTCCATCAGGTGCCTATACGACTTGCATGACCCACTATGCTGCTTGAGACAGTCTCAACTCAAAGACAGCAAGTCTTAAGGTACCACGAGACGATTGAAGAGGAACACTCACTCGCATTCAACTACACAGCTAATTCATTTTAAAGAAGCTATTTAAGAGGTCTGTCCTTAAAGCAAGACTCTATAGAGAGCTCTGACCATATGGGTAACATTAGCTCTCTTAGCAATCTTAGCTACTTTAGGCTCATGATGGCTTTTCATCCCTCATCAAAGCAACAAGTACATGAACAGGCTTTCCTGCCTGGTCACTGCACCACCTTCATGTCTCTCCATAGAGTATGAGACCCTAAATCTTTCCTTTTAACAAGTGCTCTCATTTCCTTCCTCCAGCTGCTGAACCCTCGAAGGAACCGGGCTGAGCTCCCCATCAGACTCCACAAGAACCTTACTGGCAGAGATCAGCTACCTGGTCCACTAGACAGGGCGAAACGATACAAGAAATGGACAGGCCACTTCTACTGTCCAAACAGCTCTACAAGGTCAATCAGGTTCAACGCAACTGCGCAATTATTTAAAATGTGTTTCATTAAAAAAAGGAGAGACAGCCTTTCTTGTGAGTAATACGTCATAGCCGGTAAATGTGAAGATTGTGTTTCCTTTCCATGACTCTCAGGGGTGATTAAGCACTTTTGGGGGCTTCTTTAGCTAGATAACTTATCTGTGAATCAAGAGTCTTACTCGGGTATGAGGTTAAATGAGCGTTTAACAGGAAGCTTGACACCAAGCCCCCAAGGGACTAAAATGGAGCCAATAACTGCAGTGTACTGGAGGGGCAAGCTTTGCCAAAACGCACGCGCCGCCTGCAACCACGGCTGCTCGGAATGAGGCGTATCACGTGTCAGCGGACAAATGTTAGCACGGGAATCCTGCTCCTCAAAAGAAATAATATATCTTTTGGAAGGCAGCGCTCACGGCAGGCCCACCAGCCATTCATCAAGCCCGAGCGGCTGGCCAATCCTCCGCAGGCCTATTAACCTTCCACCTGTTTCCCTTCGTCCTTCATGCTGCACCCATGCCCTTGGTGTCTCTCCTCTCCCTTGTTCATCTTCCCCATGAGCATTAATGTAAGGCCGAGGTATGGGCTGGGAGGGAACGGGGGGCGGGGGGGGACAGCGGGAGTAGAATAATTCAGAAAGCAGTGGACCAGAGACAGTGGCGTTAGTGCCGGCTAGCACCCCGTCTCTGTCACGAGCGTTCCCGGCCCTCAATCGCTCCATCCGCATGCTCCAAAAAAATTCTGAGTGACCTCAAAAGCTCTCACATGTGTTTTATTTTATTTCTTACACAGACAATGAATGTCCAGATGCTGGGAATTTAAAGTTGCATATGAAAAGTGCCAAGCAGGTGTAAAGACAGAAATACAAAAGATAAAAACAATTCATAACAACTACGAAAGAAAGCTCGAGTTGTCTTCCACACGTGGCACCGCCTCAGCTCTGCTTGTCCACAAGGGCTCGCGGTTTTTCTCCTACAGCTGTTTTTCCAATAATCCTCTCTGCTCTCTGCTGAACACACCAGGACATCCCAGTCCATTTCTGCAGCCATCCGTACTTAGCGACTGGCCTGCTATTGTCATTCACTGCAACGTTGCCCCCCCCCCCAATTCAAAATTTCTCCCCTTTAGCAGTAAAGAATGGAGAATCGAGGTGTCGTGCGCCTTGCGCTATTGAGTTTAACTGGAGGACTGAACTAGGCT
Organism: Stomatorhinus ivindoensis; assembly: GCA_019775895.2. Classification (NCBI taxonomy): domain Eukaryota; kingdom Metazoa; phylum Chordata; class Actinopteri; order Osteoglossiformes; family Mormyridae; genus Stomatorhinus; species Stomatorhinus ivindoensis. Next base: position 7,107,801 of record JABFEB020000043.1, read on the forward strand.
GGTCGCTCATCTCGGAAGAAGGGGCTATATTTCAACAGTAAACCTAAATCAAAAAAGAAGTGCACCTTCCTTTGTTATGATCAGCTCATGATTAATCTGAAAACGAGTCCTAAAGTACAATAAGACATCCAAGAAATACAATACGATGTATGTATATTTAGTCCTGGTCTCCTGACTCCCCATTGTGCACAGCGTGCAAGGAAAGGCCTAGCATGTGAGTCCTATCTAGTAAACAATGGGGTAATGCCACAATGCAGAGCTGTGACTCATCTCATGGGGCAGCGCTTAGTCCAAGGGGAAGAACTATGGAATGGAATGGCCCTCGACAGTGACAGCAAGCCGTATTGTGAGGCCTACATCTGTTTCCCCGAACCAAATCGAGAGGGACGCCATGCCGGGTGGGGGGGCTGGGCGTGCGGAGGTAACTTCAGCACTCTAGGGCTTTCCTGGTAACCGTCACGCAGCAAAACAGCGGCGCAAACACATCTTCAGTATTTTTTTAAAGTTCAAATGGGTTTAGGATCAGCTCATCTGGTTCTAGAAAATCTGACCTATCACATGACATTGAAACCGATAAAAAAGTGTGTTTGGATTGCGCTGGGTACCCAAAGAGTAAATGGGCAGTAAAACAGGAAATACTGTGCCCCACCAACAAAAATGTGAGGCAACCAATAACACCAATGACACAAACATAATACAATATCTCACCACGGGATTATCGCAAATTTTGTGTGAAATCTTTTAGAACCTATGAACCAGGAATGCAAGGTGACAATTAGAACGATCGGTGCAATGATGAAACTGTAGAAATAATCTGCAGCACTCAGCACTTGGAAAACAGTTGAAACTATTTGAAGCTCAAATGGACGAAGATGTATCAAAGAAAAGACAAAAATAAAGTAGGTAATTCAAGTTGAATGTTCAAATCAACATTCAACTTCACATGACTAAGGAACCGAGAATTGAGAGTCAATGACATAATTTACTTTACTTACTTTAAACACTTATGCCAAGTGTGTGATCAGCTTGTTTGAGTCACGATAATCCTTTTGTTCTCACTAAGCTATTAATACCAGAATAGTATTTATTGTTACTTACGGTAAGTGTTAAAATTTTCACAGTTAATTTACTGAAGCTTGCAGAATTTTTATATATAGTGTGTGTAAACAAACAAACAAATGAAAGAGTTTCCATACATATATATATATATATATATGGAAACTCTTTCATTTGTTTGTTGCTGTCTTACCAAGAGACAGTAGAACAAAAAACATTGTTTTTCCCTGTAGATACGTATCAGATAGAAGCACATACATATATATATATATATGTATGTGTGTGTGTGTTTATATATATATATATATAAAATGTATATACACATGCATATATAACTTTTTAGAGTTCAGAAGCATGTGCTTCTACCTGATACGTATCTACAGGCAAAAACAATGTTTTTTGTTCTACTGCCTCTTGGTAAGACAGCAACACAACTGCCTGGTTAACTGTCCTGCTTCTACAAATCCCAGAGAATTCTTGGCTTCTTTAATGTTATCCCATGACCACAAGCTATTCCATAAACACAGGGGCTAAGAGTGAGCCAGCAGGTAGCCGGCATGGGTAAACATGCAGCCCCAAGGTTCAACTCCCCAGCACTTGTTACCTGTTGTTCTTTCTGAGTGAGGCATTTAACCTGGATTGCTCTAGCAGTGTCTCGCAAAAAAAAGCACAACTGCAAACTTTGTTGCACGACATCAAGGTGAGAAGAGAAAATATTTATTTGAACAAAAGTGTAATCATTAAAAAATGCAACATAATAGTTGCATTGCACATCAGTTCACCTGAGGCATGTATTTTGTAACTTAATTTGGTGAAGACGTACATGCAGTGATGATGTGTTTAGGCGAATGAGTAAACGTCAAGGCAAACGCAGTCAACACATTAAAAAATGTAGAGGTATGATTCATCAAAAAAATAACTAAACAAGCAGACAAATAGCATATCTTTCAATTCCAGAGATGTTAAGGGCATCATGTAAAAAGACCACATGAGTCAAAGTTATGGGGGGGGGGGGATAAATGTACTGAGGAAAACTCTACACATCCTGCAGCAGTGAAGAAACAACAATGATGAATATAAATACAAATCAATTAAACATAACTTGAAGCAATCCCCTGAACTAATCCACTGAAGTATGGTGAATTATTCACTCCACAAAATCCTACCCTAACCTAAGAAAACGACCGAGCTATACTGTACGTACACACACACACACACACACAAAACATTCACAGCTTCAGCTGAAAATTTCCTGAACTGAGCCTGATAATGACTGACTTTTATGACCACTGTTGTGTTTGCGGCCATTAATGATAAATATATTTATTAACGATGAGATACAGATCTACATTGAAGTCAAACATATTGACTAATCTACAAAGTAACTATTAAAAAGAGGGCTAAGCAAAGCACCAATTAAGGGAAACAAATTGAATACATTCTCGATGTTCAGGGAAAATTTCAAATTTGAATAAATAAAGTAAAATGTAGCGAAACTGGTGATGTGGTGCAATAACATTTCGTATAATGACCACATACTTCAGGGTTACATGTGATTTTCACCGAATGCACACGTACATCATCTTTTATGCCTGTGATAAATCGAACATACTGTACAAATGCTATAAAATATTTAACAGTGTGAAAAGCGGGGGGGTTGTTGAATGTAGAGCTGGAGCTTTAGCTCGACCAAATTTTGCGTAAACTTAGCTGCATTTTATGTCGTTACGGCTAACTTTCTGAAAAGAGACTGAGGCCACAATACCAACATGGTCTGGAAATAAATTAAACATAACATTTGTGTTTTACAACCAACTTTTTTTGTTTTTTATTTTTTTCTTTCTGTGATCCTATTTGAATTTTCATCTGACGAAAACACCAAGCTTTGGGGCTGTTCTTTTGCATCTTCCGAGGGTTCAAAGGAAGTTACAGGGCTGGATATGGGAGCGTTGCGGAAAGGGAAAACTCACTCGAGACACCCACACAGGTTGGATTTCTTGTGGAGAAGCACCGTTATTCTCCAGCACCTCCTGAGATATGTTTCTGGTGAGGTGTTTGAGACATGGAGTTGCCTTGCAGCAGTATGTGTAGGTTTTAACATACACAAATATCTTACATAATTTAAGTGCTCCAGCTGTACCACACTGTACTAAACTCTCCATTTTCACAGCACTGTTACGTGTTTAATAAGCAAACATAATATATGAGTAATAAAAATATTTACAAAATGGTATTTTGAATTCCACCTCACATAATTTAAAAAGTTAACTTGTGCTGTTAAAAAGATTATTCTTGATATTGATTATTATTGATAACTGGCAATAAAATTTCTAAAGGTTAATACAATATTAATAATGTCAGGTTAAAATGTTGGCACGATTTATAAGTACTCAGCACTGCAACAATTAAACCTTCTTATTCATTAATAAATATGACAATACTTTACCATCCATCATCCATCCAAATGTCCGTCCGTATGTTCATCCATCCATCCACCCACCCACCCATCCATCCATCCTCCAAACCATTTATCCTTTACAGCATCCCATTTTGATTAGCCTACCTTCAGTGTTTATAGGAAGGACATACCTTCAGCTCTCTGAAGAAGACGCTGCTCCTCGCCCACTCGACAATGGAGAATAGCGTCTGGTCCGCCATCTTGCACATAAGCCCGAAGGTGTTCAGCTTCTCGTGCCGGCCGCGGCTGGCCTGCTCCTGCTGCAGGTAGGCCAGGATCTTGCCGCGTACCTGGGGCTCGTCGGGCTCGTACTTCAGGAGCTCCACGATGAGGTGGGGGAAGCTGGGGGGGGAGCTGTTCTGATACGCGTCCATGTAAGGGTAGCCCACTAGCGACTCGGGGGAGCTGGCGTAGGGGTCGGGGTACTCTGACTTGATGGTGCGGCTCTGGAAGTGGCTGTAGGCCCCGTACCCCTGCAGGCCTCCGTGTGGCGGCATGGCGATGCTAATGGGGGAGGTGACGAAGGGACTCCGGTCGTAGTCTGTGGGGGGCAAGGCAGCATGGCTCAGAGGTAGGCCCTTGGAGGCAGAGTGCAGGTTCTGGATGGCCGAGCTTATCGTCAAGTCCGTGGGCACGCTCTGCATCGTGTGTGACATGGCTTCCATTTTGAGTCCATTGGCCCGGATCAGTGCCTTCTTCTGCTGCTTCAGGGCCCGGTCGCGCTTGTACATCGGGCCGAACTTGTTGCGGCCACCCCGCATGCGGTCCGCCCTCACCGCTAGGGGTGCGACAGAAAAATTTACATATTTAAATGCAGCAATACCAAGGTAAGGGTCTTTTATATGGTGGTTTTAATAGAGAACACATTCAACGCGATTATAAACTAGACAAAAAAATGAAAAATTTTCAGAATGTTTCTTTTTTGCAATTATGTTACATTTAGGTGTGCAGGTGGCAGTCCTTTCTAACCGCTTGCCATAAATGCTTATTCAAGATAGGGGGCGCCCTGGAGAATATCTTTACACACTCACATCCTTCGGGCAATTCACCAATGATTTTTTGAGATTTGCCCCTAACCAGAGCACCTAAAGAAAACCCACACTAACACAGACAGAACACGCAAACTCCGCACACATGGAGTCAGGACTGGGAACTGAACTCTCAGCCCTGGTGTTTGGAGGCAAGAGTGAGTAAAAAATTGATCAATTTATCCTACTCATATGGGTGAAATTCGGGTTAAAAAAAGTCAAGTGAAATAAATGTAGCATTTATGTTTACTTATTTAGCTGGCACCCTGGTCCAAAACATCATGCAAGTGAGAATCAGAGAGCAGAGCCAGCCAGCATCCCTGAAGAAATCAGGGTTAAAGGCCTTGTTCAAGGGCCCAACAGTGAAATCACTTTGTTAGCCAGGGGATTTGACCTGGCGACCTTCCTGTCTGAGGCACAGAGTTCTGACCCATAGAATATGTACTCTGACATGACAGCTTTTCCTTTAACTGTACACAAGCACAGAGAATATTCCTCTTACATTCGACACTCAGTCTTGCAGTCAGCCGCAACTCACAAACTTTTTTTAAAGAATAACAGGTCTGGCTAAAAGCAGAAACTACCAAAACAGTCAATTTAACTCAAAGCACTTGTCAACACGGCGGTAGAACAACTGTGGGTTGACATGGTTACCATGATACGAGACATTCTAAAGCGATTCCTTGCCAGATTAATAAAATAAATTATCCTCACTTCACACGAAATAAGGAATACTTTTAGAAAAGAGCATGACTCTACAATTGCAAAAGTGTGCTGCAGCAGCAGTGGACTGACGAGTTTTTGGAAGTGTGAGGATGAAGCAGAGTGAATGTTTACTGTAGAACAAAACCAAAAATTCAGAGTAACGTCAAGCCAAACCAACATAAATACAGACAGAGGATGTGTAAGGCAGATTATCTCTGAACTCTGCCATTCCAAACCATAGTTTTAACTATCCATGCTAATTATTTTGGGCTAATTTTCTTGCTTTCATGCTGACAGTGAAAAATAGACATCTTGGATGTTGGGCACTTGGAGGTTTCCGTTACCTCTCAGGAGGCACCGGGCAATCACACGTCTTACACAGGGCAATCCCACATCATACACCAAGCAATAATGCATCTTACACTGGGCAATCACGCGTCATACACTGGGCAATCACACGTCTTACACTGGGCAATCACACGTCTCACACAGGGCAATCCCACATCATACACCAGACAATCATAACGTCTTACACAGGGCAATCCCACATCATACACCAGACAATCATGCGTCATACACTGGGCAATCCCACGTTTTACACAGGGCAATCCCACATCATACACCAGGCAATCATGCGTCATACACTGGGCAATC
>JABFEB020000043.1:7118842-7134818 GCA_019775895.2 Stomatorhinus ivindoensis
GGCAGGAGGACAGGCGCTGGGACAGGGCGGGGGGACAGACGCTGGGACAGAGCAAGGGGACAGACGCTGGGACAGGGCAGGGGGACAGAGACTGGGACAGGGCAGGAGGACAGAGACTGGGACAGGGCAGGGGGACAGACGCTGGGACAGGGCAGGGGGACAGACGCTGGGACAAGGCAGGGGGACAGAGACTGGGACAAGGCAGGGGGACAGAGACTGGGACAAGGCAGGGGGACAGAGACTGGGACAGGGCAGGAGGACAGAGACTGGGACAGGGCAGGGGAAACTTTATCCCTCCACTGAATGGCCATATATAGTCATGATTTAAATGCTTTTTCATATTGCAGAATTTTAACAGCAAAACTTGAAATGCATGGAACAACAGAATATGAATCCACTGGCAAATTAAAGTGAATCTACTACGGCTTGAAGAAACTGATCGGGTATGAACTTAAGGGAAAAAATCTAATTGAACATCGTAAGCTATATTATAACTATGCAACATACATGTAATTATATTGCAGCAAGAAATTTTCCTTAACTCTGAAGAATGATAAAATAATTATCCATGTGCTATTGTAAAACAGACCTAAATTTTAGTCACGTTGCAAAACATATACCCCAAAACAGACTGTAATACTTAAAGACATATAAAGGTAAGGAAAAACTGGTATCTGCATTCATGCCATCACAGAGCAGGCGCACAACATACATCTCCCGAGCTGCATTACAATATCAAATTTACTGTCCAGTGTGGGAGAAATGCATTCTTTTCCTATTTGTTCATGTATTTTATTAAACTGATGAAATTGCCTATAAATAATACGAATGCTCTAATGGTGAATCAACGTGCTGAATTTAAAACGTCTAAAACGAATTAATAAATGAATCAGGCCAGATCTTAATATTTTCAAACTTTCAAACTCCAACTAACGAATAACAATAATCTGGTGTACAGGTGAAAGGAGCGGGAAATTAAATTTAAAGTTACATTTACATTTTTTATCAATTACTTCACCTTCATTGTAAAAATACTCAATCAGACATATTCCCAAACAAAAGAAAGATATTTCTTCTCCATCTCATAAAACTGCAATAAGATGTTTATTATTATTTTTATTATTATTTAACAATAAACGCCGAGTAATTCCAAAATCTTTAAGAACAATTTTCGCGTTTTTGGATATATTTACAGTTGTATTATGATTTATCATATGAAAAGGGTTTACCTAATATTTAGTAACAAAATTTGTAATTAATTTAGCCTGGCTTCTTTGTGAATGATTACATTTAAATTCTTCCACGCTGCAAAAGATTTTGTGAACGTAATGTCTTCGACGTGCGATAAATACCGACATGCAATTAAGTTTATAACTGTTGCGCTCACGGCCCGGAATCAAGGGAATTTCGCAGAAATCGCAGCGCACGAGCAAAGGTTACGGAAAACAGGGTTCAAACAAAAGAAATCCCACCCAAAAAATGAATTTAATGAAAGCGACACGTTACCGGCTTGATTGCGGATTTTACTGATGAATCTCAAGTCCCTGAAATCTCTTTTTTTTCCGAGTTCCACAATAATAATAATAATAATAATAATAATAAAGTCCCATAAAGTCCTGCAGACCACAACACGACTACTCTGAAAATAAATGCTTCTCCAGATTCTTCTCTATCAGGTTTTTGCGCGGACAGGTCTGAAGCTTAGAAACCGAAGAAACCGAACTCCTTAACATCCATAAGCGTTAAATACTGATACTAACAAAGTACAGATTCGTGCGTCCCAAACTCTTTGCGAAATGTGGTAGAAATAAAACACGGATGCTGAGATATAATGAATTTCTTATGTGTGTATATTGAGGTGCAATTTAATAAAAAATCAAATTAAAAAGGCCGAGTAATACTGTGGAAATAATTTTGTTATTCACCTAAATACTCATTATTCCGTTATATTATACGCAATAATAATGTCATTAAGCTTTCCACTTTCATTAAATTCTAAAATAGTTTAGCTTAGTCATAGAGTTTCTGCCAGTGTGTTATTTCACCGTAAAGGTAAATCGTGCGATTCATTTCAACAGGTTGTTTAAACAATTCGCCATCCGGAATTTTTACAGTATAGAGCTCATTTTAGCATATAATTCTGAGGTCTTGTGACAAACGACTGCACCGAATGGTGTAGGCCTATATTTAATTCAATTATTAGATAAATATCAAGGGACTGACATGCAAATGTATGTTGAGATAAATTATTAATATAGTAATGAAACGCATTTATAATATATTATATTTAAATTTTTATTTTATTTAAAAAAAACAACCTAGCAGCTAATACGACCTATATTTCGTTATGGATGAACGGCAATCTAACACAGGGATGTTTAAATATAATGAGTTTTTTGGATAATATAATTTTGCAAATCGCATGTTTTCTCCTCTGTTAGCATATTATGTGACACTTTCAGTGTCCTGTAGCCATTTTAACATTATCAGCACATTCCAAAGTTACTCGCGGTAATAGGACTATCGATGAAATAATTTAAGGCTTTATCCGTAGTATTGCTCATAACGAGAGAATCATTTCTCACATTTACGGACCACTATCTTCCTGCGTGGAATGAAAAGCGTCCCCATAGCTTACCTTGTACGTTGCTGTGCATGTGCCCCTGCTCCCCATGCGATCGCGTGAGTCCAAGCGATTCAGTTTCGACTTTGGGCAGCATGACAGCGCTGAAAATCGGAACGAGGATCTCAGTTCCGTCCGGCAGACCACCTGGACGCGAGTGGTACCATGCGGATTTTCACATGCGAAAAGTCCCGTGAAGTCCAGCGTATAGCTAACCTGAGCGGGCGTCAGCTGGATTGAAATCCGACCGCAACGCAAACCCTAGGAATGCATATAACGGACATCTATTAAAAATAATTTTGTCACCAAGAACTGTCTTCGCACACTGAAAACAGAATGCTGTACGAATTAAGGCGCCTGCTAAAACGCATCACGAGGAAAAATGCAACCAGATTTCTTTTCGCAGTTGTTTCCCTACGCAAGAAATTTAACGCCTGCTTCTGCAAGGTGGACGGACAAAAACGAAGTGACGGCAGCTACCTGCCTTCCCAGTGTCACATTGATGTTTATTAGCATTAATCAGAAGGCTAGATAGAAGTGTCCGGAACTAAACTGTTGCGGGAAACACGCCCCTCTGCGCGTTTTATCTGACACTATCTGCGGCGTGTTCAGTTCTGAACTTCAGAACCTCTCCTGGTTGCGTTGTTTACTCATCGCTGATACTGCCCGGTCCAATCAGCGCTCCAGTGGGTGGTCTGACATCACACTTCTGCCGGCCAATCGCGCGTAAAGACAAGCGTGGTCTGTCCTACATTTATTTCTTACACGCCTTCAGTGCAAAATAAAATGATAGGTAGTAATATATCGCGGGACAATACTGCAATAAATGCAACTAACTGAAATGAAGCAAAAGGGGATTCTTTTCTATATAAGATAATCTTAAGATTTCATTAAAATAAAAACTATATAATTACCAAATATTTGAAGGATATTGACGCTATTATTGCAGTTAATATAATTACAAGTTCAAAGGAACGGGCCAAAGTAGGAATAATATTTTTTTCAAAGATGTCCGTTTGAAGAAATGTATTCGGTTCTAGAATCACTGAGTTCATATACAGTTAGAGTTATTTCCATATTACTCACTTTTGTATTATTTGCTGTTATAATTAACTATTGTGCAACATTTGTTATGTGCATGTAATATTTAAGGTCTGGCTTTTCGGAATTGAACAAAACACTTTAACGCAACGGTAATTAAATCTCGACAAATTTAAAACTGGAGGAACGACTTCTTTGTAATTCTGTTAGCACTCGGTAAATTAACAAACCAGTACTTTAAAGTAGACGTATTTATTCATTCAAGCCTTAAAGATTATGTTAAGAATCGATTTAATCAAAAAGACAGCTAATTATATCAGAATTCTGCATGACATAGGCCTATATAAAGATTGACCAAACGTCAATCTTACTAGACTAAGCGGTATCATTCCAAAAGAGGAATAAAGATACACTCCTGTAATTACCATTATTACAAAATAATTTGTCTGCATGCATATGAATGTATTTTAATGCATTTTCGAAATAGACTGTGGCAAATTGACAGATTGTAGCCGTAAATACATATTTAATCTTAAAAGCTTGTTTTGACGGGATCGCAAGAAGTGCTAAACTTTAGCTATAACTTATTTCAGCACCCGCGATTTTTGTCTATTCTTTGTTTCCATTGCGTAGGTCACAAACATAAAGAAATCGAATGTAGTGAAGTAAGCTTCCCTTAAATTTAGGTTAATATTATAAAGCACAAATTATATATATATATATATATATATATATATATAATTTTTTTAATTGTCTTAAATGTACAAAATGAACATGTTTGAAATTTAGCTTATTTCAAGTGCCTCTTGCAAATTGAGCAAAGACGCGGGAGAATTTTTCAGTTTTCGTCCATTTTCATTTTCGTAGTCTGGGCTTTTAGAAGTATTACCTAGAGATCTATTTTTTATACAGTTCGGGGGAAACGCAAGTCTGACGGTCATGAAGTATTCCATTTTTAGTAGACTCAAAACAAAAAAATTAGACAATGTCGTTACAGCTGGGATAACATAATGCCGCGGTTACATTTCGCAAAAAATATGAAAAACAGCCGGTGTTTGTCATCGAGAATTATACATGAATAAATGTCGAAATGTCCAGATAATACATTCCCCAGGCGTGGCAAATTAATAAAACCAAAAATATCATACTAGATTTCTCTGGCATGGTTACCATTCGTAATCACTGGTTAGTTATAACATTTAACTAAACTAAGTAATTTAGAATGACAGCCATGCATCTACCGTAAACAACACCAGAATTGCCCGGGCTACCCATAATATAATGTAATAATGATATTGTTAAAACTTACGTGGGCTAAGGAAGTTCGGCAAAGTGTTGAGTGAGCAGGCCTAAAATCCACAACTCTTCAAACTGAATATCCACAAGAAAGAAAAATTGAGCTTCCTTTGCGTAACAATGGAAGCAGGTGGATTGATGTTTATCAGTTTCATACAATTTCACACACACCTTCATAATAGTGTGTATATGTTGTTTAACAGCCTAATTTATATGTGAAATAAAGTTTTTTTTTAATATGTACACATAATCGGCGTATTTTACAACATTCACGCATTCGTCAAGCATGTATGTGTAAATTGTCATTATGACACTATGGTAGAATCTCAGGATGAGATTAAGTTTGTTCGCGTTTTTTGCGTTTCAACCTGAAGGCTTCCCAAGAGAGCGAAATAATCATAATCTACTAGTTGCTCTTTATTTGACCAATAAACGCTTACCTAATTCCGGATGATCTTCATTAATGAAATACTCTCTGATGGGACATTTACAGCTTGCAGACTTCATTGTTGCGTCCAGTGGTCCGTCGCGTGAGGTCTATCATGATTGAAAAGCCAATCACAATTCTGATCAGCTCCGCTTAGGACCGCATAAAGACTCCGAGCACCGAACTGAAAGAGAGATATGTGATCTCAGTGAAATCCTGTTTGGACACAGAGGCTGATAAGCCGTTAGAGCAGAAAATACTAAGGGAATGATTAACTGGTGGTGGAATTTAGGGGAATTGCTCTACTAGTCAATAACTACAGCAGGTTGGATGTCCTTAGCTGTGCTGGGGGGGTGGGGGGGGGTTGAATGGCAACAAAATACTAAAAAAAATAAAAATAACGACACTGGAGTACATGCTTCAGCATGAACAGTTATTAAATTAATCTGTGATATTATACACTTACAATGTTAACATGCCTAAATCTAAACACACAATATACAACCACAATCTGTATGATGGATGCATAGAGAGAATTCTTCAACATCCCAACTGGGTCACATTAAGAACATCAGGGTGTCTGAATTCACACATATATTACATTCCGGAGTTCATATTTAAAGGGGGTTCCTCAGTAAATGAGCAGTATTAAGAAAGTCTTGTGGATGAACGACACAGAGTAAAACTGGGTTCAAGTGACAAGTAGCTGGATATCTGTAAGTTTTACTTGGTAATCAAGAGCAATAGCTTGAAGTTGAATGAGTGTAACTAGGGCAATTTTCCTTGTTTGGTGCTGGACCCTTGGAAAGCAGCAGGCGGCCAATCTGCTAAAATTTAGCTTCTCTTTGAATGGCTCAGTTCAGTAGTACTGGGCGAGCTTTGTTCAAAGAGGCAGAACTGAAGACACAAATACCTCTGAGTAATGGTACATTAAGGTTTCTTTTATCATTAATAAACACTAAACTAATACAACTAATTGTGAAAGTTAATTACACAAAATATTATAAAAGCATATATATATATAATTACATTACGACATAATTTACAATGACATTTCTAACGATAGGTGTATGCTGTGTATATACATTCTTACCGACTTTCCTTGTAAGTGAGCTCTTCCACGTTTGTCTTTCTGTCATCCATGTTAGCACGCTGGCGGATGGGCGGCACAGTGGCGCAGTGCATTGTAGGATTCCCGTTGCAGTGATTGCGATTTCCTACCGCAGTCCAAAGACATGAGATTGGGTGAACTGGCGTCTCTAAATTGTCCATCATGTATGAGTGTGTGTGTGCCCTGCAATAGACTGGCATCCCGGGTGTTGCTATGTTTGCCTGGGATAAGCTCCAGGCCCATCCAGCCCCCCTCTCCTCGCACCCCCCCTCATGACCCTGTGCTGAATAAGTGGTTGGAAGATGGATGATAGTGGTTAACAATAAGAAGCAATAAAAGACGTAAAGAATCTCATCATTCACCCTGAGGAGTTTGGACTAGTTCCTAACCAGTAATAGCACAACAATAACATAATACTTGATGGGTCCTAATATAGAACCTTTGATCATTCTGACACTCCCAATGTAAAAGGAAACATCAGACATTCACACTCACAAATCCAGAAATCATTATGAGGTTCCTCTTCACGTCATTAAACTTCAACAAGGATTTTGCTTGTGTGTTATATTTATCGGTGTCAAACGCTTAAATCTGTTCTATGTTTTTTCCCTCAGGGCCTGTTCTGGTTGGACTGTTGCACTTGGACAAAACTAGCGTTGGACGCAAGAGCCACAATTAAACTAATATGGGTAGAAGATGTTTGCTTGTTAGTGATTTATCAATGACAGTATACCCATGCAAAGCCAAAAGTAAACACCAAAGCAGATGTGTTAAAATATTTAACATGTGGAGCAGCTGATCAGAGAAAGTAGCGGCAGAAAATATTATCCTGAGTACCAATAATCAAAATGTTGTTTTGTTGTCCTGAAAGATGGTACACAATGAAATGTGTCTGCTAGTGTCATGGTAACCAGAGTTTATGATAAAAAAATAAATGATTCATGACTTACAGACAAATTGTTAACATTTACTGTGTCATAAGTTTAAGAATCACAAGATCAGGTAGCGATGTATGAAGACGACTAGGGAGCTATGGCGTTCTGCTACTGAAGATCAGTCGGATTTAGGAACATTTATTGCGGCCCTTTATAGGAAACTGTTAAAAATAATCACAGGAGAAACAATACCTGAAACACAGCTGTATAATTATGGACATATCTTTGTTGTATAATGTGTAGCACAGTTATGAGAACGGTATTCAATTTATAGAAATTAAATGCATGACATTGTTTCTGTCTCACAATGTGGAGTCGTGGCAACAAGCTTAATCTCTCTACACATGGATTTGGTGGTTTACTTTAACACTAGAGATTACTGTACAAGGAGAAAGATTTTTTTAAATTTTCAATTATTTTGAAAGGAGGTAAATAAAATTTTTATCTTCTCAATCTACAAATGATGCCATTGTACCTTCTTGTAATTTATTGCCATTTCCAGCCTTTTAAGCTCATAAACGCTGCTTATGCTGATTGTCCGTATTTATAAATGAGATGCGTGTTAGGCAGGAGATGTGTGTTCGGCAAAACAATCTATCCTACGTTAATAGATTCTGTACCATATTCTATCCAGGATAGCTGGTATTCCAGAGGCAGACATTCTGGAAGATTTCAAAGATTAAATTTCATGGTGGAAGTAGCTGAAAACAGACTTTACACTGATAGTTCCAATAAAATATTATTGGTTTAGTCTTACGTTAAATGGGGTCTGTTTAACATTTGTTTCTGTGCACATATTTTTCTGTTAAAATTTGATCACGGTCTGTAACAACGTTTGGAAAGCCCTGCTTTCTTTTGGTGGGGAAAAAGCAGCAGTTCAGCATCTGGGTAGGTAGTGATGTAAAGTTTGAACTACGTATGGTAAGGAGGTGGCGTGTGGCGTGAGACGGCTTGGCACACCAGCTGGGGACGAGCAGTTGCTCCGCTGTGCTTCTCCTAGTGCATTCTGCATGGGGGGGACCACCCATGGTCTCTGTGAGAACCTGCCTGGTGCCAATCAGGACATGAGGGGTTCTGTGGTGAGACACCTGTGTTCACAGCGGCAGGCAGATCCTGGGACTCTAAAGATGGGGCATGGAAACTGCCTCCGTGGCACAAGGCGTCTGTTCCAGAGGCCCTAAAAACCTCATTAACAATGTATTACACTGTCAGAAAAGGTACCAGTTTGTACCATTGTACCTTCACTGAGGCTGTACCCTCAAGGGTCTGCCAATTGTACCATAATTGTAGGTAAATGTACCTCTAATTTATGGTACAGAAATGGACTCTGAGGAACATTTTACTATCATGGTGAATACATTAATGTCATTTTTACCTGTATCAGAGCTGTAGCCTAATTTTTCTGATTGAGTACTTACTGCAACCTACCTGAACAAAATAGCATTCAAAGACACAGTCGTCCTCGTAACATATATCTATATCACCACTATTATGCCCCTGTGTTTCCTAACTGAAAACATCCTGCATTCTTGGTAAATGCATAAGTTTTAAAATTGCCTACGCACCGCTATTCTGGCAACGGCACCGAACATATTTGTTCAGTTGTCATCACTGGAGACTCGTATATCCCTAGTTATTTTCCCCCAGCAAGCGAGCTCCTTTGCTCTGGCGAACGCTGGTGTCCTACCAATTTAAGCATGTGCATCCACATATAAACGCTGCCTGCAGTGTGGTCTCAAAATACTTTGTCTGTGACCAAGCAATTAAGGACTTAGGTGTGGCAAAGGAAGAATGTGGAAATCTTATCCATGCTGAAGTAGCCCACACCCTGTCGTCTTGGCTTCCTGCAGATGCCAAACAGTGCGCGAGCAGCGCCGGACCCTGTGTGATTTACTTCATTGTTTGGCTCTGCTTGTATATCCCCAAGGGACCCGGGTCGAAAGCAGATTCCAGCCTCCTTCTCCGCAGCATGAACGAGATCACGCGTTTCTTGGATCAACTTGGAATCCTCCAGTCTTTCCTGTATGAATCGATCTCGTAAATTTGGTTGTCTGTAAGTTTTAATGACTACGTGCGGCCTTAACAATATCAGTCACGTTACAGGTAATATAATTGTAGGAATCATTCTGTGAATATGGGAAATTAAAGGGACATTGAATTTGTATAAAATACCTATGAGTGCAGGAAAGAATCAACAAACAATTTTTTTGCATTTTCCTCCTCATGACATAATTTATATGTAATCTGATGCTTGGTAATCGACACCTTCCATTAAACCTGAGCTTTATAACAAAGAGACAAAAATGTAAGGTGTCAATTCAGCTAAAATGTAATGCATAAAGCTGTACAAATCATTTGAATAAAATAAACAAGATACTGTACTAAGGGTGTAACAAGACTGCAACTGTTACTGCTAAAAATCCGGCATGTTACTCAACTGATGCTGACATCTGAATTAGTTATTATGTGTATGTAATATGTAGAAAACGAATTTATAATACTGCCCATCAGGAACTATATACAGTGGTACCTCGGTTCTCGAACTTAATCCGTTACGGATCCTAAATCCTAAAAAGTTCGAGTTCTGATCAAATTGTCCCATAAGAAATAATGGAAAACCAATTAATTGGTTCCCGGCCCCCAAAAATTACACCTAAATATTTTTTAGCATTTAAACACAAAATGAACCGGATAAAATATGAAGAGCATTTTTTTTTCTTAATGGCTTCCAAAACGATAAAGATCTTATCCCAACATTACCCCTGTCCTGCCCTGATTGTCCGCTCCTTCCATGTGCCACGCCCCCTCGTTAACCTCGTGTGGGATCCCCATGTGATCAGCTGTTTCTGGTTGTTGTCATTAGTCCTCTGTATTAAGTCCGCATTTCAGTTTGTTCGACTTGCTTACAGCGCTGGCTTAAAGCAACGCATTCTGATCCTGACGCAATGCATTATGGTTAGATGCACTGCGACCTCTCACCCGGCTGCACAAACTGGATCTGCCTCCGTGACGACACACCTTTGCCCTTATTGGCTGAAGAATTTAGTTACACTCATGACGTTGGTATCCCAGGCAGTTCCGATGCATAATCTGCTATTTCTCCCGAATACCACGTAAAGCAGTGAGAACTGGTTTTCAGTTAATTTACCTGGTAAAATAAAGTTTAAATAAATGCTCTAATAGTACACGTAAGTTTGTGTTTAATTTATTGTTAGTTACTGTAATGTTGCCCTGCTTTATTTGATTAATCATCCAGTCTGTGAAGAAGGCATTCAAGTAAGAATTGCATTGTAGTATGACTCATTTCCTGGCACATACAATTTATATTAGGTTAGCATTCATGTTTCGACTTCCGATATTCAGATCAAGTTCTAGGTCAAACTGGTTTGTTCAACTTTTAAGAAATTCGAGTTCTAGTGAGTTTGAGAACCGAGATACCGTGTGTGTGTGTGTGTGTATATATATATATATATATATAAACCTACAAAACATCAGCACATACAATACATCTGTTTGGTTCTTCAGTTTGTTTTTAGAGACATCTGATTAATTAGCAATTGTGTTACGTGTCAGTTAAACTATTTTGTCGTAGACACAGCTCTTCGCTAAACAGCCAGATCACTTTTGGGAACTTCTGGATTTCTGTCATCACACAACATGGTGCCCTTAGAGTCAAGCTCTACATCTCCACATGGGACATAAGAACAGAGGGTAAGTAGGGGCCCTGATCTACCTGACCTGCCCCCCTACCCCCACCCCAATGGTTTTCCTGAGTGGAACCTGGAGCTAAAAGCGGAATGGGTAATGGATTTCCTGGACATGACTGTATCAATATGTTTAACATGTCCTTTCTCTGACAACGTGCCCTTCCACCCTCCGGCATCCCATAAAACACATCATCGAGTCTTTCCTCCGCCGCCTGCAAAACCGTCGGTGGATCTTCAGAGAGACGTCGCGCCGGACGTCGCTCCACGCCAAGCTGGCCTGCCTGTTTCCTGCATCCGCGGCCCTTACAAGCGGCTTCCTGTAGCCTGCAGTCAGGTCCCCGGCGTGGTCTATTCTGTCGGTCATTTCAGTCATGACTGCCTGCACTCACAGGCATTTAAGGCTCCTTGTTTGTGCTTGGAACCCAAGAACTTGAATGAGAAACATTTCACATCTTACGACCATCTCAGCTCAGGATTTCATGAATGCTAATCACACCATTGTTTATTTCGTTTGCAAACATATTTGATATGTATTAGTGCGCCTTCAGATCTCTATATGCAGAGTTGGGTGATTTCATTGTTTTTAAATGTACTTGTACAATGACACAAGACCGCTGTAGAGCCATTTTTGTGATCTGAAGACACAATAATACATAATCAAGGTTCATCTAAACTTGACAAGCCGTCTGTAATCAAAACATTGCTTTGCATGGATGGAATGAAATAATCTTTGTCACCTTAATCAGTTCTCAGATGCTATTCAGATTGCAAAGAAAAAATTATGTATTTTTAAACTTAAATTTAACACATATTATGCAAAAAAATCCACTGACCGTTTTTCTCCATCTGCATAATTATCTGCATAATGTTGAATATGCGACAAAAAACAAGGAGGCTTTTTGAAAAGAGTTTGGAAATAACAGCATAGCAACAGCATAAATCATTTGGCAACACTTAAAGCTGTCACCTATAATGCATTATAGATAGTTTCATAATGAATTATAATGGTTCGTATAAGAATTAATAATGGATTATCACATCTTCTGTTGACAATCATAAGGCATTATAGTGTTTATTATAATGCATCATAAGACTACAAATACCTTCATAATGCATTATAATAATCGGTTTCAATTATGAACGCTTTGTGCTGCATTACGAAGGTATCTATAGTACATTATAGATGAGCACATCATAAAGCATTCATAATGCATAATAAATACAGCTATAATGTGTAATGCCTTTTTACAAATATTTATAGCCTTGTTTATAATGCTTTATAATGCATTATAATTTGTTATGGATATGTTCATAGATTCTTATAGACGTTTTTTAAGTTTTACCAATTATTTCTAATAGTTTACCCTGCTGTAACTTTGGGAATTAATGCAAATAGGAAGTGAGGAGGAGAAACTGACCAAAGGCTGTTTTTTTCTTAGCGGTTTGCTTGTTACAGGAAGAGATAGCAAGATAGCAAGCCCAGGAACATGACATGATATATGCCATGCTGAAGGAAGCGGCATGCAAGTTCACAGTGGGCTATTTTTGAGCTCTCCTAAGGAAACCAAGCAGCCCAGCAAAGATACGAAATGATCATCGCTTAGCGGCCCCTGTGGGTCGGGAGGTGAATTACCTTTGTGACAAAAATCCAAACATAGCAACAAGTGAAAGTTTATGTTTATGTATGCGCCTCCGCTTTCCAGAAGCAACAGGTATTAAAATAACTCCTGCTGAGGAAATGAAATGACATTTCTGTCAAAAAATGGAGAAGTGTTTATAGCCACCATGTGCGAGAAGTACTACTCTTCAAGAAGCCAAAGGAAAAACCCCCCATCAGCGCAGGTTTCCCCCGTTTTTATGCATGATGACATTTCATTTTCAACGTAGGTGGCTTGGCGTACGTCATATTTGTTTTAATCCAGGCAATGTAAATCTCCAACTTTCATTACCAAGCTTTGCTTAAAATATTTTTTTTATGTCGAGTTTGGCTTTGAGGACTTCAGGGGTGGTCTACGCTGTGAGGTTTAGTATCACATCTGGAGGCCGGTGGGATAAACGGCTTAAGAAAAAAACTCGCCACGTAATAAAGAAATCACTGCAGAGCAAATACTACTTAGGACACAATAATGTGACGCAATACAGTTTATAGGGATGTTTATGACGAGAAACTAACTACTATTCATCATATTGTCTTCAGGTCAAATGGTAACTGCTGCTTTTTTCGATTGGCTGGTTGACGTTCCAGTTTTACTACCCACTACTGATGGACCATAACAAGGAAGGAAGTTATTCTACATTTCTTCAGTGATATTATTAACGTACCACACAAGCGCAAGCCTTGTCTACCTAGTAGCAAAAAAAATAGGAAATTGTGTGATTTAGTCTCTCTGACGAGTTTGCAAAACCTTTGAGTGTGCATTTGAGAAAAGTGATTTACTGTACCTTTAAACATCTAGAAGGGCAATTGAAAACACATATGATACCAGTTACTTAAATAGTTTTTTTTTTGCAGAAATCATGAATTGGGCTATATAAAGTTATATTAGCCTTTACTCATGAAAAGTAGGAGTTCAAGGCAAGGCCTCGTCACTTATGTCGGAAAAGTACATTATCAGGGAATTACAATTAAAATACATTGTAATCCATCTACTGATTTGGTGAGGTGACCTTTCTATTTTTTTAATCCATTGTCAAATTTAATTTTACTAGAAGATCTAGGCTGTATTTTCCTTAGGAAACTGGTTACATTAAAATAACAGTTAGGCTAATGGTTTTTATTTTCAAGGAAGACGTCAATTAATTCATAAATACTTAACCACAGTTACAGTAAGAAGGAAGCAAAATGTGTATTGATTTCTTTCATTTCTCTGCCAAAGGTCTTACATCAATTGATTTAACGGTGAGAATAAAATTTTTCCAATTATATGCTGGTCACTATCTACGAAAGGGGTGGAGTCATGATCGACTGAAAGGAGTTGGGTAGTGAGACATTGTGAGAAACGGGCTGGACTCTTAGAAGGGGCGTGGCTATTTACAGAAAGACATATGTAGCAGAATTACAGTGTTGCCATGGATAGGGGACTGTCTGTGACGCGACCTAAGAAACATCTGTTTGGCTGCTTGTACAAAAGGAAACTAAAATGTAAACAAAACCATTCAGATT
Organism: Stomatorhinus ivindoensis; assembly: GCA_019775895.2. Lineage (NCBI taxonomy): Eukaryota > Metazoa > Chordata > Actinopteri > Osteoglossiformes > Mormyridae > Stomatorhinus > Stomatorhinus ivindoensis. The sequence goes on from JABFEB020000043.1 coordinate 7,133,146, forward strand.
GACCCTGAGTCTTTGCATCACATTACAAGAGTCATTAGTTGTGCCCAGTTACAGTGGGCCATGGTAAAGTGACAGACTATCTATGTTGCGACTTATATATATATATATATTCCGCTATTCTGATATTGCTATTGATCATTATATGTTGTTTATGTCTGTACTTGTACTTGCGCCATAAAGCTTTTGAAAATTTGAAGAAATGAAACAATTTTAATATATACCTTTGACTTAGATTACTACTTCTGCTGAGCAAGAGTGATGAAATCTATATAACATGCAAGAACAATAATTAACATGGGGAGAAGACATAACTTACTAAAAGATCAACATAGTTCAGGCCACTAGCCAGCTGCAAACCCAGGAAAATAATAGGGATACATGGTTCATAACTGCATGCTTCGCTTGGCCCATTCAGCCACATGGCAGCCCAGGAAGCAGGGGCACACCTTAGGAACTGACAGAACAGACCAGGGGAACACTGGGAGATGGGATGGCTAGTGACACCAGCTGGCCAAACAGTGAAACGACAGACTGAACGGTGCAAGACAGGGACTAATCCTGACAGAATCCTAGCTTCACTAATTAAAATTTTGAGTATAAATAAGTGCATTCAACAGCTATCAGTAGTTTGTAACAACATCCATCCATCCATCTATCTATCTATCTATTATCTATCATGACATTTGGGGGATTTGGACCAGGCCAGGCCTTTGCATCCTGCACCCTTATTCTAGCACCATTTTTCCATGATTTGTTCCCAACCTCAGTCTCCAGCCATCAGTCAATCTTAGGGTTTCAGCGGGACAGCTAATTTCAAAACAGATGCTGCAGGTAATAAGAACGATCAATATGCTCGTTGGAGATGCAGCTGTTATTAGTTATTTATTATTGGGCATCGCCATCCTTACATCGCTGTCTCTGGTCAAGGTTCCCTAGAGTCTCTGCAGATCAAGGCAGGATGAATGATCCCCGAGTGGCCATACGTACGAGGACATTACTGAAGGGTGTGTGGATCCAGGGAGCGGAAACTCTGGACACCCCCTTCTGGAAACGCATACCAAGACATGGCCAAAAACAAATCTTAAGAAAAGGTGACCGACAAAAAAAAATAAAGTGTATCTGGTGTAGTTATTTTGCCAAATTTAGACACTAATTAATTTTGGTTTTATATTATTTTTGTGTGAATTCTTTAACGTTGCATTATTTGGAAATAGCATTATAACACCATATTAAAACTGAATAAAATTCACGTTAATAAATGCAGTCATAACAGCAGCGACATAGATATAGGTAACACTTTTGAATACTTAAAATATCATTTATACAGATTTTAAATGGATTATTTTTAACTGATTTTATTGTTTAAATAAAGGTAAGGAATATAGATATTTGAACAGTGAAGATATTTTGTTGCCTGTTTTTATATATTTATCTATATATTTACCTATATCTGTAGCTGCATTGAAATAACCAACGAGACCATTTGTGGTTCAATAACCATTTCAAAACAAGATTGTGCTGAAGACTTGTGTCATAACTTGTGTCCTGCAGCTGCACCAGAAGGTCTTTGAACATCGCCCGAAAATGCAGCAGCAATGATTTCGGCGCCATAAAAAAAAAAAACGTGCAGCCGATAAAATGAGATGTAAGTAATCGGGGGGGGGGGGGGGGGG
>JABFEB020000043.1:7144303-7163189 GCA_019775895.2 Stomatorhinus ivindoensis
CCAGCTCCCTGCCAGACAGTGCAGGTTTTTGCTCCCTCCCAGACAGAGCACGTTTTTGCTCCCTCCCAGCTCCTTGCCAGACAGTGCAGGTTTTTGCTCCCTCCCAGCTCCCTGCCAGACAGTGCAGGTTTTTGCTCCCTCCCAGACAGAGCACGTTTTTGCTCCCTCCCAGCTCCTTGCCAGAGAGTGCAGGTTTTTGCTCCCTCCCAGTATACTGTCTGGGGGTCCCTGAGGACCGGGCTGGGAAACACAGGAATAGTGTTTGGCAGGATGAATTCTTTTAACTCAGCCCTTACAGGATGAAGGGGATGGAGGGTTGAGGGCGGCATTACCACGTGGACATCTTCCTGGTCTCCATGGAGATGACTGACGCCCGCTGTGCACAGATACTGCAGGTTAGGAAGTCGCAGCACCGTGCCACATGCATTTCAGAGATGCAGACATATCTGATGCCAATAGGTGGCAGTAATAAGCCTAACAGTTACCCAGTGTCCCCTGGCTTCGTGTTTCGCAGTACAGTCATTCGTAATAGCAAATATTTTTACTTATTGTGCATTACAGTTTATTGGATCAAATCACTATAAGCTTCTCAATCACTTTATTGCAATGATTATATGTAATCTTAAAATTGTTTTCCTTTGCCTAAATGCTAATTATCAAATTTCAAAGTCTACCCCATGTCCCACCATATTGTCAATATTGTTAGTTTTAATGCAGTCGTGTTACCTGCTTGATTTTGTCTATCTTCCTGTTGTTCATTCTATATTATTTCCCACAAAACGTCTAATTGGATATTGAAAGTTGCAATGAGAAGCAAAAACGCCCATTTTTCGGTACTTAGTCTTGGTCGTTTTTCTATATCCTTTATATCCCTGTATATCACATCCCACGGAGGTTAGGAACATTACCTAGTTATACAAAACTAATTTTCAAATTGTTCATGTTCCTTAAACGCCAATCAGAGGTGTACTGTATATTCACTGTACATACATACTGTATATTCACTCAGAATCTATCGTGGGTAGTATTTATAGCAAGAATATTAGATTTATCATCATAACTTGATTTGAAATACTTTGATCAATGATACTTGTTCAGTATATTCAAGATTGGCAAGAAACGTCCACACCTTCAACAACACATGCAATTGTCCTTCTCCACCTCTTGAGGGCGATGTTGACCCCTAAAGTAAATTTGTAGCGTTGAACCTATTCATCTACTTTTGCTCGATGCGGTAATTATTCTGGTGAGCGGGTTACTAATGTAGCATACTTTTATTCTGTCAATGTAATATATTCTTATAAAATAAGGCATTAATTTAAGCTGTTAAACGTGCTGTAAGAACAGGCATCGGTTTCTGCATGGCTGAAAATATCAAGTGCTGTTCATTTGCATTAACATTCATTTACGAAAAGCATAAGTGGATTCTGCATATGAAAAAAACATCTAACAGTCCAGCCTTGTTAAGTTCAAATGAACCTTAACAAAATCAAATAATCAGATCAACTGTTATTATTATTATCATCCTAATTATTATAATTATTAGCCTATTACCACTTTATATTTCATGGATATGTAATTGAAGGTCTTAAAATAATGCACAATATTCAGTAGACCTCTTTAATGACCCTTTCCAACAGTTTTAATAGGATGCTGTATCCCAGCAGTTGTTCTAATCTGCACCATCTCAAGTAACTCCTAGTTGCTATTCACTGCCCCGCATGTCTGGCATCGCAAACGGCTCTGACGTGGCCTGTGACCAGGCCCATGCTTCTCAGCTCCTGCTCTCACGTTATCTGTGACTTCAAATGGACCTTCCAAAACGGACAAAGTTCCACTCTCTTTAATTAAAGGATGGCTTCATGTGCAAACGAGCGAGGGGCCAGAGATCTGTCGCTGACCCTTACACATTGGGCTTTACAATACTTTACAATGCATACAATTATATTAATGAAACAGACGGAACGCTGTAAACGCCCTTCGCCGCGTAAAGAATTGTTGTTCATTTCTTTAAGAAGAAGTATGCTTTAATGCTTAGAGCAGGCTGATGCTATATGTTTTTTTGTTTGTATTTTCCCACATAAATATCTTAAGAACTCACGATCAGTACAGCAAGTGAAGTAAGATAATATAAGGAGATTGTCAGAAGTAGGTATTTGAGCTTATGTTATAATGACCATGAAACCGGAATCTGAACATCACGTATACAAATAATTAAGTATACGCCCATGTGCATATCCTTGCTAGTAGACAAGCCTTGGTCTAATTATCCATGTTTGTTGGTTTCATTTCCATGTATTGCCTCTTATACGTATATATGCAGTGAAATGATTGAGATTTGCTGGTTTTTTTTGTGAGCCTAATTATTATTATTAATATTAAAATACTAAGGTTATCATATAAAGAATCAATCAGCCTTAAAGATCTTTAAAGTCTTATTCTTTAACGAATCGCAAATAGTTCCAGATACTAAATAACATTCACTGACTCTGAATAAAATTTGTATTAATTATGAAAATTAGTTGTTAAATTTGAAATAATATTCAAAATTTGCTGCCAGTATTTAGGGTATTCTTTTTCTGTTTCAAGACAAAAAAAGGCATTGAAAGGAGTGTTCTAGATGATTGTATGAGACTGTCTTTCTTGATATTTTTGAGAGAGATCATTCTAAGAAAGCCTATTTGGGTCAAGCAGTTAAGAACCTACAGACTCACAGTGCAACTCGGTACTTTGGATATTAGAGAAATAAAAGCAAAAAAGAAAAAGTCCAGAGAGACGCCTAAAGACGTCTTTGATAATTCTAGGCATGGAGCTGAATAGGAAAGGGGCCTAGTTCCAAAATATTGGCATCATAGCTTTCATGAAAAGGGGAATTTTAATGAGCTTGCTGTCATTTCGTATCTTGGAGGTCCTGGACAACACTTCATGTGATTTTAAATAGCTTCAGCAAGGCATTATCATGCAAAGAGCCTTTCCCTGGACAAAGAGTATACATATCTCATACAAAAGCTTTCTTCACCGCCACACAACACATGCAGTGTTTCCACCCCTCAATGGGAATACAGTCATTTTCCCTTGCGTTCATCCCACAGCTGCCCATTATGCTGTCGCTGTCCAGCGATAAAGTGCACAATGAGGAAATTCAGACGTGGCGCGCCCGTCTGGAACACAGCGCTCTCTTCAGCGCTTAGCATGGTGTAACCTTTAGCCGGGCCGGGAGGGGGGGGGCTCGCGCCGGGGGGAGAGAGACGCACCTTGCTGTTCGCTCGTGCGTCGTCTGAGTGACAGTTAGCATGGATTTTGCTAACAAGCCTCCTAAACGGAAGACAGCGTATATCCACATTTGGGACACTTTTTCACACTGTGCCTTCAGTTCAGTTACGCTCGTAAAGTCTTTAACTTTAACGTAGAGTGTTATTATAGGCAGAAGCTGTACTGTAGGCTTGGTCCGCCTCTGTTTCTTAAGGTTTCTTTGACCCACTCAAAACATGCTAACATTGCAAAATTGTGTCGTAAAATGAAACCGGAATCCCTTGGGTCAACTACTCAGCAACATGAAAGAAGTGAATTATTAGCATAGGAGGTGATCAATATTATATTTTCAACTATTGGGGTTCTTTCGAAAACTGAAGTAATACAAATTGTATGGAAATATGGAACTAGAGTGACTAAAGAATGTAACAAAAGGGATTTAGGATAACCAACAGAACTAAATACTCAATTCATACTCCACCTCTGATGAATTCAATCTTAAAATCACAATAAAGCAACTGATCCATACTTACTTCGTATACCTCGCAGAAATTTGAAGGTGGGATGCATTGTGAATACAAAATACAAGCCCTACAAAAACAGATCAGTCTGTTTCTCGTGACTCAAATATCTACCCATATTCCAACAATTTATCAAGTGTGTGGCCATAGGGCATTTAAAATATTTCTATATCAGCTTGCTTGATTTTGATCACATCACATTTTGAACAGCCTACTGCATCAAACTGCCTTGTTTTGAGAGCGGGTTGGACTGGAATCGGCCAGTATGGAAGATGCCAAATTCTAATTTTTACTATATGCATTTTTTTTCATTGACACAGCTCTTTAAATGCTGCTCCAGACGTATCCCTTTTTACAGAAAAGCTATAAAATAAGGTCATCACAAAGTCCCGTACGATTCTGGCTTTTATAGCTCTTAGTTTTGTACATACTAAGGGGATCACCAATGTTTACAGGGAGCACCCCTCCAGAATTTTCCAGGTTCAGACTCCATCAGAGGCAAGAATTTAATGGCCAGTATTTTTGTGCTTGTAGAAACCTCAAAGGTTGTAGTTGAACAGGGGTTCAAGTAAGGCGAGATGGACACGTGCCAGGCTTCCTCTGAGCAGACGCCACTGGGTCCTTGGGTTGCATGAGCTCCGCAGTCGCTCATGGCATCCCTAGCGTGCGCCAATGTCCCTATTGGAACCAGGCTCTGCGCTGCAGCTACGAAGAGAATTAAACATTTAAGTTCTAGTTTAAGTTCTATGGTTCTGTTATGCCGAGAGCCATGCTGAAGCCAACCAGATCCTAGAAAACGATGGCCTGGCCGTCTCTGAAACAGAGACGACGGAGCGACATCAAAAAAACGGAATATTTATGTGTTATTTACATGAAATATTTTCTCATCCCTCGAACGGAGGGTCGTTTCCATCTCGTGGTGTTCAGTCTGTTTTATTTGGTTGTGAATGCAATTCAAAGGACACCAGCGGAGAAGTGGATAAATTAAACAGTAATTAAAATGTGTTTGTGATGCAAGCTTTACAGCAAGTTGCAGCACCTGTGAGGTACAGCGTTTTATTTTCTTACTGGCATAGAGCACAAAGGAGATAATGAGGCTTTGATGCTGCACATGTGGAAGTCATCGTTATTGGCAGCTGGGCTGATTCAGAGCAGGGCTGCTACTTAAATGTCTGTGATATTTTTACACTTTATAATTTACGTAGAAATATTTACTGAAGCATATTTATGGATGAACAACAAGGCACTTCCTGTCCCAGTACCCCTATGCCTGGCAGGCTCTTGGTTACAGATCCCAAATCACCGCAGCCGTTACATTTTTAACGGCAGGAGGAACAAACACAGAGAAGGCAATCCCTTGTTAGATGGAAATAGTTGTAACTGCAACTGACTCAAGTCGAATATCCCTAAAATGCTTGTATTCAGATTCTACTGGAGACTGGATTCTTATCACAGGCAAAGGATATTGGTGGAGGAATAGACAGTTTTTCCGAGGATGATGGATCCCGATCCCGATCCCGCCCCCCCATCAAAACAATCCTTTAACACTGAAAATCACCCTGCTTCCCATTCCCTGCCGAACCTATTTCTATGAGCAAATGGAAGCCCCAATAATTATTATGCCAAGAATTATGAGTTTACTTTGCCGTACCTGTGTCAGTACTGATATTCGACTACCTGTTCATTTTCTGGAGGTGCATGAAGTTTGGGGAGTCCATTTAAAAAAGTGAATGTGGATAAAGTTCTGAAATTCCACATAATTTAAGATTATATAAAATCACATGCAAAAACGAGAAATCAGTCTGATTGGGGACGGTAGAAGGCAGCGTCAAGGATGGAAGCTGCTGAAATACCTTTTATGTCTCTCCGTCTCACACAAACACGCACATGCCACTGCTCAAGTGTTCTGACTCCTCCCACATTGACTTTTGCAGTAGCTGAAGGAAAATTCCCAGTTGGTTCTTGTCGGCCGAACCGGGGGCGCGCGGAGTCGCCCAGCACCGAACGGCATGCTCCGTTCCAGGCACCTGCACCACAAAAACGGAGTCTTGACTTGTGAGGAAGAAGGAAAACAATGCTAAATAATTTAAGGCTTGCTGAGTGCATTTCGGACTGAAAGCTTGTAAGTGAAGCGACTATGGTACTTGCTCAGAATTTTAAGGTGGTTCTGTTACCTCCCCAAAGCAGACAGCTCGTCTCTTATTTTATGCTGCCACTTTAGATCACATCTCATGCTGGCCTGAACTCACAGGCTAAATATGTTTAATGTTTTATATGTATTGTTCAAAATCATACGAGATTCCCCTAACGTTCTAGAAACCATGTTAAAATACTTGTGGCTCGTCAAAATAATAACGCACAACGGTCATCGATGAGACTGTTTTCATGAATTTGTAAATGCGTCCTAATTAAACCGATTGCAATTCTCAGTTGTATATCCTTGATGTTTGTTGCGAGCTAATGCATAATGCAAGACCTTTCCCTTCTGTGACGAGTCCCCGAAACTCCATGCTTGAAATGTAAGAACAAATCTGTGGAGGAATTGAATTCGAGCATGGGAAACAAAGAGTAACAAAGAGCATGGGAAACAAAGAGTAATTCGAATGACCACACGGTTTTCGACGGACGAGACTCAAAGTCTACCCACATATGGACAGCATTACGAGAAAGCCTTTCACCTGATGGCTGCTGGTTCAAAACCCTGGAGCAGGTCTGTGGTTGAGCCATTCTGTGAGGGAATCACTCAGCCTGAATCGCATTATTGAAATATCCAGCTGTATAAATGACTAATGTTTGCTATCCACTTCGGATAAAGGTACTGGCTAAGAATGGAATAACACAAACAAATATATTTTTCACTACACATACACAACAACAGCCCCCAAACTAAAAATGGTCATCAGATCATTGCATGATCACTTTTTTTTTCTCTTGTAAAAGAACAATAATCATTAGCAGTATAGAGCTAAACTCAGGAACTTTGAAAATAAAAATTAGTGAAATAAAAAAAAACAACTGGCCTTTGATTAATAACCCCGGAGGACGTATAAAAAAAGAAATATTTAGGGAACATTTTCAAAGTGCAAAATTTCAACACAGTAAATCAAACCCATAATTCTCTGCCTGGCCACCCAATACCCGCAGTGTCCGCCAGTGTAAACATAGCCACTAAAAGACTTCTACAGCAGCATAAATGCTAAATTTGTGCTTTCTTCCATTTTGCCAAATTACCATTTTTCATTTTCCTGAAGGGGCAACACATGTGCTTACTGACTTGGGGGCTAAAAAATATATATGAAAGGCTTCTCACCTATTTTCTGGTGCATTTTGAATATTTATTGACATTATTTAACATCTCCAGGGTATATTTTTTTTCCCAAAATAAATCCCCGCAGTGTTTCACACCCTTGGTGTGTTCCACGTTTGGTTCTTGGCTGAATTTTCTTGTTTATTCCCTATTTTGATGTACCTGCCATGTGACTGACAGTATAAGCGTCAGAGAGAGGGGGTCTTCTCTGGCCTGAATTGCACTGATCAGTCATCATAAACAATTTGCATGGAGACACGCTTACACATGTGCGCTCAGACACAGCTTGCTTTCATGACTTTAGTCTGTCCTACACCAGGAGCAAGTCCCGCGTCTCCCTGAAACACAAAGTATCCTTTTCATGCCGTCATTGAAACATTGTGTCGCTGCTGCCACATCATTAACAGCTATATAAAGTAGCAGCCAGCTAGGAACAGGAGAGGATTGATCACTGTTTCCATTCAAATTCCCATAGCTTATAGCCACAAGTAAATAAAGTATAAATAATAGTATCGTTATTTATAGTAATACATTGTAGTACCGACCATAATACTGGAGGTGAAGTATTTTTTCCTCAGAATACTACAGTAGGAGTTCCCTCATTTGGGCAAAACCTATTGGTTTATCATTAGATGTTACTGATATCAGTTTGACTTGATGGCTGTTAGGAGTGTGTTTGTAAACACAATATTTGCTTTGAGGAAAAATCATTTGTAGCGGAACAATGTTTTCCAATACATTTCCCTTTAACTAACAAGTACTGTTATAAAAATATGTACTTATCCCAGATTGTTGATTTAATACATGATCAGATCCCAATTGACAAGTTCTGCTATGACAGCAAAAAAAAAACCCAAAAGATATTTTTCTTCCCAAAAGATTCTGAAAATAACTGCTTTGTACAATTAGTGATATTAGCGGTGCATGTAAAACCAGAGCAGTCCAAGATAATGAAATCCGATTTTGGGTTTCATGTACTTAGTTTGGCTACGGACGCATTGACCTCAAAAGAAAGATCTGATTGAAGTCTGAGGATTTATTTCCTGCTCTCATTATTCTTCATTTCCAAAAGGCTGCACATCAAAGCAGAAGGTGAAAATGCTGCTATTAGGTTTGTATCAAGCCATCACTTCTTAAAGGTGCAAATTAAATCCCCCCCATCTCCGTATTACCATTGGCATACTTTAGTTAGAAGAAGGCTGAGGTGTTTAATTATGACGTATGTTTTGTTTCCAAAACACCCTCCTACGAAACCCCTTGTTTTCACATGCCAAGAAAGATGAATGTCGATTATTAAATGTCTTAAAAGACACTGCAGGTATTATGCACTTGTGTTTTTTTTACCATCATGCTCATAAAATAAAATGCTAATTTTGTTGAACATGCATACACTGCGCAATCCAGTGTGCTGGGTGATTTATTGGATAAAATATCACCACATATAGCACATCTACTACTTTATAGAAGTAACATTCCACATATTTTGTTGCACAAATCGTGACTTGTGACAACACTGAAGACACAACAAGCCATGATACATTTATGTACAGTAAGGAGTATAATTATGTTGCCATTTAATTATTGGTTTTGAAGATGCATTTAAAATGCAAAACATTGGTTGTCATTTAGTAAATCAGTGATCTCTTTTGGTGACGCCGTCAGTAACGGCCGGGGACCCCCACTCCGTTGGATGCCCCTACCATGCTATTCAGGACTACATACTGTCATTTCTTTAATACATGTTTTTGATGAATTGCTACACTAATTAAACATATTTGTTTTTCATATTCTTTCCTACGTGGGTGTATAATCCCCAGGCTTTTGTCTTGCATTATTAATCAAACCAAAATGAGTCTCAAGCCACGTGGCGATGTGCTCCACAAAGATGTTTTGCACCGTGTCCCGTAAAAAAAGGATAATGACGTAAATCCATTTTACAGGTTGTACAATCTACTTGATGTACCATAGGACGCGGTTTGGAACAAAACCTGGAAATCCTACTCTATGGGCCGTCCCAAGCAGACACATGACGTGTAAACAATTCAGCATTGTTGAATCATTCGGGAGAAATCGCTCAACTTCAATTGCTGGATGCATGTGAGATTTATGATTATAAAAATTTGGAAAAAGACAGAATTTTATAATAAAAGAACGAATTATCTGATGTTATGGAGATAACTAGACATCTGCCTGCTCTCCCCCAACCAAAAGAATGAAAAAAAAATCAGCACTATGACCCAATACTGCAAAAGTAATTATGGTAGATGGACAGATAGATGGATGGATATAATCGGCAGGAAAGTCAACACTCAGAAACTATAACTCCATAAAATTAATGCTAATTGAGTTTAAACTTTAAATCCTTGGACAAATAAGACACCCAGGGTGATGCTACTGCTCCTGGTTCCTGAACCGTTTTAACCGTAGCCTCTTTCAGCTGAAGACAACATTGAAATCAGTGGCAGATTTGGATGCCTTAATGTGCTGCATTCAGCTGAACGCCTGAAAAGGAAGCTGTCAGGAGATGTGAAATAGTCCCAGGGCGCTGATACTCTCTCTGTGTGCCGTTCGCCTCTTTGGCAGTGATGTCACGTTATCTGATGGTGCAGCACGGCCTCATAAGCACCAGTGCTATACATACAAATCCAAAATCCGCTCTTAGTGCGCCTGCAGTCCTTTAGCGCAAGCTAAAAAGTCAAATCCGGCGAGTTAGTGCAGATTGGCCGGAAAACCTTGGCGGCAGCACTTCGTCAATAGAGCCGGTGGCTGAGTTTCGTCGCGTCTTTTAAGCGAATCTCCGAAGCCATAACCTGGGCAGAAATGCTTGTTCTGGGCTTTTTCGCTTGGTGCGCGATAACCGCCGTCATGCTGCTGGGGCTTCAGCAAGCAGAAGCACGAACAGGCCGAATCTGAGGGGCCCAGCATTAAGCATGCACCATAACCCAGACAAGTGGTTCACAAAGCAGTGGATCAAACTAAGATCAGCATGAGGAGCCACACTAGCTTGTTAGCGCCAGCTACACTGGCACAAAAAAAAAAAAATTGATTAAAAAAAATTTGGATTCGGAATTAGGTACGACATCAGGTAGCGGCAAACATTCATCTTGCCTGTCTTCTCGCCCTGTACAGCCATGGAAACATGGTCACATTCAGAGCATTAGCAATCGCAGGGACGCACATCTGCGGCTGGCGCCGCGTGGTTGGAAGCGTGCGCGATCCACTGCTGGCCTTTTCAGCAGGCTCTCCAGCACCTCTCATCCGAGGGAAATCTCCGAATGCATCACTGGGCTGTTGTGAAACAGCTGCACCCACAATGTGCCATTCAGCAGCCGGCGGGTATTTTCAGTAACCCCTGATTATCCCTTTGCAGTGGCGTGTTGGCTCTCGCCCGGAGCTCTGCCATCAAGGCTTGACGTTGTCGCGTGGAGTGAGGCGACGATTGGACACCGCATGCCGCGCATCTGGTGTGGCATACCAAAGCTGCAACTAGGTGACAAGTTAATTCACGTTATTAGTTCATTGCTCCGGTGATGTTTCTTGCCAAAGAGCCAATTTTACCCCTTTATTCAGCAGGGTAACACTGTGGTTCAGGTTAAAAACCTTGTACACCTAATTTCGGGATGCCTTTCATCACAGCGCCACCTGCTGTCTGATCTCCATCTTGTATCTGTACGTTGAAAACATGAAGTATTTCCCGAGATTCTTCTTGTCGTGCCTCTCAGCACAGAACAGCATCTCCTGACCCGCTGTGACTCAAATAAGGTGGGTTTGAAAGGCGCAGATTCTATGCAACTGCAGCAGGGAATTGAGCTTAGATGTGAAATAAGCTACTGGAAAAATGGGGACAAGCACCTGGGGTTAGGTTTAGGTCTGGAGCTGGGATCGGAAGTGGCAGCATCTGGGCATGGCAGATTTGGGCCGCGAGCAGCCGGGTTGACCCTGGCCAGATCCGGGCATGGCAGATTTGGGCCGCGAGCAGCCGGGTTGACCCTGGCCAGATCTGGGCATGGCAGATTTGGGCCGCGAGCAGCCGGGTTGACCCTGGCCAGATCCGGGCATGGCCGATTTGGGCCGCGAGCAGCCGGGTTGACCCTGGCCAGATCCGGGCATGGCAGATTTGGGCCGCGAGCAGCCGGGTTGACCCTGGCCAGATCTTTTCCCTTTCTGTACAAGCTGGCATGTGCCCCGTCGCAGCTGTTGCCCCCCACCCCGCCCACCAACCCGGTACACCCACAAATTTCTGGAATCCTCACCGCGACTGAGCAAACCTAAAAGCGTGCTTATGTAACTGCCAACTGTCCCTAATCACCTGGGACGGTCTCAAAAACACACACGCTTCAGTGGGGGCTGTGTCGTTTTGTCTTTAAATATCTCCAGATTGCCAGGGTCAAAGGGCTGCAGATATGTGATCAAGAGCAGAAAATTAACGCTGCCTCTGAATTATCTGGCTTTTTTGTTTGTCTGTGTAATGTGATAATGAAATACATTTCATGTAGGCAAATGTTTATTTTCTCAGCTTGGATTCATACCTGTCCATGCATATTGAATTCCACACAGCACTTCCCCCTGTCTTTTTTGCGGGCATTAGAGTCAGCAAAATTGCACAACTCTATGAATATTGTTCACAATCGCTCGCTCAACGTGGAGAGCACCCAGGAAACTCATCAAAAGCTCCAGTTTAGAGCTAAATAGTTATTCACTGAAGCAGAAAATAAAAGGATTTTCCTTCCCAAAAAAAACAAGAATTCGGTCAAAATGTTAAAAGGGTTAATAAGCACAATAATAAGAGGAAAGTTTTGTTTTGTATTATATTCTTTTTCCTCTTCTACTACAAATACCATTAGTGCTAAACCAATAGCAATGAGAAGAATTATTATTCCTTTTAAAAATAATAAATTGCCAAGTAACAATATTACTAGGAAACGCTGGAGAATTACTAGCGACGATGAAAAAAGAATATTGACTGTCAATATCCGTAAGCAGCATGACTGGCAAATGTTTCCATCTGACATTTCGATCTTTGTGTGTGTAAGGCTTGTGTAATTGATTTCCTGATCTATCTGTGGAGCCTTTCCCCTGCTTGAGGACGAGGGTCTTGTCAAAGCGAAGACCACGCGTGTCCCTGAGTGATGTGCACCCCCTTTGACAGCTGTGTCACATCCTGTAATCTGGGGACAATGACACGCAGCTGCGTCGCAGGCCGTTTCAATCTGCCGCCAAGATTTGTCAGACGGCAGAGCAAAACCCTGTCCTGTTAAATTTCTCTTAGTTACGCCACAATTAAAGGTGCAACCTTGCATATTAGCTAATGGTGTACATATATATCTTAGCAACTAGCTACTGCCACGCACATTTTGCATCGGTTGCTGGGCCACAGATAAATACGATGGCATAGCTAAAATTGTTGGTTAGTCACTGAATAAAGAAATATAAAATGATTAATAAATGTGACCGAAATTAAGCATTTAATTATACTGCATTGAATGTTTATGATCGTAACAACTTTCAACCTTCTTACACACAGTACACACATAATGCATCTTCAGCCAAGACTAAGTTCACTGTAGAATGCATATCTCAAGAACATTCTCCGACACTGAATGTAAGATGGCACTGAGCACAGCATCCCGTCTTACAGATTCCATTATCATCTTTCGCTAATTGTTTTTGTTGCCCGTGGAGACAGGCGGGGGGGGGGGGGGGGCCCAGCGTGCCAGGGCAGAGGGTGGTGATTGACTAGGCTATTGTAAACAAATGTGAAAGGGATCTTTTCGAGCGATGAGTGGCCAGTATTAGATATAGATGAAGGAGGTTGGACTTGGGCTTTGACCTTTGACCCCACGCCGTCACCTCCATTCAGTGTGGGAGCGAGAGGGGCTGAGGAGAACTCGGCGCCAATCAATATTTTATCACTTTGGATACAGGGGTCCTCCTTGGCCCCTCCCCACCTCACATGAATTAGTCACACATGCTAAGAGAATTACTCTCCCTGCTTCTGACAGACCTAGGCAGGCGGAGAGAGACGCGGTTTTGTCTTTGCGTCCCCTTATCGGAAGCTGCCTTGCATCATCGGAGATGGACTTTATCTCAGGGATGCAGCAGGAGACAAGAAACAAAAGTAACATATTTCCATAGTAATTTTTAGTGCGCAATCACACATGCTTGAAGCTCTTTGCTGATTTGTACGAGGCACTATATTATTATTATTGTTTTTTTTATGAAGAATAATAAGCATTTATTATTTATTGAAGCCCGTCTGAAATAAATATATATATATATATTTTTTTTTTAAATCTAAAATATATATATAGCATATAACATACATACACTGATATGTAATATATATGTGGGCACCAAAGTAAAAAAAAAAAACACAGATAAGGTGATAAAGAAATTTTTTTTTTACATTTTTGTTCATGTTTTACTCGTTCTCTTCTTGTTTGAAGTCAAAGGATAAAAATGAAAAAGAACGTATGACTTAAGGCAGACAAAAATGCCTTCAAATGATGAAAAGTGGGCCCTTATTTCTTTGTAAGTTTCATGATCCTGATCCGATATGATCCTTCAGAGTCTGTTACATGGTGCACAGATTCTCTCGTTATCTTCAGATTTGTGTAATGTGATAATAACTGTTTTATATGCCTCTTTTTTTCTTTACGCAGCTGCACGCTCACCCCTCTTTCGTCCACTGGTTTCATGCTTCAGTTTGTTTACCGAGACGCACGCACAAGACCGGGCAGATACCAGTTCCACCGCAGTGGATTCCAGGAAGCCGCCTCTGTGTAACCAAACAGGAGAGGTGCCCTGACGCCCTTGCCGAAAAATGCTGGCGCGACGGAGACCCGGCATGTTGCGTTTGCATGCGTCACTGTAAATAAGCGCATTGTGAGAAATGCAGCTTTATCACGAGAAACGCAGCCTTATGGCGAGAAATGCAGCTTTATCACGAGAAATACAGCCTTATGGCGAGAAATGCAGCTTTATCACGAGAAACGCAGCTTTATCACGAGAAACTCAGCTTTATCACGAGAAATGCAGCCTTATCGACACATGCTCTGCCACTTGCATGCTGCAGTTTCCCTTAACCAGCCCTCGGAGCATGAACATCAAGGGGGTCATTAGCCCGTGGCTTTGTGGCTCATGCAAAATAATAACGGGGCGGGGGGGGGAGAGTCGCGGCTGCTGCAAACAATGTGGAACACAATCTGTGCTATATATCTCCGTTTGCTTGGATCTCCAAAGGATTGAAAAACGACTGCATTAGAGTTTGAAATGAAAACAGAGAGGATGCTCCTCCTTAAGGATGTTCCCTTGGATGACTCTTCGTCCCGATCCCCCAGAGGTTTTGTTAACACGCACATTTGCACACCAGATCGCACCTTATTTCTATCCCAACCTGGGTGGGTAGGGGTCAGGGAGCCACTCTGGTCCCCCATCCTCAGCTGGGCCTCGTCAGGCCGGCCAAAGCCCCACCTGCCCCTTCCCAGATGCACTACACCAAAGGCTGAGTCACTTCTATTCTGTCAGAGAACACACAACAAAAGCGAAATAGTCCAGCTCCTGTCCATTCGTGTTTGCTCGTCTTAGAAAGGCCCTTTCGCTAATTAAAAATCTTTGGCTGCCAAGGGCCTAACCTAGGTACGGTCTGACTCTTGTTTTGCTGCGATCCCGACTATGCTCTTTCAAACAAGCCGTTGTCAGATAAGACGAGAATCATTATTCAGCTCGTTGAATATTAAAGGGAATTTTCCCCCCCAATTTCTCCAAAATTTTGCATGGAAAATAGATTAGATAAAAATACAACACACTAAGGCAAATCAGCGGCCATGTTAAAAACTTGTGTCAGGCTGTTGAATTATGCAAATTATTTTTAACCCAGGATAAGAACCAGAACCAGTATAAAATCATTATAAAAATATAAACCCCATAAAATTTTTGCACGCGGTGGATGTGAGTCATGCCATATTCGAGCTATGAGCAGACAGGAATGCCGTCCACCTGGCATTTCCGGAAGGCTCAGGAAGTCCGTCTTCAGGGCCTTCCAACACAGGGTAAGCATCATATAAAGCAAACAGAATTATGTGCTCAAGATTAGTTAAGGAGAACTGTGAGAACAGTGGGACTGGCAGGCAAAAGTTTAGAAATGTTACTTTTCCGTTTTTTTTTTTTTAGGTAAAAATACGGTTTTACGAGCTGCCACTTCTGAAAAAACAGCCGGAAGCAAATTTTGCCTATAATCCTCGGAATTTACTAATGGATTTGCCCATCAAGTCAGACAAATACAAAACAATATGCATAATACATGTACAAACACAGAAAGGACAGTAATAAAAGAAATAATAGTTTTGATGTGTCGTCTTTCATGGGTTCATAATTGTGCAAATAGAAGCTTTTATAAGGTATAGGGATAAACTCAATTTTATTAAAAAAAAAAATTTTTAAGTGACATTTTGAATTTTCCTGGATGTTCTAGTGCTGGGTGGTTCACAGAGAGTATAAAACATCTTCCTGTACGTTTGTCGATCTGGCTCATTTCATACCCAGAGCATTGACTGATTAAGTGTGGTAAGGCTTAGTGCATTTGGGCCTTGATGCTAAGAGAACATTCATTCCAGTACAGTGAAAAACATGTTGTGCTTCCACCAGTAAAAATGAAATCAGACATCAGCATTTCTATCTCAGAATGGACTCATGCTTCTGAGTTATTTTGTTTTCTTTTTTTTTTCTTAGTACGAGGATTAAGAGTGAAACACCGTGATTCACCCGCAGCTCGGTTCAGCAAATACTGCAGCTGATTTTGCCAGGTGTAAAACACGTCACCAAAGACAGTCATGAAACACTGGTGTGCTGAATCCCAGTGAAACCAGCGGATGTGTCAATTCTTGCCTCATAAATAGGAAGTGTTGAAAAAAAGAAATTATTACTAAAAATGGCTCTTCAAGATCTCTAGTAAATATTAAAAATCAGTTAAAGCATGACGGAATAGCTATTCTTGCCTCATAAATAGGAGAGTTGTTAAAAAAAATTATAATCTGACAATGCCACTGCAAGGTGGTCGGTAAATATTTAAAAAAGACAAAAAGCTTGTCAGAATATCTATTTTTATTACCATTTGATTATTATTGTTATCGTCACTTATAGAGTGACTCCTTATAAACATTGTCATTTACTGCATGCCAGAGTGTTTCATTTCATCCAGTCGAGATGAGAAGGAAAAAAGAAGGGTGTATATTGGCTAAGGCATCACAGCGTCTCTCTGCAACCAGACTGCTAGCTAGTAAGCCGATAAACATGTATAAACGTGCCGCAAAATGCCTTTGGCGTGTCTTTGTCCGTTTCTCCGGGAGACATTTAAACGTAGCCTGGCTGCTCGACAGTCGGGAGGGGGTGAGTGAGGGGACTGCCAAGGTGTCACAAAACGTATCAGTCAAAAAGATGCTGATTCCAACGGCAAGCAAAAATACTTCCATGACTCCTCACGGTGTGCGCTATAGCGCTGGTGGTTCCTCGAGACAGATGATTAGTAGCATCTTACCTTAAGGTGAATGAGTACATTTGGCTTTGCAATTTGTAAACAGAACTTGATAACGGAGTTGTAAATTTAAGTCAATTAACTGGAACCCATCAATCAATCCACCCATACTCTTCTTGATTACAGAGCCTCCGCATGATGCTTTTGTCATTCTCAATCTTATACAAAGCATATGTAATTACCCCTACCTCGAGGATAAAATTGAAAGGTATTTGTCGTCATGGGCACACGGACAGTGCATTTCCAAAGTCAACCTAGTCAGCACTGCTGTCACAGGAATACTGACATTATGTTTCGGCTAAGACCGCTATTGACCTTGAAACGACAAAGCACTTGAAGGTCCGTGCAGTTCCGTGTTTGAGCACGTCCGAGCAGCCCACACGTAAACAGACAAGCCCGGGCTGCAGTGCTCCCTTAGTAAACACACCCTGCTGGCCTCGGCTAGCTGGCAGATCACCAGGGGCCCGCTGTAAATTAAGTCACCGGCTCCTTATGCATAGAAGACCTACTATGGACACTTGTCTGTAGCAGTGAGAATCGAGGCTGCCAGCCCAGGATCAGGTCTGATGTATGGCTCCCATCCGCTACTAAACGTCGATTAATCCGGTTAAACATGAGGCTAAATTAAAAGGAACTTAATTCTAAGGAGATGTTGGTGACACATTATACCGTTACAGGGATGCCAAAATCTCAGGCTGGTTATGAATCCCTCTGGAACAGCAAACAGTGGTTAACAGGCACTCAAAATTATTTACAGTCTCTGCCCCCTGACTCAGTCTTTAAGAAAAAAAACTCTAAACAGAGTGGGAATG
The DNA here is from genome assembly GCA_019775895.2 of Stomatorhinus ivindoensis. NCBI lineage: Eukaryota > Metazoa > Chordata > Actinopteri > Osteoglossiformes > Mormyridae > Stomatorhinus > Stomatorhinus ivindoensis. The sequence continues at coordinate 7,161,728 of JABFEB020000043.1, forward strand.
CTGTAAACATTCTTGGGAATGGGGCAAATGTTTTAAGTTTAAGATTTTGGAATGTGTGTTTGTGCTCAATACTACAATAAATGTTTAGTAAAATAATACGAATCTGCGTTCACGACCTTTCAAATAAGCAGGTCTGTGTGTGTGCGCCTGTGGGGGGGGGTGTACATATTACATTGTGAGGACCAGATGTCACCTCAATGTGACCAAAACCTGTTGTTTTCACATTGTGGGGACCACCTTTTTGATCCCCACAAGGAAAAATCTGTGACTGCATTAAAAAATATAAATGTTAAAAGTCTTGTACTTTGTACTTATTAATAAGGCTAGGGCTGGGTAGGGGATAAGCTTGTCATTTTTGAGATTAGGGATTTTGCCATAGAAATTAAAGTGGATTAATGTGTGTGTGTGTGTGTGTGTGTGTGGACAATTGAATATCCATATATGTAAGCATGAAACATGTCAAAAATGAGTTTTTATTCAATGTGCGTTTCCCACAAACTGTGAAATTGTATATTTCATTTTTTAACCTACATACTAAATTTGATAGCATGCTGCCAATAACAGAGCAAATCTATCAACATGTATCCCATTTTAATTTTATACTTTTTTTTATTATAGAAATGTTCACTTCTGATCAATGGCAGTTCAGGAGTAAAGATTCTACCATCATAAAATATAGGAAATATCCATTTCGATTATGAAACAACACTGTTATTTAGTAGCGTGGGAAATGGTATAGTGTATGTCTGTGTCGCGGGGCACGGTCATTACGAAAGCATGCTTGGTTGGGCATGTAGGCTACACTAACAGTAACTCGCCCGAGGCAGAAAGGGCACCAGGAATTTCATCAACAAGGGCTCCTCTGCCTTCATCTCCGAGCGTAAACCCCTCGAACATCGATATTAAGGATAATGCAGGGGGTCTGGGGGGAGACTGCTTGCACGTTTATCTGTTTATCTTAAGGGGTTTTTGCATTTTCTTTTAAGCCCGAGTTAAAAAAAAACGGCACAGGTATCAGAACATCAAGTCAGAGAATAAATAAAATTAATTTACATAATATCTGCATCATATTAACTCCCATGTATAATTGTATAAGTGCTTGATGTCTTGCATGAGTCTCGCGTGCAGCAAAATCTGGGTTAATCCTTAAATAAATTTTTTTTGAAAAGTATATTTTATGAAACCTCAGATGGTTTCACCCGGGTGGGGGGGGGGGTCTTCTCATGGGACCCGTGCTTCAGTTAAAGAGGTTTAAAATAAAAAGTTACAGCCTTGAATTTTAAGGGCGGAGGTAATTGTAGCAGCCCTGCCACAGGTGGTCTGTAGGGCGTATCATGGTGGTGGGTCTTCATGGTCGGACCTGCATAAATCTCATTGTGCACCAAAGGCAGTTCTAGACCCTGTATACGGGGGGGGGGGGGGAAAGTTTAACCATTTTTTATATAAACATTTATTTTTTTGT